>OY755236.1:104940391-105083096 GCA_963576725.1 Azorinus chamasolen
GCATGACTTTCACACTGCATTAAGCTGCCACCTGTCTCAAAGAGCAATATTTATACTAAAATTAACGTACTTTTAACGTAACAGCGTTTACTTAAGGGTTTTACAGTATATAAACTTACACCATTGCAAACACAGGCGTCCCAGAGCGGACGGCTCATACAGGGGCCTACCGATCAGGATTCTGTTCTGTTTGCTAATGACATAATAAAGATCTGCGTCTGCAGTTTCTGTCATGGCCAAACTGTCCTGCGTTCATGAATATGTCATTGTAAATAATAATCTAATTTATACTCATAATCAGCATTTCTTACTTGAATATTTATGCAGTAAAATGTCGATCTAGACAAATTGTCTCATTAGATACCTTCTTACAAATGTACTGATCATGGTGTGGCAGATTACCCTGCACAGAAGACTGTTGCCTGTTCGCCTCCTGAGTAAGAGATTAACGATTTGAATCTAAGCGGAATATTTTAAAACAAACAAATATCATTTTAATATTGCGGGACATAATGTCTGCCTTTGTCCGATATCTTAACGCTTTCCTTCATGAATATTCATGTTATTTACGATGAAGGTATGAACATTCACTTTATTATGGCAGCGTGAACAAATTCAACATTCAAAGGGTTAATCACGTCGGGATCATCATTCCAATAGTCCAATCCATTTGTAGATAGTGTTCATTGTTCCAACAATTACATCCTGTGGGAGATAGTGTTCATCATTCCAACAGCCCCATCCATTTGTAGATAGTGTTCATCATTCCAACAGTCCCATCCATTTGTAGATAGTGTTCATCATCCCTACAGTCCCATCCATTTGTAGATAGTGTTCATCATCCCAACAGTCCCATCTATTTGTAGATAGTGTTCATCATTCCAACTATTCCGTCCATTTGTAGATAGTGTTCATCATTCCAACTATTCCATCCATTTTTAGATAGTGTTCATCATCCCAACAGTCCCATCCATGTGTAAATAGTGTTCATCATTCCAACTATTCCATCCATTTTTAGATAGTGTTCATCATCCCAACAGTCCCATCCATTTGTAGATAGTGTTCATCATTCTAACTATTCCATCCATTTGTAGATAGTGTTCATCATTCCAACTATTCCATCCATGTGTAGATAGTGTTCACCATTCCAACAGTTCCATTCATTTGTAGATAGTTTTCATCATTCCAACAGTTCCATTCATTTGTAGATAGCGTTCATAATTCCAACAGTTCCATTCATTTGTAGATAGTGTTTATCATTCCAACAATTCCATTCATTTGTAGATAGTGTTCATCATTCCAACAGTCCCATCCATGTGTAGATAGTGTTTATCATTCCAACAGTCCCATCCATGTGTAGATAGTGTTCATCATTCCAACAGTCCCATCCATTTGTAGATAGTGTTCATCATTCCAACAGTCCCATCCATTTGTAGATAGTATTCATCATTCCAACAGTCCCATCTATTTGTAGATAGTGTTCATCATTCCAACAGTCTCATCTATTTGTAGATAGTGTTCATCATTCCAACAGTCCCATCCATGTGTAGATAGTGTTCATCATTCCAACAGTTCCATTCAATTGTAGATAGTGTTCATCATTCCAACAGTCCCATCCATGTGTAGATAGTTTTCATCATTCCAACAGTCCCATCCATGTGTAGATAGTGTTCATCATTCCAACAGTCCCATCCATGTGTAGATAGTTTTCATCATTCCAACAGTCCCATCCATGTGTAGATAGTGTTCATCATTCCAACAGTCCCATCCATGTGTAGATAGTGTTCATCATTCCAACAGTCCCATCCATGTGTAGATAGTGTTCATCATTCCAACAGTCCCATCCATGTGTAGATAGTGTTCATCATTCCAACAGTCCCATCCATGTGTAGATAGTGTTCATCATTCCAACAGTCCCATCCATGTGTAGATAGTGTTCATCATTCCAACAGTCCCATCCATGTGTAGATAGTGTTCATCATCCCAACAGTCCCATCCATGTGTAGATAGTGTTCATCATTCCAACAGTCCCATCCATGTGTAGATAGTGTTCATCATCCCAACAGTCCCATCCATGTGTAGATAGTGTTCATCATTCCAACAGTCCCATCCATGTGTAGATAGTGTTCATCATTCCAACAGTCCCATCCATGTGTAGATAGTGTTCATCATTCCAACAGTCCCATCCATGTGTAGATAGTGTTCATCATTCCAACAGTCCCATCCATGTGTAGATAGTGTTCATCATCCCAACAGTCCCATCCATGTGTAGATAGTGTTCATCATTCCAACAGTCCCATCCATGTGTAGATAGTGTTCATCATTCCAACAGTCCCATCCATGTGTAGATAGTGTTCATCATTCCAACAGTCCCATCCATGTGTAGATAGTGTTCATCATTCAAACAGTCCCATCCATGTGTAGATAGTGTTTAGGACTGCGGATGAATGAGTGATTACCTATGCAAACAGTTTGCATTCACGGTCCATGCTTATAAAACTTTTAGTTGAGTCTGAGTTCGTTCTCAAGTTTTTGATTGGTCAGAATTGAGCCTTTGGCTCAAATCTGACCAATCAAAAGCTTGAGAACTCAAATCTGACCAACCAAAAGTTTGAGAACGAACTCGGAGTCAACTAAAAGCTTTATAAGCATGGACCCAGATGAAATGCCGAGTATCTCGGCGTGTCATCAGGGATCCAGAATGTTTCCTATTATGATACTCTGTCGTACAAGATAAGTCAACTATGACAAATGGTGTACATGGTGTTTTCTAATTAGATAAAAATGCTCAGCAGACTAGAGTTGAAACCATGGACACACAGTACTGACCCAGACCAGAGTGTATATGAAGGGACCCCTGGTAAAGGTCCACAATTTGTTTCCTAGATTTCACATGGGTTTGAAGATACATATAGTAAAACCCCTCTAAACCGCGGAATTCTAGTAGAGAAGATGCTTGGTTGAAACTCCT
Organism: Azorinus chamasolen; assembly: GCA_963576725.1. NCBI lineage: Eukaryota > Metazoa > Mollusca > Bivalvia > Cardiida > Solecurtidae > Azorinus > Azorinus chamasolen. The sequence goes on from OY755236.1 coordinate 104,943,363, forward strand.
ATAGGAGCTTTCTGCATGAGTTTGACTCTGCATTAAGCTGCCACCTGTTTCCAAGACCGATATTTATACTAAATTTAACGTCCGGACATGTTGTACTGTATATCGACAGGTTCAATAACAAATATATGATAGAATGGGTTTCGTGGCAGTACTTTTTTAGTGGTCAGTATATGGACAGGTTCAATAACACATACAGGTTAAGATAGAAAATGTCGGAAAAATACACACACACATTTCACTCTAATTCTCTAAATACAATTCTTGTTACCAATTCACTTTCATTGTGAACTCATTGAAACTTTTGTCGGTAGAACATGAATGTACTGTTCATATACAGTAAAACCTCTCTATAACGGCCACTAAATTGTATTAATTAGTTGGTATTTAGGGCAGGTGGCTGCTTAAATCAAGGTGAAAGTAAAACAGAACGCTCCTATAGGAGCGTTCTGTTTTACTTTCACCTTGCTTTAAGCAGCCACCTGCCTTTAACACAAAATATTTGATGTAAATTAGTGTCCGTTATAGAGAGGTTTACTGTATACCATATCAGTGCTAGAGACGAGTCACTACTATCCAATGCAAACACTGTATATCCAGACGAGCCCTCTCGTCAGGGTAGATTACACTGTTTGTCATGTAACACTTTTATTTAAAGGAATCGCTGAATATTCACAGCAAGTTTGACCTGTATGAATTGGGAAATACAAATGTAGTTTATTTGACAAACAATTGTTGAAAGGGTCAACAATGAAGTAAGAAGAACACAGAGTATTTGTTTGTTCTATAACTACCAAGTTGCAGACACGTGTAAAATGGATGTAGTCAAGTGTTTTCAGAAGCAAAACATGTTTCCTTTTCATGACTCTAGTATTTAATTGATTTCCTTACAGGCTTGGTGCGAACGTTTTGAGAATGTAATCCATTATATTACAATTAATTTGCTAGAATAGTGCATTAACCCTTATCCCAACATCCACTGCCTGACTCACATTTGCATATTGCAAGGATCCAAATGAGACGCCAAGTAACGCGTCTCGTCAGGACACAAGCTGTTTGATACTCGATCCTAGATTTTATTTTGCCCAGATGAGCTAGAGTAAGATCATCACACAAAAAAACACAAAACAATATTTTGTCACAATACAATACAATAAATGTATAAACAAATGATTAATTCCAATGTACTGTCAATCTGTAGAAAAAAACAACTTCTGTTGACAGCAAAGTTTGTAAGTATGTTTCAAGACTGTAATAGCAGCAAAAATACGTTACCTAGTATGTAGAACCAATTATCAAATTATAACATATGTTCCCAACTTTCTCCCTTCTATTTGTATCTCTGTCAGCCTGTCTGGCTCTGCCTTTGTTTGTTTGAATTTCTGCCTGTATATCTGTACGTCTCTGTCTCTCTCTGTCTTCCTGTTTCTGTATCTCTATGTCTCTGTCTGTCTGTCCGTCACTCTATGTCTATATGTATGTGTCTCTCTGTCTCTGTCTCTCTTTGTCTCTTTGTCCCCCTGCTTCTCTCTTTCTCTCTCTGTCTCTCCCTGCCTCTTTGTGTCTCTCTGTGTCTCGCTCCCTGTCTCTCTATCTCTCTATGTCTGTCTCTTTCTCTGCCTCCCCTGTCTCTGTCTGTCTCTCTGTCCCTGACTGTCTGTCTCTGCCTGTCTGTCTGTCTGTCTGTCTGTCGTCTGTCTGTCTCACTGTCTCTCTCTGTCTCTATCTCTCTCTATATGTTTATATCTGTCTCGATCTCTGTCTCTCTCTATCTGTCTGTATCTCTCTGTCTCTTTCTGTGTGTCTCTCTCTGTCTGTGTTTGTCGCTGTCTGTCTATCTGTTTGTATGTCTGTCTCTCTCTGTGTCTCTCTGTCTGTCTCTCTCTGTCTCTCTCTGTCTCTCTCTCTGTCTCTCTCTGTCTCTGTCTGTCTGTCTGTCTATATCTCTCTCTCTGTCTGTCTCTCTCTCTCCCCCTCTCTCTCTCTCTCTCTCTCTCTCTGTCTCTCTCTGTCTCTATGTCTCTGTATCTCTGTCTGAGTCTCTCTCTCTATATGTTTGTCTCTCTCTCTCACTGTATGTGTTTCTGTATCTCTGTCTATGGCTGTATCTGTCTCTCTGTGCCTCTGTCTCTGTTTGTCTGTCTGTCTGTGTGTGTCTCTCTCTGTCTCTCTGTCTCTCTTTATCTCTGTGTCTCTCTGTGTCTCTCTCTGTCTCTCTGTGTGTTTGTCTGTCTCTCTCTCTCTGGTATCTGATCAGAGGCTACACTATTTGCTCCAGAAGTCAGCAAAGTAGAATAGGTTGGCATTGGTAACAGTTTAAAATTTGGCAACTGATCAGAAGTCAGCAAAGCAGAATAGATTTTAATTGTTGGCTATCAGACATCCATTTTGAGTGTGGCGGCTGATCAAGGTTTACACTAGCCCTAATGTTGTTTTTCGTATAGAAATGTTCATCTACAGCCAACTTTAACCATATACTTTATGAATGAAGCAATAATGACACCATGCCTATTAATTAGTTGATGTTGTATATATAATTGGGCAGTCAGATCTGTTCTAAATTTCACTAACAAAGAGAGCATGCCCTGATCAGACCGTTCCCTGTAGGAGCCGTCTGATCTGGGTCTAATTTGTTTGCAAATGCGTTAAAACGCGTATTTATGTGGTAAATGGTTAGATTATCTGGAGTTTGAAGTAGTCTCAGATACAGTAAAACTCCTCTTAGCCGGACGTTAAATTATTAACACATCGGTCTTGGTAACAGGTAGCAGCCTGGTGCAATGTGAAAGTAATTCAGAAAGTTCCTGTAGGAGCTTTCTGCATGACTTTCACACTGCAACAAGCAACCATCAACATTCTTCTCTATTAGAATTCAGGTTTAGAGGGGGTTAGAGGGGGTTTACTGCATCTGTATTTGGCAACACAATTATAGAGGTGAAGCTTGATTTCTGCGATAACCGACCATGTACAGTAAAGTCCCGCTAATGCGACCACTTGATGAACACTCATGGCTGTCTTCATAAGCAGGTGGTTGCTTAATGCAGGACGAAAGTTATGCAGAAAGCTCCTATAGGAGCTTTCTGCATAACTTTCGCCCTGCATTAAGCTACCACCTGCCTTTGCCACTATGAATTATGCCACTTTTTGGCGGTCGCATTAGAGGGGTTTTACTGTAACACTTACTGTGTACCTAACACCGTCGATCACTTTGTGTTAGAGCCATTGAGATAGTGTCATGTGCCGTTTTCAAGTCTAAAGTTAATCCAACTTCTGTTAATCTCAACACCAAACTCAGTTTAAACAAAACGTACCCGACGTCTCATCTGGATCTACACTGCTTGCTAATGTGATTACCATTTAGCCCACAGCATTTCAAAATTTGAGAGAATGGCCTACTCGATTCGACGATTTATTGTCTCGCCAGATGAGAAGACGTCGTTACTAACGATTCGTGTGCTAATTATCGAAGTTAAGGACAATTAGGAATACCCAGTGCTTATTCCGTCTCCGAGTAACTAACAAAGTCAGTTGTATATTACTTAAGAGTTGGTGCGGGCATTGCATTTATCACATCACTCTGGGTGAGCTAGTATGGACGAATGATATTAGGGCTATAAACAGGACGCTAGTTTTTATAAGGAAAAGGGAAAGGAAATATACAGAGGGGATATTCCTTTTAGTTTGTGATGCCGGTATACAGTATAGCCTGTCTTAACTCATTCTCTCATAGGCTATTTTTAGACACAGCCTCTTTGAATGTATCTACCGAAAAGGAGCATTAACTAGAAGAGAGGAACAAATTAGAATTTTGTAGTTTGAAACCATTGTGATAAATAGAGCATTTGCTTCTATAGGACCAAATACTCTATTTATCATAATGGTTTCATAAAGTGACTTCTATAGATACGCAAAAATATGCGTCACTATGGGGATAATGTGTTAAGCGGTCATCAAAAAGGGGTTTAATTATGGACCTGAAAGGCAGATGACATTACTTTTGCCCTACATTCAGCAACCACCTGCTTTTAAGAATCATGTGTTCGGTAAACGAATGGCCGTTTAAGACACGTTCTACTGTGGGTGCATTTAACCGTTTACTCAATGAATGTGCATGCAAGAAATAATGATATCACGAATAGTGATCAACATATGTTTTATAATGGCACAATGAACACGGGGTTTTTATAACGACTGAAACTGTATACATGTTATTTCATAAGCGAACAGAAGAGACCCTTTAAGGGAGTTCTGATCTTGGTGCAGTTGTGTTTTTGCAAAGTCAGTAAAAGCCGTATATGGAGTAAGGGGTCAAGTATGTTGATGAAGACAAAAACAGTCTTTTAATAAAGCATACATCACAGATAACGATATGTACTTTTCAATCGTCTATAACTTGTGGGTTTTTTTTAAAAGAATTGTTCGTTCCCAGTTTGCTGAGAGTTTTGTATACAGTAAAACCTCTTTATTACGAGTACTCTAAAATATCTAAATCTGGGTTTTAAATTGCAAGACGATGTAGCACCAGGGGCTTTCTACATTACTTTCCTTCTTCGTTAACCCATTCCCTCATATTATTTTTAATCTAATGTGATAAATGGAACATTTGCTCCACGGGAGCAAATACCCCATTTATCACAATGGTTTCCAAAAGTGTATTTAAAGAGGCGACAAAGGGCGTCAATATGAGCGAATGGGTTGATTAAGCAATCACCTGTCTTTAAGACCTTTCTCTGCTCAATATTCATGTAAGAAATAATGACAGCATGAATATTTTATTCGCTCAATTTATATCATGTAAACATTTCAAGCATACATTTTGCTTTGACAAAAACTGTAGAACAAGATCTATATGATGTAAAAAAACAACAACAGAGCAGACCCTAATCAGACGGCTCCTGTCTGCAAAGGCATGAAGAAGGTGTTTATAATGAAGGAAAGGGTTATTTCTTTCATTAAGATGTTGTTATAGAGAGTTTCTAGAGACAACCTTTACGGACATAATGGACACAAGGTACACGGCTCCTATACGAGCCGTCTGATCTAAGTGTACTCTCTCTGCTTATGAGATAATATAGACCTGATTCTATAGTTTCTGTCTGCCTTAACCCTTCTCTTGCTGAATTTTAAAATACATTTCTCCTTCTTTACCCATGTCCTGTTGTATAATTACATATGTCTTCACTGTGTTCAAGTATTTCGCTGTGCAATCACTGCTGTGGAGTCAACTGGTTGCACAATCAATTTGTAAATAGTGCAGACCCTGATGAGACAGCTCCTGCAGGAGCTGTCTCATCTGGGTCTTCACTATTTACAGGTACGTATATTGACGTGAATAGCAAGCGAAGGGTTAATATGCCATTTAAAACAATATTATCTCATTAATATAATGATTACATTAGTTTTGAATAGATATTCATGGAGTAAAGGAATAGTTTGACTTTTTGAATAAAAAAGTAGAAATGTTCAACTGTTTTACAGTAATGTACAGTATCACAAGCTGCAATTTGTGTCTTGAATCATGCTTTGACGGTACACGGTCAAATGCTCCAAGAGGCAACAGTAACGTTAATTGGATAGTCCTAGTTTGTACACGTAATCCGCGACGCTGGTGTTCATTTTGTAAGCAATAAAGTTGACTCCAAGCATCTATCAACTATGTTTTTATCACTAATCCCATCTCCCTCACAGAGCAACTGTGTGAGTAGTTTGCATTTTCCTCGTTGCATGCACAAGTAATCTCTTGTTTTATGCCTTTATTTGCTCTAAAATCCGAAATTTAAAATCGGAGAATCACTGCTTTCTATCCAATTGAGCTCTGCGTGTGAAAAGTGCACTTTTTCAGTTGTCAGCCATTCTCGTCAGACTTTGCGCCAATTTATCCCCGATGTGGGAATTTTGGGAACGTCTTGAGTATCAAAAAGAATGTAAACCTCCTTCAAGTGTGAGAAAATCTCCAAAACTGCATTAAAGAAGAATTAAGCCAACTTAGTAGATCTTAAATTATCTCATTAACACCCATATTTCTCACATTAAGAGTTTTAATTTCCAAATCCCCTAAACTCTCGCCTGGATTCACGTGGTTCGAGACTTCCAGCCTCGTTTTGGTCGTAAAGAAGTCAAGAGTGACATGGAAAGCTGGCGTGGATTTGTCTTCTTGAGGCGATAAATGACTGTTTACACGCTTTTAAATCTTCAATAGTTAGTTTCTGTAGTAATGATCAGTAATTTTGTTTTCCAAGCGCAGCTCGAAGTCTATAAAGCACGGGGACTTATCCGGAATGGAGATGTGATTCCATTAATAATTAAGATAGATTTTGTGATGGGATATTGCGGGACAAATTAAGCTGTCTAACTTTGTTATGCTTTGAACGGATATAAATAATTCCAACAAAGGAGACAATTGCAATTACTTTCACGCAAGTTTAATAAATTATGTCGGATGCCCTGGTCTGTTGGTGCCGACGTTATCTAATATAAGGTGGAAATTTTGTCAAATTTGGTTACCGGCCCACCAATTTAAGTCATTTATTTCGTTATTGTCAAGAACAAGGAGAGATATAGTGTTTTGAAATTGAATTAATATTGGTCCAGCAACCACCATAATTGGTTTATCTTATTGCGCATGCGCACTGTGTGTCCAGGACGCCCCTGGGATCCGTCAGTTGTCAAGTGTCGCCGCCGTGACATATAACAGTGGCAGATCTGTATAGGTGACATAGAATGCGTTTTACCCAATAAACAGAAGATTAACCTTTTCCCTCACGAATATTCATGTAAGAAAGAATGACATCATGAATATTTATTAGCTTTTTTATAATGTTGCATGAATACAGGAAATAATATTTTCTCTAGACAGAAGCTGTGGAATCCCATCTATATAATTCCATAGCAAACAGAGCAGACCCTGGTCAGACAACTCCTACAGGAGCCGTCTGTTCTGGGTCTACTCTGTTTGAAAATTTTGAAAAGGAATTGGGTAAAGGAATAAACGACAAGTCGAAGTGTTTCAGATATATAAAGAAGTATGTTATATATACAAAGTGGTTTGCCAGTAAGATTATTCACAGAAATAATAGATTTCTTTTGTTCTACATTGTCGTATTTCATAAGAAGGGAATAACTATTGTCTGCTTCGAATGTTCAATGCAGCATAGACATGTTCTGTACAGTTTCACGTTTCAGATGTCTGTGACCACTATACACACATAGATCTTGATTCCCATGTTTGAAATAGTTTCCATTTACGTATTACATAGCAAATAAAACAACATATGAACATACAGTGAAACCTCTCTATGACGGCCACTAAATTACATCAAGTATTTTGTGTAAAAAGACAGGTGGCTGCTTAAGCAAGGTGAAAGTAAAACAGAACGCCCCTATAGGACAAATTGTATCATTGGAAACTTTAACAGGCAGTACATGCTGCCCAGCAAAACCTTTCTTAACCCTTTACTCGATAAATATTCTTTTTTAAATATACTGTATTCTGTGTGTGAGTATTAATTAGTTAAGTATTTAAAATGGTGTATGAACAAACTTTTCTACAGTGAAAACTGTACAATCAGATTTGTAAAAGTCCATATGCAAACACAGCAGATCCTGTTTAGACAGTTCCTATAAGATCTGGATCTACTCTGTTTGCAATGGTGTTAAAAGTGTAAAAAAGCTAAGCGACCATTTACTGACTAGATGCAGGTGTTTTTAGAAGCAGATGGTTGCATTATGCAGGACAAAAGTAATACATGTACTTCATAGGAACTCCCGGCTTTACTTTCGACCTGCATTACGCTCTGGTCGGTTTTAGAGACTCATACTAATATTTATTATTAACTGTCGCTTAAGACATATTTTACTATAACCATCATCTTCATCATCATCATCAAAATCATCCTAATCATGACAATTTAGGCACTGGTTAATTCCACATTTAGAACTTAAGCTTGTGACACTGGCAACACACACAAGAGAGAAGTACTACAGTAAAACCTCTCTATATCGGTAATTAAGTTATGCTAATTAGTTGGTATTTAGGGCAGGCGGCTGCTTAGAGCAAGGCGAAAGTAAAACAGAATGCTCCTATATTTCTTACACAAAATACTTGATATAATTCAGTGGCCGTAATGGAGAGGGTTTACTGTAACTCAAACATTTACTTCATAGACACAGATCAGGGGTTTCTACAGTAGTCGTCTGAACAGGACCTGCTCTGTTTGCATATGGAATTATATACATCCGATTTTACAGGGTTTTTTTACCAGAGCCAAACACTATTCTTGTCCATACACCATCATAAATATTAATATAATTAATACTCACACATGCGCTATTTCGTATATGAATATTGAAGGAGTAATGGGTTAACGTGCAGTCTTGCATATCCAAAGCATTGCTTCCGTCTCTCGGTTTTTGCTTTCACGGCTTTAGGGTAAATGTATTCATTGCTAATAAATACAATGAGGCGCTTCCAGTGAAATAAAAACAATATAAAATGAGAATTACCCAACCAATGATTCAATTTCCACTAATGATCAGCCAATTTCATATTTCCCCTCAAATCACAAATTCCTTGAAATGATTTCTTCTCCCTCACCACGCGCGCTGTCGAGGAAAGAAAACGGCGTAAAATGAGCTTAAAGCTGTAAATAATTCCATTAAAAGATTGACAAATTTACATGAAGTAGCTCTTTATTAGCATAACTAAATCAGAAATTAACCGCTTATGTTTGATTTCGAATTTCCACCATGCCCTTAGCCTGCATATATCGAGGGCTTGGTGCAAAACTATTCTAACTCCTTCACAAAGTGAATGAGTTAGAATAGTTTTGCACCAAGCCCTCGATATGCAATTCTTTGACTTTTCAAGTAACACTTGTATGTTTGTATGTATGCAGAATTTATTTGAAGGATGAAATATATTGATAACTATGCAAACATACTATTATATATTTCTTATATATACTAACTTCCTTCTAATGCGACCATCCAAAAGAGGTATAATTCTTGGTCTTAAAGACATGTGGTAGCTGAACACAATACGAACCGTTATACAGAAAGCTCCTCCAGGAGTTTTCTGCATTACTTTCGTCCTGCTTTTAAAGACGTCTATGTTTTTAAATGGTCGCGTTAGAGGGGGTTAAAGGGATATAAAGGAATTTCGTTTGTAAGAGATTAACCTTTACGTGATGACTGGTCATGTAGGATATAATGACATCATGAACACCAATTAGCTATAATTATAATAGCATTTTGAACTGTTACAATTGAAGAAGCTGCATAATATTCCTTTTATTTCATAAGCAACAGAACAGACCCTGATCAGATGGCTCCTACTGGAGCTGTCTAATCTGGGTCTTCTCTGTTTACAAAGGCGTTAAAATTCTTCTCTGTCAAATAAAAGGTTAACAGATAGAATAATGTTATCAAGTCAATAAGAGTGTCGAACACGTGGAAGAAATAAGCTCTGTAGCAAGTTCTCATATTGTTATGTATATGTAAGCATCTATGTCTGAAATGAGTCTTTAGTGTGCAAAGGTTAACCCATTACCTCATAGGCTATTTTTAGATACAACCTTTTTTAATTAATCTACCGAAAAGGAGCATTAATTAGAGAAAAGGAAAATCTTAGAATTTTGTAGTTTGAAACCAGTGTGATAAATAGAGCATTTGCTCCTATAGGAGCAAATGCTCTATTTATCACAATGGTTTCACAAAGTGACTTTTACAGAGTCGTCAAAAGTCGTCAATATGAGGGAATGGGTTAAACAATAACTCGGTTAAAAACTGTTTCTTTGTATACACATTGGCAGGCACAAAAATGACGGTAAAAGAATATTTGTCGAAATTAGATTTGCATATACAGAAAAAAAACTCTCCAAACTGGACGTTAAATTTAGTGTAAATATGGATCTTGGAGACAGGTGATAGCTTACCGCATGGTGAAGGTCATGCTGAATGCTCCTCTAGGAGCTTTCAGCATGACTTTCACGATGCATTAATCAGCCACCTGCCTAAAAATATCTAATTTCTTCTCTATTAGAATTCCGATTAAGAAATGTTTTACTGTACATGAAATGTATGGGGTTTTTTTTGTTATAACTAGCTTCGACTATCGGAGTTATGACTGGTTATGCATATTGGCAAAGATAGATTATCACAGGTCAATCGGTTTGCAAACGAAATGTGAGATATTTAATAATTTGCCAGATGTAATAAATAATGACATCATGAATATGTATTAGCTGAATATTTATATTGGCATATGAACACACAGGGCTGTGTTTATTTTGGTAGGACCTGTCAAATCAGATCTATATAAGTCCATACTTAAACAGAGCAAATCCTGATCAAATGGCTCCTACAGGAACCGGTTGGACTGGATATACGCTGTCGGCAAAGCGTGAAAGGCATTTATATGAGGTAAAGGGTTCAGATTTCAGTGTGTAGAATCTAAAAAGCATATGTCACCATGATGCGGCAAACCTTGACCATAATACATGTATATTGATTGTTCTGATGGCCATCCATTTCTAGGAGCAGTCTTTCATTCAATATAATCAATAGATAAAAAATCATGAAACAATTTCATTATATGATATTTAAAGCTTATTCACAAAATGCATTTAGTTTCATGTTTTTAACCAACGCGGTCATTTTAAAATTGTCGCTTGAAAGTCACAAATATGGATTTCTACATTGACAAAATCTATGATTATCTTTTAAAACAGTTTGGATCCAGATGAGACGCTCAGGAGCTCCAAGTATGATCGGCGCCGTTAGGGTTTTGAGAAAAAAATGAAGAGAATTCCACGTTAAACCAGACTACAATATTTGTCGACGAAATTTAATTGGCAACACACTTGTAAATCGTCATATATTATACAGTTTGTTTTTTAAATGTATGTATTGATTTGTTCCCATTGTTTAAAAAAGGAGAGTCTGTGCTCCTGTTTTGTATTTTACTGTTTGACTGAAAAAAGGCATATAAAGTCAAGCCCCTCTAAACAGGACATTCAATTTAGTATAAATATCGTTGTCGGAGACAGGTGGCAGCTTATTTCAGGGTGAAAGTCGTGCAGAAAGCTTATCTATGAGCTTTCTGCATGACTTTCAACCTGCACAAAGCAGGCACTTGTCTATAAGGACCTAAACTCTTCTTTATTAAAATTCCGGTTAAGAGGGGTTTTACTGAAGACGTCATTTGTTTCCTAATTCTTAACCCACTGTAAAACATATTGTCTCCTCAAATTTGGATATGTTCATTATGACTATGTCCGATTCGTTTTACCCTTTTTCCCCATCACCACGCCTTTCTACGCATCTATAAAAGTCACATCCTGAAACCATTGTGGTAAATTAGGAGCAAATGCTCTATTTATCACAATGGTTTCAATACTACACAATTCTAACATTATCATTTTCTTTAATAAATGTTCCTTTTCAGTAGATTCATCCATAGAAATTGGGTCTAAAAGTAGCCTATGAGGTAATGGGTTAAGACTTTGAGAAACTATTGCCCGTATGTCAAACAACTTGGCTCCTGATCAGACTTCGAATAACTAGCCGTAATGTGTTTGCTGATTCCAGTCAGTCTGTTTATAAATGTTGTTTGTTTTGTTTTGTTTTAATATACGCCGTATGCATCATCCGTACAATGAATAAACGTCCTCTGTCGTCACTGACGGTAGCCTCCCGTATTTCAAAGAGGTATTTAACCAAATTACCGTCCTAAAGCGGCACAAATTGTTACACAGAGAATGTAGTTACTCACTCAGTCGATCGGCAGTTTGCATTATGGCGGACACTAAAGTGAACTCCCCTGGAAAGTGTTATTTATCATTTACTGCACTTGAATTTATTATGCCCTATTGATAAAGCACCAAACTCTAATTACCGACACTGAAATTAAATTTGCCGCAATAATTTAATGCGGCGGAATTGTCCAAAATGTCCCAGAGTGGCTATAACATGTAATTTGTCGGGGGTAATTGGGGAGCGAGTAGACGTTCGGGGAAGAACTAACAGCCTAATGTGGTGGCTGCCCAGGGATGAATGTATGATTAAATAAGTGAGGAGAATGAAGTGTTATGGAATCAATCAACCCCGTGTCTGATCGTGTTTAGCCCCGCTCTCTGACAACTGGGCAGAGAAATTAGGTATCCGCCATGACGCTGCTATGTGAAGCGGGTTTCAGTCTTTAGTCAGATTAAAAAAATACAGTGAAACATTTCGATAACGACCATTTAATGAAAAAAAACTGGGTGCTTTTAGAAGAAAGTGACTGCTTAATGCAGAAAGGTCCTCTGGAAACTTTCTGCGTAGCGTAACGTTTGCCCTGCATTAAGCTACCGCTTGTCATAGAGGCCCATAAATAGACTGCTTTCGGTGATAGTTCTAGAGCGGTTTACTGTAATACTGTAAGTTTTTATCACTATATATTAGGAAGTAGCTAGATACTATCAACTACAGTAGCACGATTATTCGAACACACAAATACGTACCACTATTGATCTTTAACACAGTGGCCAACTACATGCAGGGTAAAAGTCATGCAGAAAGCTCCCCTATGAGCTTTTTGCATGACTTTCACGCTGCGTTAAGCAGTCACCTGTCTACAAAGACATGAATTCTTCATCACTAAAATTTCACAGTATGGAGATTTTACTGTATTTTTATACCAGTGGTTACATATTAATTGGTCGCATTAGAGGGATTTTACTGTGTGTTGATGCAGGACTCATTTGTGAGCTTTCTGTATTACTTTTGTCATGCATTAAACAACCACACGCGCATATAGACGCCATGTTTTCATGCTACGGTCGTTATAGACGGGTTCTACTGTACTCTGCCTTCTCCATTTGTTTTTCTCAGGAAATACATGAAGTTATTTGCACCGGAGAATGAATATGCAACCTTACTAATTATATATAGCTGTTATGCAAGGCTCTTTCGCTGTCAATCGCGTAACTGTGTCAACTTTGTAAACAGTTTGGCTCCAGATGTATCGCCGAGTAACAATTTGCTTCATCAGGATTCAGCTGGTTTGGTGCTGTGACGATGGTTCTTGAAATAAAAAAGGAAGAACATTCGAAAAGTTCATACTTTAAGCAGACGAAAAATGTTGTAGTCGACAAAACTCGGCATATAAAATGTTAAACCAGAAAGCAAAGAATCTTGAATCTTGTTAGGGATTGCAAATTTCCTATTTCACTACCAGCCTTGATATTTACACAGTGTTTCTTTTTGTCCTCCGAATACCAAAGAAGGTATATGTTTGTGCAAATTCAATTACCCTAGAATATAACACTGTAATATGCAGCTTTTATTGGGCCGTTATTTCATTAAGATTTGACATTCTCATGCAAAATGGCAATTATATTCCAATTAAGAAACCAGATAAAATGTTTATTAGATTATATTTAAAACAGGCAGTATACCACGATGGATCAACGTAAAGGCGTAGTATGCTATAAATCCCGACTGCCTATAAATATTGACTTCAGTCAATTCACTTTTATCCCAGTGCTCGTTTAGGCTTTTTGATTTATGTCCCCGTGAACCAAGACTTGGTCTCCGAGGCTGGAACTTAATCTTCCAGCTATTACGGACCACAATTTGTGACGGAGTAATACGTTTTCGTGTGTTAAGCAAATAAGGTTTTGTCGGACCCCGGCTATTCGTTAGGGAAACGAAATACAGCGCCGTAAGCAAATTACTTGGTTAGCTTCGTTTAAGCTTCGATTTAGTCAACTTTGAATGGTCTGAAGATTGTGATGAAATCACATTTCATTCTTGTAGGAAATCAAGTGGCGATGATGTTAATCAAAGACTTAAGTGACTTGAGGGCTGTTCATAATGTTTCAAGAAATTGAATTTGCGACCAACACCGGGAGATGGGAGCTTCAGACGACCAATCTTACAGTACAAGACACTTTCGATATTGACAAAGGTCGCACCAAAAGAGCAAACTTTTTTTTTCAAAAAGAATCATGACATAAAGAGTAAAGTCTCGCTTATGCGACCACAAAATGTATTAACACGGGAATCTGTAAAAGCAGGTAGTTGCTTAACCCATTCCCTTATATTGACGACTTTTGACGACTCTGTAAAAACTACTTTGTGAAACCATTGTGATAAATAGAGCATTTGCTCCTATAGGAGCAAATGCTCTATTTATCACAATGGTTTCAAACTACAAAATTCTAAAACTGTTCCTTTCCTCTAGTTAATGCTCTTTTCGGTAGATTTATTCAAATAGGTTGTATCTAAAAATAGCCTATGAGGTAATGGGTTAATGCAGGATAAAGGTAATGCATAAAGCCCCTATAGGACATTTCTGTACTCTATTAAGCTACCACCTGTTTTTAAATATCTACAATTATACTTCTTTTGAGTGGTCGTATTTGCGAAACTTTACTGATCTTCAACAACACATATTTTATTAGTCTTCCAACTTCCAGTTTGGATGCAATAACAACGATATATTTATATAGTCTCGTTGTGATTGATACGACTTGGCATTTTCAGACATTCTGGATCCTGGTCAAACGCCGATGAACTCAGTCTCTGAATAAAATTGCTCGTTAAATCATTGTATGGTTTTAACCCTTTACCTCGTAAATATTTATAGAAAGAAAGTTGTGTCTGTATAATCAGTTTTTTGTTATACCATAACCTAACCCTTTTCCTCATATAAACGCCTTTTCGCGTATTTTGCAAACGGAGTAGATTCAGATCAGACGAGTTCTGTGTCCGACGTTATAAAACTTCAGAGTCTGAGTCTGAGATCATTCTCAAGTATAAGATTAGTCATATTCTGAGCAAGCTCAGAATCTGACCAATCAGATGCTTGAGAATGATCTAGACTCAACCAAAAAAGTTATATAACATCAGGGCCTGTATGAACTGTCTGGTTAGTGCGTGCTCTGTTTGCTTTTGAAATTATAAAAGATCTGACTCTACAGTTTCTACCAATTACCAAACACCCATGTGTACACAAGCCACCATAAAAATCAGCTGATAAATATTCATGATGTCATTATTTCTTACTTAAATTATTCAACTGGTGGAACCTGCTCAGACAGCTCTTATAGCTTCTGGATCTACTATGTGTGCAAGTGCGTTGCAATATTTATCAATTAACTAAATAGTTAAAGATGAATCTAGAATGAATGAAACATTCAAAAGTTAAATTCAGCTCACCCTTTCAATACATTTGTCAAATCAAAATTTAAATTGAATAATGAAATAATTAATTATGTAATGTTGTATTATACAGAAGTACACAACAGACAAAATTGGAAGGTCATTAGGTGACCAGGTGATATATTTTATGCATGTCTCTGCGTACTAACATTTTGTATAAATATCTACCAATGTTTATTAGAAAATAATAATTTCTTGACAACTAAGATTACTTCCTTCTACTAAAGGGTGAATGAAATTTGTTGTGGTGCTAATGGGAAAGTTTTTCGGCAATGGTGTGTTTTTATTGTAGCAATATCTAATGAATCGCATTTATATGCACTGTTTACTATATACTTCTACAATGAAGAAAATATTCCAAAATAGGGAATTAATATAATACATAAATACTTGAACTGCTCTGATCTAATATTTCGACCACTAAGGGCCTTTTTCAAAGATTATCATGTCAAAATACACGTCACAATTTTGTTACATGCATTCAGCCATAAAATCAAAGAGAAATATTAGATCAGAGCAGTTCAAGTATTTATGTATATACTTCTAGTTTTCATCATTACAATTTATTTCTTATTTACAACATTTGCATGCTATGTAACGATATGTGAATGGATTAACATTCATTTACATTCATTAGGAAAAAAAGGTTCTTTTAAATTCGAATACATCATTTGTATTCATTGTTATCTAAATGCAATAAATGACTACACAAAGTAACGTTCATTCATTCGCATTAATTTAGATAATGTTTAACCGTTCCCTTCATGAATATCCATGTAAGTGATGATGTCATCATTGTTTTAGCTAATTTTCATAATAGTATATGGATATAAAATGGTCTGGTTTTGACAGAGACTGTAGAACCAGATCTATATAATTTATAAACAAAAGGAGCAGACCCTGGTACGGATTTTATCACGTGAGAAGAAAAGACTTGGATTGCATGTACCACTTGAATGCATTTAGATCGATATACAGTAAAACCCCACTAATGCGACCACCAAAAAGGGGCATAATTCACAGTGGCAAGGGCAGGTGGTTGCTTAATGCAGGACGGAAGTTATGCAGAAAGCTCCTATAGGAGCTTTCTGCATAACTTTCGTCCTGCATTAAGCAACCACCTGCTTATGAAAACAGCCATGTTTGTTTAAGTGGTCGCATTAAGTGGTCGCATTAGCGGGGTTCTACTGTACATAAACTATTTCTGTAGAACATTATAAACCTAAACGTTATAAAACATGTATATAACAAGATGTTTCAGCTTTGATATCAATACCTTTACCATATGATATGAACATATCGTCTTTGTCTGCTCATTATCATTTGTTTACAACTATACGTTAACGTTTTACCTGATAGAAGGGTAGAACCAGATAAGAGGGACCGTGTAGAACCCGTTTGATATTAGTCTACCCTGTTTGCTTACATTCCACACATATATGGGTCTGCCATTTTTATTATTATGCCCCTATGTGGCATATTGTATTTTCACTGTCTGTTGGTTTGTTGGTTGGTTGGTTGGATTGTTTATTTGTTGGTGTGTCCCCAACTTTAACGTTGGTGGTAATTTTGTAGCCATTGCACATACATACTTCAAACTTGGCACGCATGTGCAACTTGTAGAGGCGAATATTTTTAGTGGTGACTTATGAAGGTCAATGCCATACATCAATGTCAAAGGCCAAATTAGGGGTCAAATTTAGATTGGCGATAATTGTGCCGCCATTCAATATACATACTTCAAACTTGGCATGCATGTGCAAATTATGGAGGCGGACATTTTTAGGGGTGCATTATTAGGGTCAAGGTCAAACATCAAGGTCAAATGTCAAATTACGGGTCAAATTTAGATGCATTGCACATACATGCTTCAAAGTTGGCATGCATGTGCAAATTAGGACACGAACATCTTTAGGGGTTACTTATTTAGGCCATGGTCATACAACAAGGTCAAAGGTCATATGGGGGGGCATAGTGTTTCACAAACACGTCTAGTTGCTTATGGAATATTATAGATCTGATTCTACAGATTCACTCATGGCAAAATAGTCGCTGTGTACGGTTAGGGTAATTATTGGGTTTGTGTACGGTATGTTTTATTAGAGGGTTCGTGTACGTTTAGAGTAATCATTGGATTTGTGTTTAAGAGTAGTCGTTGGGCTTGTGTACGGTTACAGTATTATTGGGTTTATGTACGGAAAGAGTAATCATTGGGTTTGTGTACGGTAAGAGTAATCATTGGGTTTGTGTACGGTAAGTTTAATTATTGAATTCATGTACGGTAAGGGTTTACATCGTGCTTGTGTACGGTTAGTGTAATAATTGGATGTGTGTACGGTAAGAATAATTGAGTCTGTGTACAGTAGGTGTAATCATTGGGTTTGTGTACGGTAAGAATAATCATTGGGTTTGTGTACGGTAAGAATAATCATTGGGTTTATGTACGGTAAGTGTAACCATTTGGTTTGTGTACGGTTAGGGTATTCATTGGGTTTGTGTACGGTAAGAGTAATCATTTGGTTTGAGTACGGTATGTGTATGGTAAATGTAATCATTTGGTTTGTGTACGGTTAGGGTAATAACTGGGTTTGTGTACGGTAAGGTTAGTCACTGGATTTGTGAACGATAATGGTTGTCACTTTGTTTGTGTACGGTTAGTGTCATCCAGGTTTGTGAAAGTTAAAGGTCATCCTTAAGTCAGTGGTAAGGACCAATATATGCTTAAAGTATACGAGACCAGCTTACCCATTGACCTGAATATTACCAGAGGAGACTAGTGATACATTTCAACTGTCTCTTAATGTCATTATTAATCGATTCATTTCCAGACAACACTTGGCAGTGGCCTTTACAGAAATTTATAGTCAATCTTTAACCCCCTGACTGCTAAATTTTCAAATGGAATGGCCCATTAGTGTTTAACGGTAAAGGTATACTTTGCGAAAATGACAGTGTATACCCTAATATATAATCAGAAGTCTCTTCTATGATCCCTTTTATCTTGGTCTACAATGCTTACAAGTACCAGTACATTCGTTTTTTGCATTCAAAGGGTTAAACAACTGTACAAAAAGTGGGGAAATTCTATAGAAGTTACTTGTTGAATAGCTATCAGCTTTTTGTACATGTTCAATTGATATTGAAAACATATTTCGGGTTTATTATATTTACAGCAACCAAACAAAGTAAATTTTAACACATGTGATATGTTTACCATTTCTTTTTTAATGTTCATGTAAATCTAATTACGCCAAAGATATTTATTAGTTGATATTTCATAACGGCATATTGAAACAGGTCATATAAGGAAGCTTTCCAGCTGGCTTGCAGTCGGTCGGTGGCTCTACCAGGATTTCTTCTGTGCACGAAATAGTGCAATTTGCTCCTTGCACGAAAGAACTTCTGGTTCTTTCTCTACCTGTATAAACCCGACGTCGTGATATAACTGAAAAACTGTCAACGTAAAACCCGATAAATGCCAAACCAATTGTTGACACAGGAGTAGTTGGTATTGAGAGAAACTGTATAGTTAGATCTATTATAATTTCATAAACAGACCAGATGCTGATCAGACGACTCCTACAGGCGACGTTTGTTCTGGGGTTAGTCTGTTTATAAAGGCGTGGCCAACCGTTTATATGAAGGAAGTTGTTAACACAGGACAAACGTTATGCAGAAGGTTACCGCTGGAGCTCTCTGCACTTTTTCACATTTATTGAGCAACTAGATGCTCTTACAACGAGACTACGTTTAACGGTCAACCTTAAAGGGTTAAGATTTACGCTGGTCTTATTGACTCCATCTACTGAACGAGATAAGCTATCAATTTAGAAATGAAAACTGAAATCTACATTTACATAGTGTTTATCACTTATCTGAATGACATTTGCAAATAGGTTGGATCAGGATGAGACGCCGGTACCTGAGCATCTTATCAAGATCAAAGCTGTCTGACATTCGATCAGAATCACATATAAGCAAAATTTGCCCCATGCCAGATAATTCAGAGCAATAGATAAAGGTGCGTACTCAACTACTAAAATCTTCATTTCTCGAATTAACCCTATGATGTGACCACTCTTTAGAATCGTCTCTTCGAGACGATTCTAAAGAGTGGTCACAACATAGGATTTGGTGGAGAAATAAAGAAGTTGTTCATGAAAATGTTTTAACCTACGCGGCTCATCTGGATCTCTGAGATATTGTTTAACAGACTTAACACATTCCCTCATATTGACGACTTTTGGCGACCCTGTTAAAGTTACTTTTTGCATTACTTTTGCTATGCATTAACCCATTCCCGTATAGGTTATTTCTAGATTCAACCTCTTTGAATAAATCTACCGAAAAGGAGCATTTACTAATAAAAAGGAAAAGTTTAGAATTGTGTAGTGTTGAAACCATTGTGATAAATAGAGTATTTGCTCCTATAGGATATAAATATTTAAAAAAAATCCTTTTCTCTAGTTAATGCTCCTTTTGGTAGATTTATTCAAAGAGGTTGTATCTAAAATAAGGTATATATGAGGTAAAGGGTTAAATTCTAACCCTGAATGCGCGGGGCCGAGTATGTAAGACCTTTGTAAACAATGCAGACGCAGATCAAAGGGCTCATTTTGGAACCCTTTGATTAGGGTTTGCGTGTACTGTTTGATATACAGCTCATTCTTTCTGTGATAAGGGTTGATGCAGATTTTTGTTTGATCAATATTCAGAAAAGGATCAGCTACTTTTAATTTTTCAGCAGATTACGGGATAAGGGCAGCTTAAGGATTTATATATATCAAGGGCCACAATATTCCCCCGTTTCATAAACCACTTGTAAAATTTGTCATCATTGTCGTTTTTTCCAGATTAACCTATTACCTCATAGGCTATTTTTAGATCCAACCTCTTTGAATAAATCTACCGAAAAGGAGCATTAACTAGAGAAAAGGAACATTTTAGAATTTTGTAGTTTGAAACCATTGTGATAAATAGAGCATTTGCTCCTTTAGGAGCAAATGCTCTATTTATCACAATGGTTTCAAAAAGTGACTTTTACAGAGTCGTCAAAAGTCGTCAATATCAGGGAATGGGTTAATTAAACTCAAGTATTTCGAACCTTCTTGGTATTTTACAAAGAGTTATATAACTAAAGGTTATATACTTAGTTCTTTGAAAAAACGGCCCAGTAGGATCGAGCTATGACTATTAATCTTTCGCTGCCAAATTCTGTCGTCTGATAACTTTGTCGTCTGCTACAATTTTTTTTATTTTCTTCATTTTTGTTTCACATAGTAACAGTAACAAACAGTTTGGAGAGTTACTCGGCGTCTCATCTGGATCCAAACTGTTTGCATAGGTAATCACAGATCCGGCATTGGCAGCGAAAGGGTTAATCAAGAAATCGAAATCTTTTTTTGGGCAATAATTTTATCTTCGACGGTTTTTTATTTCTATTAAATATTCTTACACATTTTAAAAATATTCTTTTAAAAACGAAAATAAGACAAAAATATGAAATTAATATTTTGAAAGATTTACCAAAGTACAGAATACAGACATATACTTTGTTAAGGATATTCTCCTTAATCCCTTCAGTGCCATGAAGACAGGTCTGTAATATCAAGTGCAAACAGTTTGGATCCAGATGAGGCATCGAGCAACTTGACATGTCATCAGGATCCAAACTGTTTGACATGCTACGATTGTATTATAAAGACATTTACCAAGCGCCAATTCTAAAACTTAAAGCAGACAAACATCTGTCCAGCAGACGACAATGCTGGTACTGAAATCGTTAAATGTGTCTGAACTATACGTTACGTGTAGAGCAGTTGTTACAATATCAACGAAACTTTGCAACTTTTTTTTCAATTTTCAAGACAACCAGGAAGTACGTGTGCGTTGTTAGACCAACAGAAAAAGGTCTTATTCGGAATGTTAATCATTCGGCGCCATATGAATTTCACTTTACGTTTCAAAGTGGGGTGTTCGTCAAGTTTGTTACAAAAATATAAATGAGGCCAAGTGGTTTGGTTACTATGAGACGATTTTCGCCTCCTTTGGACCCAAAGTATGTGCAAAGGGTATCATGCATTCGTTATGGCGACGAAAGAGTTCAAGGCAGGGTGCAGATGAACACATTACTGCATATAATTATGTAAAAATAATGGTATCTTGAATATTGATTAGAATATGTTTATAAAGGTAAATGCAAATAAGAATTGTCGGCCATGACAGAAACTGTTAAAATCATTTTTATATTATTGCATAAGCAAACAGAACAGACTCAGATCAGGGTCTACTCTGTTTGCAAAGGCGCCAAAATATCTGCACTTACCACCACTTGCTTCAAAAGACATCCATGCTTATTCATGAAGTGGCCACTTTGGAAAGGTTTAACTGTATATTCATATACAGTAAAACCCCTCTAATGGGACAACTTAATGAATAAACATGGGTGTCTCTATAAGCGGGTGGTTGCTTAATGCAGGGAAAAAGTAATGCAGAAAGCTCCTAGGAGCTTTCTGCATTACTTTTGTCCTGTATTAAGCTACCACCTGCATCTAGCACCCAAAATTATACATCGTTTAGGTGGTCGCATTAGCGGGGTTTTACTGTATATAATTATACTAAATCTCCAGGATCGAAAAAAAAAACTGAAACTGGTTCGACTGAATAACATACTTTATTTGGAAATATCAACAGCACAATTTATATACTCAAAATACATCCAACAGGAATATATTAACACCCGTGTATACCACGTACAGAAGTACACGTGCACCAGATGCGTTCAACGGCATAGAGGATAGGGGATACGGACATAAGATAACTCAATGTATATTTAACTTTAAGCATACTAAACCATATGTCTACCAATTCAACTTTTTCCATTCGTTTTAAAAGAGTCTCAAACATTAAGGTCCCTGGTAAGACGTCGTGTTACTCGGTGTGTCGCCAGGATTCTAACTGTTTGCAAATGAAAGTATGGAAACATGGGTTTACATGCTAAAGGTTAACCCATTCCTTCATAGGCTATTTTTAGATCCAACCTCCTTGAATGAATCTACCAAAAAGGAGCATTAACTACAGAAAAGGAAAATTTTAGAATTTTGTAGTTCTGAAACCATTGTGATAAATAGAGCATTTGCTCCTAAGGAGCAAATGCTCTATTTATCACAATGCTTTCAATAAGTGATTTTTACAGAGGCGTAGAAAGGCGTAGTTGTGGAGGAACGGGTTAATAAATGGTCATCACCATGCTTACCCTTTCAACCCTGAATTTTCAAAGTGGAATAGCCCATCAGTGTTTAACTATGGAGTCCACTCAGTATGAAAGGGTAAACTTTAACCATTTCAAAGGAGCCCTGGGTTGATAGGGTTAACAGATTCCTTCCGATATTTTCAAAGGGCATAAAAGTCTAAGAGAACCATTGTCTGGTCAGGTTTAACACTGTTTTAATTGATAATGAACGAATCGCTGTACCTGATAAGTGACAAACCACGTAGGCCCCGGGAAGACACCGCATCAATGGCACAACTACTAGTTTGGGTTTACACGCTTTGCACTGGCACGAACATTTATAACATTTCTTTCAACACATGTCATATACAGTAAAACCTCTCTATAACGGCCACTAAATTGTGTTAATTAGTTGGTATTTAGGACAGGTGGCTGTTTAAAGCAAGGTGAAAGTAAAACAGAACGCTCCTATAGGAGCGTTCTGTTTTACTTTCACCTTGCTTTAAGCAGCCACCCGTCTTTAACACAAAATACTTGATGTAATTTAGTGGTCGTTATAGAGAGGTTTTACTGTATTATAAGTTTGATCTGAATTGTCGTAGCGACAAAATGTAACCACAAAATAATGTAGTTCAACAAAATAATAACCCTACCATGCAATGTCTCTATAGCAACCACGTGCGTGTCTTTAACCCTTTACGCAATAAATACGCTAGCAAACAGATTAGACCCAGATCGGACGGCATCGATATTAGGGTCTGCTCTGTTTGCTTATGATATAATATAAATATGATTCTACAGATTCTGCTATGACCAAAACAAAATACCCGTATGTATGTGCTATTATAACGATAATAATAATTATTAATCTAGTTCATATCCATGATGTCATTATTTCTTACATGAATATTCATCGAGTTTACGCCATGACTATTCGTGTAAAAAATAACGACGTTTTGAGTACTAATTAGATTTATTTTATAACGGAATATGAACACGGGGAAATTTGGCCAAGACAGAAACTGTAGAGGTATATCTATATTATTTCATAAGAAAACAGAGCTGACCTTGATCAGACTGTTCCTAATGGAGCCTTCTGACATGGATCTTCTATTGTTGGCGAAATCATAGATACGTGTATTTATGGAAAATATCGTTAAAAATGACTGCTCTTTGCAGAAGAAAAGTAATTCAGAGCGTTGCTAAGGGAGCTTTCTGTGTGATTTTCGTTTTGCATTAAGCTACCATCTTACAAATGGAATAGATGGTTAATAGGAAGTTACTATACTCCAACCCTCATGAACACGGGTTTTAACCCTTTACTCCATGAATATTAATGTAAGATATAATTAACTAATGAATAGCAGGTAGATTATTTTTCAGTATGCCATTCTTATCAAATAATATTGATCTGATTCAAACAGAGCAGACCCTGATCAAATTACTCCGCTAGGAACCGTCTAATCCGGGTCTACTCTGTTGGAATGACGTTAAAATACTTATCTATGGAGTAAAGGGTTATATACAATTCTATAGGTTATGTTTTCCATCAAATATGCACAATATAGTGGACTTGTTCGGGTGTTGTTGTTTTTTCAACATTAATACACTTTGTACTTTCAACAAAACAGACATGCTTTGAACATGAAATCACAAATAATACGGGACTGAATATGGCACTACCATAGTGAAGACATGCCATATTTCTAAGCAGGCAGTTCATTAGCATCGCTACTATCGCACGGGTTATAAACAAGGCAATGTATTGCCATGTCAAACAGTAGAGAACTAGACCTAAGCAGACAGCGTCGACCCAGGGCCCAGAGTTATAAGACTTCTGAGTCTGAGTCTGAGTCTGAAATTATTCTCATGTATCTGATGGTCAGTATCTATGCTTATAAACCTTTTTAGTAGAGTCTGAGTTCGTTCTCAAGTTTTTGATTGGTCAGATTTGAGCCTTTGGTTCAAATCTGACCAATCAAAAGCTTGAGAACAAACTCAGACTCAACTAAAAAGGTTTATAAGCATGGACCCAGATGCTTCAGAATTATCTCAAGACTCCAGCAAAAACTGTTATAACATCAGGGCCTAGTCTGGGTATACTGTGTGTGCAGAAACATAAAAGTATCAAGTAAAGCTTTAACTTATAACGCATTTGACAAATCATTTTGTTATTGTTGTTATTAAGGTTTGTTTTTCAAAAGTATTTTTCCTCAATCCTTATTCAAACATACAGTAAAATCTCTCCTCTCTATAACGGCCACTAAATTACATCAAGTATTTTGGCGTTAAATGCAGGTGGCTGCTTAAAGCAAGCTGAAAGTAAAACAGAACGCTCCTATAGGAGCGTTCTGTTTTACTTTCATCTTGCTTTAAGCAGCCACCTGCCCTAAATACCAACTAATCAACACAATTTAGTGGCCGTTATAGAGAGGTTTTACTTTACTAACAGAGTGTCCAACAGGACCCCAACCACATGTAGCCGTATCGTACTGACGCCGTGATGTACAGTAAAACTCTTATAAATCGAACCTTAAATTTAGTATGCATATAGGTCTTGGAGACAGGTGGAAGCTTCAAACAGGGTGAACGTCATGCAGATAGCTTTTCTATGAGCTTTATGCATGACTTTCACCCCGTATTAAGCAGCCACCTACCTAAAGGTATCTAATTTTTTCTCTACTAGAATTCCGGTCTAGAGGATTTTACTGTATAATTATGTATATATATGTAGAAAATCATACTGAACTGAAATAAATCCACACCTGGGAGTTACAAACACCTATCCCATTTACTTTATATATAATTTAATGTTTACTTACTGTATTCGATTTTGTCCATAATTTAAATTGATAGTTTTTAATTAAAAGTGACTGCATCACGGTTGTTTTGGGGGTTTTTTTTAAAAAAAAACACCTAACCATTACATAAATCATTTGTGTGTATGCTTAAAGGACGTATATCGCAAAAAACATAAACGCCGAAGAAGACAAAACGTTTATATTTATGATATCGAAGACCATGGTGTTATTGGTCTATTTATTCGGGTTGCGTTTTAGCTGGGTAACTGCACGACATATGCTGATACCGGTAATATATTGTTGTACAGCAAAACAAACGTAAGAATCGCGGAAAACAGTTTATTTTGTATCACAGGGGCATTTTGACAATCTTCTTCCGCATGTTTGAACATAACAAATACCATGTTTTATTATGCTATTGAAAATATGCATTAATTGTAGGGAATATGACTTTAATGTACACAGTCTAAGAAGACATTTAATGTATTTAAAGTTGGCATTTCTAAAGTAATTATACATTTCGAATAAGATCCGAAATCGATACATTGATTCATTAAGACAACGAATAAAATTAGAATACATGTAGACTTAAAAACGACTTCACAGCCTATGTTCAGCGTAAACGTTTACAAATAGTATTAACCCTTCGCTTGCTGAATTTTAAAATACATTTCTCCTTCTTTACCCATGCCCTGTGGTATAATTAAATGTATCTTCACTGTGTACAAGTATTTCGCTACAAATGTATATGCAATCACTGCTGTGGAGTGCACTGGTTGCACAATCAACTTGTAAATAGTGCAGACCCTGATGAGACAGCTCCTGCAGGAGCTGTCTCATCTGGGTCTTCACTATTTACAGGTACGTATATTGACGTGAATTGCAAGCGAAGGGTTAAGAATAGGCAAAAACTGCAATAATACATTTACATAATTATGATCTTAAATGATGTTTGTGTTTCTTCTGACCCGCTAACGTTTTAAATGAGGAAAGTATTGGAAACTAAAATGCATATCAGTGATATCTCCTTGATTTTTGGGACAGGTAACCCTTGATATATGTCTAGTGATTGGATGGATTTTTCAAATTCCCTTTTAGTATGGATGGCATGTTTCATTATGATTTTCCACCTAATATACAAAAAACATGAAAAGGTTATTTACTTTGATACCGCTACTTGTGAGCTCAATCTTTGCAAACGGTATCGTAAATCTACTTAAATAGAATGCAGCGAACCCCTCTAAAGCAACCAACAACAAGTCTGGGTCATTAAGGCAGGTGGTGGCCTAGCTGCAGGACGAAACGAATGCACACAATTCCGTAAGGAACTTCCTGCATTACTTTTGTTTTTCATTAAGCAACCTATGTTTATTTATTCGGTGTCGCTTTAGAGTGGTTCTACTGTAGTTAAATGTACAATGACATGTACAATAGAAACATGTATGCACCAACAAACCACAAATCCCTCGATATTATAATATATACGCCCTGTTACAGACTGTCAACATTTAAATACAACTGCCATCTACAAAAGTATCTCAAATCACAAACGTCTTCATGAATTCCTGCTTATATATCAGATTTAACCCTTCGCTTGCTGAATTTTGAAATACATTTCTCCTTCTTTACCCATGCCCTGTTGTATAATTACATATATCTTCACTGTGTACAAGTATTTCGCTGTGCAATCACTGCTGTGGAGTGCACTGGTTGTACAATCAATTTGTAAATAGTGCAGACCCTGATGAGACAGCTCCTGCAGGAGCTGTCTCATCTGGGTCTTCACTATTTACAGGTAGGTATATTGACGTGATTAGCAAGCGAAGGGTTAAACAGGTTAAAAACATGTTGGTGTTTGTTGAAGTCCGTTCTTATGATCCACATACACCTAAGCATAAGTGAGTCCTAAATGCTGACTACTTGTATCATTTATAAATCTCTCTGTCTTTAACTGAAGAATACAAGTATGAATTAACCCAGACCGGGGTGAAATTAGTGACATCTGCTGCACCGCTCTATTTGTTGCAACTTGACCTACTATCGATTCGTCCAATCTTTAACCCTTACAACACCGAGTTTCCAGATTTGAAATTGGACTGTCTCATACCGAATTGTACAGTGGTCAATTTTCCATTAACTGTTAAATATGGCAAACGGTGCCGACCCTGGTCAAAGGGTTCCATCAGGAGCCCTCTGAACTGGGTATACGCTGTTGTTTGGCAAAGGATATTTAACTCGGTTCCCGCATTGCAGAAATTAAAGACATTATTGACCGAGTGTCAACGTGCTTGAATCCTGATGAGACATCGAGTTACTCGGCGCCTGATCTGAATGCAAGCCGGATGGAAATGCCAGTCCGGTAGCGCTTATGGATCTCCATGGAATTGTTTCTTGGCTATATAACTGGATGAAAGTTATTTCTATCCATTGGTCATTCACAGGACCAGTGATTCAATATTCAGGTTTCTATTTTACATGCGTATCGATCAAGGTCTGTGTAACGGCGCTTCAGTTGTTGATACGGCGAGAGCCTCTGAGTGTTCTCGAGCTCGTCTCCGTAACTCGGCCACACTGCTCGTCCGCGTCTCTTGTCCAGATAATACGGAGTTACACGGAGTTCGGGATCCGCAGCAGCCACACAAGGGCATGTATCCTAAAACATAAAATGTAGTGAGAAAAATGTGTCAAGCATACTATTATACATTATACCCAATATCACCCTTATGTTTTTGTTGTTTGTTTGTTGATTGTTTTCGTTTGTGTTTTTTATTTGTTGTTGTTTTTGTTTTCATTTTTTGGTGGGCAAACGATTTCAAGGACAATATGGTACAATCGGACAATGTTACAAAACAGTGAAAACCTTTCGAACAAATAAAAATTATTTATCGCAATGTTAAATATTCAAATTGCAAGATTGCATTAAAGAAACACCTGAACATGCTACAACGGTACTACATGCATTACCGTAATAAATTATTATTATTATATCAATGTTAAATTAAACAAATCCAGTGCATTAATATCTGGCGGGAAACCGGGTCATGACCTATATTGCCAACTGCTAGTTAACCACCTGATTTTCCCGCTCTTGAATTTATGGCCGAGGCAAAAATGATAGAGTCGACTACTGACATGCAGATATTTATGAAGTATCGCATTAATATGAACATTTAAAGTGGTGACAGTAATGCATAACATGCTTATGCGATTCATGAATGTATTTTGTTGAGTACTTTAAAAAGATCAAACGTCAATGTCTGCCTTTAATACGTCGATATCTACATAATATTGTAATAATTGCATTGATATATTTCTATAACAGTACATTTCTTGTTTGAGCTCAAGACAACATAATTCCATTCTGAAATTCATTTGAAGAATATATTTCTATATCATTTCAAGAATAAACATTTCTGGTTGTATGACTATTATATACTTTATTATAAGTCTATTGGCTTTTTGGAAGGTAACATATCTTTTTCCTTTGACATCGCAAAGAGAATGAGAAAGTGACCTATAGTAATCATTTAAGATTACTGATGGTCAGTGAAATAGTATGCTGATTCAACCTTTTATGCATGGCAAAATATTCAATCGTTTATATGCCATAGCAAAATGTTCACACACTCAATTTATCTTACACGAATATTTATAATGTGACGAGTAGCCCCCCCCCCCCCCCCCCACACACACACACACACACACCCCAACTACCACCACCACCAGATCCTCCTCCTCTACTATTAGGACGGATCAAAAAGCCAATTGATTGTACAGTAGAATCTGTCTTAAGTGGTCAATCGTTTATTGAACGTAGGAGTATAAAAAAAACCCAGATGGTTGCTTTATCCCATTCCCGCATATAGACGCCTTTTGACGCTTCTGTAAAAGTCGTTTTGTGAAACCATTGTGATAAATAGAGCATTTGCTCCATAGGAGCAAATGCTCTATTTATCACAATGGTTTCAACACTACACAATTCTAAAAAATTTCCTTTTTAGTAGTAAATGCTCCTTTTCGGTAGATTTGTTCAAAAAGGTTGAATCTAAAAATAGCCTATACGGGAATGGGTTAATGCATAGCAAAAGTAATGCAAAAAGCTTTTTGGATTACTTTTGCCTTCCATTAAGTTACCACCTGCATTACAGATCCATAATTAGACGTCTTTTGATTGCCGCTTAAGACGGGTTCTACTGTATGCACACATGTAGCATGCCTGTAGTATTCCAATATGCATATATTAGTCATGTAAGAACACGTGATATCATGAATACTTACAATCTAATTTTACTATGGTATATGAACACATGATATTTTAGCCATGGGAGAAACTTTGTGATCAAATCTATATAATTGCAAAAGCAATCACAATAAACCCAGATCAAACGGATCCTACAGGAGACATCTAATTGTGGTCTACTCTGTTTACAAAGACGTTAAAATGAGTATATATGAGACAAACAGAGTTAAAACAGAATTTTACTTTGATACTAAATAACTAACATATACTGATACAGATACACATATGTACCAATATGCACACAGCCCAATTTAGATCTAATACTGCAACGTCGAGTTACTTGGAGTTTAAGATCTAATAGTGTGACGCCGAGTTACTTGGAGTTTAAGATCTAATAGTGTGACGCCGAGTTACTGGGAGTTTAAGATCTAATAGTGCGACGCCGAGTTACTTGGAGTTTAAGATCTAATAGTGTGACGCCGAGTTACTTGGAGTTTAAGATCTAATAGTGTGACGCCGAGTTACTGGGAGTTTAAGATCTAATAGTGCGACGCCGAGTTACTTGGAGTTTTAGATCTAATATTGTGACGCCGAGTTACTTGGAGTTTAAGATCTAATAGTGTGACGCCGAGTTACTGGGAGTTTAAGATCTAATTACAGCGACGCCGAGTTACTTGGAGTTTAAGATATAATAGTGCGACGCCGAGTTACTGGGAGTTTAAGATCTAATAGTGTGACGCCGAGTTACTTGGAGTTTAAGATCTAATAGTGTGACGCCGAGTTACTTGGAGTTTTAGATCTAATAGTGTGACGCCAAGTTACTGGGAGTTTAAGATCTAATAGTGTGACGCCGAGTTACTGGGAGTTTAAGATATAATTACTGCGACGCCGAGTTACTTGGAGTTTTAGATCTAACAGTGCGACGCCGAGTTACTCGGAGTTTAAGATCTAATAGTGTGACGCCGAGTTACTTGGAGTTTAAGATCTAATAGCGCGACGCCGAGTTACTGGGAGTTTAAGATCTAATAGTGTGACGGTGAGTTACTTGGAGTTTCGTTTGGATATCAAGAGTTTGCAAAGGTAAACCCGAATCCTCACAAAAAGTGGAAAAAATAAGTAGAAGATGACAGATATTTATAAACTACTGGGACCAATGGTTTTCAAACACGAGTTAGATTACAATAATATGTCTTAACCCTGTCCCTGTTCTACGTTTATTACAAATTTCACTAACTACTGAATATTCATGGACAAAAAAGTAAATAATGAAATATGGAAAGTGGAACATTATAGCCATTTTAGAAAGTAAAAAACAGAATTTTCAAATTCCTATAGGAGCCATCTGATCTGGGTCTACTCTGTTTGCAAATGCATGAAACACGTGTTTATGAAGGAAAGGGATAAACCTTTCGCTGTTGAATATTCATGTAAGAAATAATGGCCCCATAAATAGTGAACTCATAAATATTTATTAGGTTAATTTTCGTAATGGCATATGTACACATGTTTTGGTATTTGTAGAAATTGTAGAGTCCAGTATATTATAATTTCACAAGCAAACAGAGCAAACCCTGATCAGACGTCTACTATAGGTGTCGTCTAATCCGGGTCTACTTTGTTTGCAAAGGCATGAAAAGGCGTTTATATGAAGGAAAGGTTAAGCGACCACTAAAAATTATAATTCTGGTTCTTAAGATAGGAGCTTTCTACATTAGATTATGCAACCACATGTTTGTTAAGGTTCTCTATGTATTTGTTTGAAAGGGATTTCCTTTCTCACCTTTAAACGCAGGATGTGTTGGAAAATGTGGCGGAAACATGGGCCTCGGTGAGAAGTAGCTGTCCAAATACTGCTTGTAGTTGTTACTGAAAAAGAAAGAACCGTTGCATGTACAGAGAGCTGTGAAAGAAAAATATATTCTTTATAAAGCATTTGTTAGGTTAAAATGGAGTAACAGTCTTATACTGGATCTAACAGAGTACATGCTGTTACTGTAATTGTGATTATAATATTTTGAGTACTATCCTTATTATTATCCTTATTATTGTTATTATTATTATTATTATTGTTATTATTATTATCATCATCTTCATCATCACCATCATCATCATTATTATATTCGTTTTCTTATAAAAAAAATTATTATTGTTCTTATTCTTATAGAATTGCTTGAATAGCTCTTATCTAATACTTCGACCAAAGTGGGGTTTTATCAACGATGTCTTTATCATTATCTTAATTCCCATTTTTGGAATTTTATCTTCATTGCTTATTTTTTATAATAGTTCCTCTTCATGTTCATATTTTTTCTTTTCCTTGTTCTTTGTCTTATTCTTATTCCTGTTCTTATTCTTATTCTTTTTCTAATTCTTATTCTTATTATTGATCTTTTTTCATTTTTTTCTTTTTCTTGTTCTCATTCTTATTCTTGATCTTTTTTTCTATATTCTTGTTCTTGTTCCCATTCTTATTCAAATTCTTATTTCTTATTCTTGTTCCTATTCCTATTCTTATTATTGTTCTTATTCTTTTTCTTGATTTATTTTTCTACTTTCTTATTCTTATTCCTGTTCTCATTCTTATGCTAACCATTATTTCTTATTCTTATTCTAATGTTTAGTTGTTTTACTTGTTGTTTTTTTTATAATTATTGATATTTTCATTATTCTTATTCTTGACTTTTACTTACTCCTTTTTACTTCACCATCCTCATCATTCTAAAATACAATCATTATGAACATCAGCAGCAGCATCATAACTTCTACGACTTTGACAGTGCCTATGTTTGTCTAAATGCTTATTACATACTAAAGAATTTTGATAGTGGGTTTAGTTCAGATTTGCCGTGTTCAAGGACTTATAAGCAGTAAAGCATACTTATGTTATGTAATCAAATCTCTGTTGTAATATTCTATGTATTTATATATCTCCTTTGGATAAGTAACACGTTATTAAAATGTCTTAAATGTATTTGCAAAAGCTTTATTCCCAACACGACTGAATCTTTTTTTCTAAATGCCATCTGCCTAGTTTGGAGGAAATAATCACTACTTTCTTTCTATGCAGGTATCGCAGTTTGGGCATGCAATAAAACTCATATTAACCCTTATTCGACTGTAAAGATATAATGTCTGTTTAAATTTAGATCAGGAACAAACGTTCTGAAAGTAGGAGATCCTTCGAAAGCAAACAAGTTTGACTATGTCTGATTCGATGAAGCTTTTGCGAAACTATTGAACGAGAGTCAAACAGGCTGGATCCTGATGAGACGTCGAGTGAAATGCGTGTCAAGTAGGGGATAACGGGTGAGACGTTAATGCGCTGAGTATTTCTTCTTACAACTAAACTGATCTAGTACTAACAAAGGGGCTGTTTCTCAGGTCGCCCTGAGATTTGGCAAGCATTCTCGATGTGCATCCGTTGTCTTGTTCTTTATGATGGCTCAGAAAACAGTTCTACAAAGTTGTTGTTTTTATATGTACCGGTTGTCTTAGCATGGTACATGGGAATTTATCATAACATTTGTTGATAGTCTGGAACCAGATGGAATATCTCGAGTAACCCTTTCCTTCATATTTATAAACGCCTTTTCACGGATTTTCAGAGTAGACCCAGATCAGACGGCTCCTATAGGAGCCGTCTGGTCAGGGTCTGCTCTGTTTGCTAATGTAATTTGATAGCTCTGTTCAATTTCTAAAATGGATATAATGTTCCACTTTTGGTATTTCATTATAACTATTTTGTCCATGAATATTCAGTAGGTGTTGAAATATGGAATAAAAATAGAACAGGGAAAGTGTTAACGGGTATGTTAAAATTAAATTGAAATGTAGGTTAAAAGGGTGTCATTGTGTAGACCATGATTAACCACCTTCCCTGCATTATTTCACGGGTAGATGAACAGGGCCAATTTCCTAATTTATGTATTAAGCTCTAATTATGATCTTTCGATCCTACTTGGCATTTTCAAAGAATAAAAAATAAGAGTACTGTACATGTTTATACATTCAAAATCATCTTGACTGTAAATCAATCGAACCTCGTTTGCTTTTAAAGTAAAGCTGATAAAAATACCCAGTAGAGTCGAAATAACCGAATTAGAGCTTAATACAGTAAAGTCTCGACAAAAATACCATTCAAAAGAAGTCAAATTCTTAAAATAGGACAAAACATTATACAGGGAGCTCCTATAGGAATTGTCTGTCTAACTTTTGCCCTGCATTAAATAACCATCTGTAGTTTACATTCCCTGTGTAAGTAGTGTAAGTAATTATGGGGTGGCATTAGCGAGGTTGTACTGTGTACAGTAATACCCCGCTAATGCGACCACATAAAAGAGGTATAATTCTTGGTGCTAGATGGATGCAGGTGGTAGCTTAATGCAGAATAAAAGTAATGCAGAACGCTCCTAGAGGAGCTTTCTGCATTACGTTTGTCCTATATTAAGCAACAACCTGCTTATAAAGACGACTATGTTTATTTATAAAGTTGTCGCATTATCGAGGCTGTACTATATACATGTACAATTATATAGAACTTGTGAAATACTCTTTATGGAATTAATACTAGTTTCCTACATGCATCACCCTCTGCTACATAACGCAGTGAACACAACTATACTAAAATACCAAATACTAAAACACGGTGTTTAACCCTTTACACCATGAATATTCATGTAAGAAATAATGACATTATGAATATTAATTATATTAATTGTTATAATAGTACACGGACACAATAAATTTTGGCCATGGCAGAAACTGTAGTATCATATCTTTATTATGTTATAAGCAAACAGGGCAGCTTCTATAGGAGCCGTCTGATCTGGGTCTACTCTGCTTGCAAATGCATAGAACGGTGTATTTATGGAGTAAATGGTTAACCCTTTACCTGGTAAATATTCATGTAAAAATAACTGTATGCATATTAAATAGATGCTTTTTAGGTTTCGGACTACTTTCCGAAACCTAATAGTAATGCATCCCCATGGCATGCCTCAAGCAAATTTATAAAGAAATTCATATCCCATAATGCGCAATCAGACCACTGTTATACTACGAAATATCAATTTATGCTTACAAGGCATACGTTCATTAGCCCAAATGCAGAAATTTTGAATGGTTTAACGTTGACAGAATGTTTATCACGTAGCGCCGATTAAACGATTTAGTTGTCTACGGGTGTATTTCACCCGTATTTCTACTTTCATTTTGCCAAAAATGTGATTTTGTTAACACCCCTAGACAAAAATATAGTTCCAAGTGCAATGCGTTGGATAAACGATATCGATAATTCTTCATTTGGTATTTGTGTCAATTATTAAAATGCGGATGCAACTGTTTCAATTACCAATAATTTTGCCATGTAAAATGCTACGTTATATGATAAATTTGGTCGCGTACGAATATATACCACAGAGCGCCGGTAAAAATGGCCCAGAAAGTAATCGACTTCTGAAAGTCGGGCGGATATTTTGAAATCTACAAACATTTCTTGAATTTGTCGGATTGGTACAGACAACGTTACGGAGAAAACAGTAATGAATAATGGTCGGAACATCGTCAATCTCTACACATTACACACGAACTATGGGAATGAAGATAACGACTGGAAATTGCAAGATACAGTATAAACACCCGATAAGACGGGTATGACTCATATCCGCGGATATGAATTTCGCAGCCTAAAATCGGCCACAATTTAAGCATTATTTTTTTATTAGAAAAACCTTTTATCGAGCTTATTGGCTAATATTGTCCATATTTATTATTTGAAATGCGTAAATTTAATATTCAGTGCTGCTGCATAATAAGTAGTTATAGTTGAAGTTGAAGAAAGCTAAAAAAAAAAAAACCCATAATATTCGGCACGAAGGAGCACGGACCGTAATGAAACGCCCCGGAGATATATGGATAACCTTCAGTCTCAAAAGCAATCTGTATTCTAAATGCATCAGAAGTATTTATGTTGAGTTTGGAAGATCATAATTATATTTTTACATCATGTGTGACAAGCATCGTAAACATTGATCATAGACTTTTCAGTTCTCTAAGATCCATGTTTATAATGTGTGTAATGTCTTAGGAGACTTGGTACCAGGTTGTAAGCATTTATGGATAATTACTCCAATTATAGAGAGTTAGTAGTTATAAAAGAGATATAGTGGAATTATTTTATTGTATGTTTTACATAATGTTAATTATAACATATGCTGAACGTATATAATTCTTGACAACTTTGTGTTTGTAGTGTGTGTTAAAGCTTTACCCCAGCATTAATCTGTGTTAACATACAAGCATGCTGTCATTTTCACCCCCTGGTATTTAATAATATCCCAAAATGATGTAGAGGGACATATTGTGTTTGCTCCGTTTCTTATTCTTATTATTCTTTCTTCCGATTCTGATTCTTCCAATTCTTCTTCTTCCGTCGTGAACTTGTCCAACGCATTTCTCAGTAAGACTAGGTAATTACCCGATCCTAATGAAATTTCATATGAATATTGCTTGATACATGCAGATGTACATCCCACTTTTTATTTTTTGAAAATCACCATAACTAAATGGTTTGCTATAATTGGTCAAAATTTAGATATTGTTTGGCGAAGTTATATATCATTCGATTTTTTGATAAAAATTGGTATGACGGTATATTTTGGCACTCAGGACTAATTTGTAGGTCTTTTTAAAGAATTGGTTGCCATGGTAACTGAATGGTGGCTCTGATTGGTCGAAAATTTAGATCTTTTTCGACAAATTCAGATATTGTTCGATTTTGCCCAAAAATTGGTATGTCGGGATATTTTGACACTCAGAATTGATTGGTATGTCTTTCGAAATGATTTGTTGGTATGGAAACTGAATGGTGGGATCTGATTGGTCAAACTTTTAGATATTCAAATTTGCTGAAAATTGGCATTTAGGGGTATTTGGGTACCCCAAACTCAGTCAAGTTGTTTTGCAATACTTGGTTGCCATGGTAATGGAGTGGTGTCCTCTGAATGGGTCATAATTTACATATTAGATTTTTCGGAAAATTGGTCAGTAGGGATATATATGCAGTTGTTTCAAAAGTGTTGGTTGCCATGGTAACCAAGTGATCACTAATGGCATGTTATTGGTTGAAATTTAGATATTTTGCTCACCAATACCAGTTGTAAGTTTCGTTTAGGGGACATTCTGCAACATATTCTGTTATAATTAGATCTTGTTAAAAGTATGATATTTAGATTCACGTGGCATATATAATTTATCCAAACTTGGTTGTAGTGTATAGATGGATAAGTGATTGATGCACGCCAAATACTGTTACAATCCACCAGTTAGTAGCAGAAATATGACCCTTTGTTGCTTTCAGATAGCAATATAGGAAAAAGTCATATCTTGGAACAGCTTGCTCAGATTTCATTTAAATTTGACGGGGTATTTACATGGATAGGTGCATGAGGCACATTATATGACGCCAACGTCGGCCAAATAATAATAGAGCAATGGCCCTTTACTACATTCAAATATCAATTTAAGTAAACTTCAGGCACACAGTGGCAAATTGAGCTATTGGAACTGCACTGTGTGCTACTAGTCATCAATTTATTTCTTTAAACAATATCTAAAACACTGACAGGTTTTTCAGAAAAGTTCACAGCAATTATGTTCAGATGACCTGTCAATTTTAACAAACAGTTCCATTAAACACCATTTTAGTTCAGGAAATAATGCTTTAGAGGTCATCTTACTATGTATCAATGGTACCAGTCCTTCCCTACCAAGCTTTTTCGTATTGTATACCAGTTAGTAGCAGAAATATGACCCTTTGTTGCTTTCAGATAGCAATATAGGAAAAAGTCATATCTTGGAACAGCTTGCTCAGATTTCATTTAAATTTGACGGGGTATTTACATGGATAGGTGCATGAGGCACATTATATGACGCCAACGTCGGCCAAATAATAATAGAGCAATGGCCCTTTACTACATTCAAATATCAATTTAAGTAAACTTCAGGCACACAGTGGCAAATTGAGCTATTGGAACTGCACTGTGTGCTACTAGTCATCAATTTATTTCTTTAAACAATATCTAAAACACTGACAGGTTTTTCAGAAAAGTTCACAGCAATTATGTTCAGATGACCTGTCAATTTTAACAAACAGTTCCATTAAACACCATTTTAGTTCAGGAAATAATGCTTTAGAGGTCATCTTACTATGTATCAATGGTACCAGTCCTTCCCTACCAAGCTTTTTCGTATTGTATAGTCACAATCGACATATATATGGTCAGAAACCTTCAGTACTGTCAGTACTTTGATTATACTCTATTTGTGTATGCGTATTTAACCATTTTCTCCATAAATACACCTTTTTACGCCTTTTTACGCCTCTGTAAAAGTCACTTTATGAAACCATTGTGATACCACCATTGTGATAAATACAGCATTTGCTCCATATGAGAAAATGCTCTATTTATCACAATGGTTTCAAAACTACATAATTCTGAAAAATTCCTTTTCTCTAGAAAATGCTCCTTTTGGTAGATTTATTCAAAGAGGTAGGATCTAAAGATAGAATATGAGGGAACGGGTTAAGTGAGTATCTATCACATAAAAGTTTACTCACTGTAATATATTGCGTGTGTCTAGTGCCACAAACACTGTCGTTCTACTCAACTATCTAGTTTGCGTTGTAAAAAATATATATATTTCACTAAGAGAAATTATTATCCGATTATTGTAAAAAGCATTCTACTTATCGATCGAGTTATTTGGTAAGTATACAACTAAAATCGTTGTCATGGTAACGTTAATAGCTATAAACAAAATAAGGGTTAACCCTGTTAGAATAATAAAATATCTGGAATTTGAAAACTAATTCCTGCTTAGCGGGGATGTAAAAAGTGCATTTCGTTCTAATACCTACCTTTGGGTTACTGTTATTCCCAATAAAGGATTTTATTTTATTGAAAATCAGTATTAACGGTCTTTGTATGTGGTGTTTTTGCATTGTAATCACATTTCGATGTCTGAAGTCTGCCTTGTGTAGAAAAATGGGAGAGAAAAGATCTTTGTCACTCTGCAACACGCAGAGTCTATTTATCCTGATTCGAAACGATATAAAATGTATACTTTCATTGGATCTAAAAAATCATCTCTAACTTGTATTCTACTGAATAGTTGTTTTTTTATTATTATTTTTACGGTATGATATGCGAAACTCCATATATGGCATTATGCATAACTGTACAAAATACATGTACTGCAATTTCAACAACACAAAATTAAAGATAATAAAGCAATTTTACACCTGTTTTCAACTTTTGTTCGGTGGGTCAGATACAAAAAAATGTCAAATTATAGTTAGGTTATCAAATTAAATATAAAAAATGTCGATAAACTGCAAATCTTCATTTTCAAACGCAGTTTTTCAATTTTAGTGACACTATGTTTCCACACCCGGTATTCTCAAAACAAAGATGTAACAAAATACTGGTACCCTTCCTTTTTGTAGTTTGAAAAACACCTTTACATGTCAAACCCGGCTCTGAACGTCGAGGCAGGTAGTTTTATAAATAAATCTTTATCTTACCACGCAACTCCTCGTCCGGAAAATTATGTCTACTTAAAAGCTAAAATTCTATTTTTATTTCAATTTCTTTTCAAAAATCAATCAACGTTCCGTTTTGTTTTGTTTTACCTTTTCATCGTCAATGTGACCAAAATGCACCACAACAAACAGTACGTACAATCGCAGACCAGACGCCGTCCTTTCAAGGCGGCGTCTGATCAGAGACTTCCGTGTTTGTCTCAACTCCTAGTTATATTACTTATAAATTGCGTTTATTTATCTCCATTCTTCATTTTACTGAATCGGTTTAACAAAATCTGGATGCA
The DNA here is from genome assembly GCA_963576725.1 of Azorinus chamasolen. Classification (NCBI taxonomy): domain Eukaryota; kingdom Metazoa; phylum Mollusca; class Bivalvia; order Cardiida; family Solecurtidae; genus Azorinus; species Azorinus chamasolen. The sequence continues at coordinate 104,982,724 of OY755236.1, forward strand.
GACGACAATTGCAAAATTTAAAAGAATTAAATAGTTTGCATTTTGCTGAAATGGTGCGTTATCCCACGTCTAATCCAGATTCGGGTTGTTTTTAACGATTGAATATGCCACCAGCATACGACATATCAAGAGTTTCAATATCCAGTATCATTATACACTTTGATCATATCTAACCCTTTCCTTCATATAAACGTGTTTTCACGCATTTGCAAACAGAGTAGATCAGACGGCTGCTACAGGAGCCGTCTGATAAGGGTATGTTCTGTTTTCTAATGGAATTTGATATATCTTTATCTTTAGTTTCTAAAATGGTTACACTGTTCCACCTATCATATTTCATTATAACTATTTTGTCCATGAATATTCCATAGGTACTGACATGTGGAATAAGTATAGAATAGGGAAAGGGTTAACCCTTCATACATTATAAGGACTGCACATGTATTACATTATCATCCAATCTGACAAGTGTCCGATCATATGCCACGTCTCTGAAGCAGTGACTGGTCTGGATCTACATTGTCTGCTAGAATAACTCAATTGTGAAAGCAAAAAGAATATAAACCTACCTGTCCATCATTGGGAAGAAAGACGGTCTGTTTATGGCATTACTGTTCAGCGCCATCAGAGTCTGCGTGAACGAGTGCTGTAGCATGGGTTTTGCGTGCATCATCAGGCTCGCACGTGCACTATTCGCTAATGCTATTGACGCCAAGGGCGGCGATGGTGTAGCAGACGACGAACTGGGAGACGTTATTCTTTCATCATGTGATGTCTTTGGTGGAGTTACCTCCGGTGTTGTTGACTTCAGGTCATCATTATTTGTTTCTGAGACTATATTTTTAATTGAATGTGGTGGTACAAATTCCGGGTGTTTTTTGTCCGGAGACTCTTCGGATGTAAACGTTTCCTCTGCACCGCTTGAACAGGCAACTGGAGCTTCTACGCCATTTTCATCATCTGTTTGAGGAACTACATTTGTTTTGTGAGTATTGTCTTCAATTTTAATGTCTTCCTGATCAAATTTAGATTCTGACTTTGTACACAGATTTTCGGGAATATCCTGTTCATCGGAATCAGGTCTGAAGTTATCGGCGTCTTCAGTCTGTGGTTCAGGACAGGAATCCGACAGATCACCGCATACATCAGGGTCGTCTGTCTCGTTTTCGCATTTGACATCATCGGGGTTTTCCGTGTCGTCTTTGGAGGAAGGCTGTTTCTGCATGAAGCGTTCACTTTTTCTCCATTTGGCTCTACGATTTTGAAACCAGACCTAGAGATGGAAGAAAATGTTCTTGTTAGGAATGAGGTGCCTGGCCTGGCGTTTCAACAACTACATGTAAAGTGATATGGTCCATCATTGTTCAACGAAACAGTTGTCGGTTTAGACAAATATTGTAGGATCTGGGTCCATGGTTATAAGTCTGAGTTCTTTCTCAAGTTTTTGATTGGTCAGATTTGAGCCTTTGGCTCAAATCTGACCAATCAAAAGCTTGAGAACTCAAATCTGACCAATCAAAGGCTTGAGAACGAACTCAGACTCAACTAAAAAGCTTTATAAGCATGGACCCAGATCCTATATAGTTTCATAAGCAAGCAGATCAGACCCTGGCCTCCTATAGGATCCGTCTGATCTGGATCTACTCTGTTTGCAAAGGCATGAAAAGGCGGATATAAAGGAAATGATTAAAACGAGAAGTTTCTTAATGTTAGTAAAAACATCTCACATAGGTTTACACTCGGCAATAAGTGCCCGCGGTTTTAAATCGTCAATGTTTATTGATTAAGTGGCCTCTTTAGACAGTGTTAAGTCATAGACTGAAGGGGTGCAATCAATAATGTACTTCAGGTTTTCATGTGAATTTTTATAACGAAAGCAATGTGTCATTTACAAACGATGTAGACAACACTGTAACAACTACACTCGCTTTATACAGAAATGACTTCATGTTATTGTACTATAATAATTGCAATGAAATAACTAATCCAGTTAAACCAGCAGAATATCCCAGTTTATACAAAAACTTTGATAAAGGTAATTTCGAATAATAAAAAAACAACCAAACCCTTTGTTGTTACCTCTCTTTAGAATAGTCTCAAAGCGATGATTCAAAAAGTGGTCATCACACAGGATATGGTAGAGAAGTACAGGAGTTAATTTTAAAAGTCCTTTGATTTCTGTGTCTTATCTATTCTTCTGTATACTTTTGATGTTTGGGTATCAATAGTGTGCGTTTGTGCGTGTATTTCGTTGAAAAGAACATTCTTAAAAATGTTAGATCTGAAACATTGCTTTCGCTTTCTGGATCTTTATAGTACAGTTGAACTTCGATATTTCGACTCTGATTGCTCGAACTCTGGTTAACTCGAAGTAAAAGCTCGTCCCTCCCAAAGTTTAAAATACAGGATTGTTCTAAAATACATTACTATGCATATCTAGAAACACGCGGCAGCTTAATGCAGGTCGAAAGTAATGCTGAAAGCTCCTACAACAGTTTTCAGCATTACTTTAGATCTGCATTAAGCTGTACAATTGAGAAATTGTCCAGATTAGAAATTGGATGACTCGAACTTCTGTTATCTCTAAGTATTTGTATGGTTCCTTGAAGTTCGAGATATCGAAGTTCAACTTTATATAAATTACTATATGCCGTTAAAACAAACAAAGTAGAGGGGAACGATATTACTAAACTAACTATGAGCTTTCTCTACAGTTTGTGTATTCAACAATATCGTCCATGCTGTTTCCATGGCAATAAAACAGTTGCATAGCACGCTGATCACGGACATCTCATCAAGGACTAACATGAATGACGCGGAAAATCTCCTCTGACACACATCAACTAGAGGGATATGATCTCATCTTATTTCTCGCATTTATATTTCATTTAATGTAATTTATAATCTAATAGAGGGAATGTTTATTGTGTTATGCAAACCAAATTAAGACTAACTGATAAAGCACCTGAGTCTAGAGCGGTTTCCCAGATGGGATTTTCGCCATGATTTCTCATTTTCTGCGTCACATTATTTGTGCGCGCGCATTCTATATCCCCGGTCCCTTGGCGGCCATGTTATTGGAGCTTTAATGGATTCGGAGTATAAGAGGAAGATTCCTGCTTTATTATGTTAAACCTTTATCACGCTCAGAGACCGCGTACTGCTATATTTGAAGTCCGTCATATTTGAATACCCCTGAAGGTGGAAACCGGGCTAAGTGTATGACAGGTCGACATTTAAAGCGTTTATATCGTGCCTGTATAATAATGATTCGTTTTCAAATTTATTCAAATGCAGCAGGTGAGTGGTTAAGCTGGATATAGTAGAGGGAACACATGTCTATTAACCTTTAGTCTGCTGCAGGTGGATGAGTGGTTACACATGAAAATAGTTTGGATTCAGATGAGACGCCAAGTAACGCGACGTCTCTTCAGGATCAAAACAGTTTGATACCCTGGATGCATTTTTGGTAGAAACACTGATTATTTTGAAAATGAAGTTGGCGAAAACTTCTGTAACTATAATTTACCCAGCAGAAAAAAGGTTAAAGAAGGTATAATTATTACCGTGTTTGCCAGTAGTTTAAACCCGGCTTAGAGGCGAACTATACAATACCACTCCGTTTCAATAAGCTTGGTGTATGATTGCTTTAAGAATACGCTAAATCCATTAATTAGCTATTTACTTCTAATTTAATAACATTAAGTAAGAAGCAGAATATAATGGAATAAAGAATTCCCCAGACTGCGGGTTATAATGTCGGCGACGTCAGCGGGGAAATTGGAAAAAGTCAAACTGTGTTATATTGAAGCTAACAGGCTCCGTAATCAGTAAGCACGGCATGGTCAGAGAAATTAAAGAAGTCGGTTCTCCTTTACAGGCGATTTATCAGACTGTCTCTTTTCCCTATATCCTTCTGTTCTTTCTATTCTCTCTCCTAATCTATACACATGTAAATCACTGGTCCTTTATTGTTCCACTTTTACTGATTGACTCTCTGTGTGTCTCTGTCCGTCTGTCTCTGTCTGTCTATCTGCCCGGCTGTCTCTTTGTCTCTGTTTGTCTCTCTGACTCTCTCTGTCTCTCTCTCTCCTTCTCTCTCCCTCTCTCCTTCTCTCTCTCCCTCCCTCTCTCTGTTTCTGTCTCTCTCTGTCCTTTTCCTCTGTCACGCTTTTCATTTGTCACGCTCTGTCTCTCTCTGTCTCTCTGTCTGTATCTCTCTCTGTCTATGCCTTTCTGTCTCCCCTCTATCTCATCCCCCCCCCCTCTCTCTCTCTCTCTATCTCTCTCTCTCTCTCTCTCTCTCTCTCTCTCATTTTACATAGTGTACATACTTTTTGCGTGATATCATAATTCAATAATAAATTCAAATTAATTCTGTATGGTTCCATTGAAGATAGTTATCACTTATTTTTTACATATGGACTTGGTGGATGAAACATAGGAGTTATATATATTACATTCACGGTTTCTAGTCATAATCAATCATATTCATCGAGAATGTAAATTTATATCACTATTTGCTGCCATTTATACAAATTCAATAACTGTATTCAAATTGTTTGGGTTCGCGATTGCATTTACAGTTTTCTTATTTTAATTCCTCTTCCCACGAATACACCAGAGGGTGACAACCCATCTGTATAGCTACGGTGGAACAAGAACATTAATTAAAGACATTAATATTCCTAATGGTCCATGCCAGAAATCGCTGAATATCTGATAGTGCACAGCTGTATAAAATATCTCACAGATACTACTACGCGCGAGGAAGTAGTTCCCTAATTGGATTTGAATCGGCAGAATTGTGCAAGGCTTGATTATCTGTCGTTACTTGTCACATCTGGTAAGACAGTGTAACGCCCAGTAGCCACAACTAGAATACCATACTTGTGGCTTGAGCGATTGACCATTATCTCTAAGAATCCTTAATCCCTTCAAATCGCGACATGATAGATGTTCGCAAACAGTTTTGTACTATACTGGGTATCTGACCAGGACCCAAAACTGTCTGACATTCGTTTTCAATACATAAACAGTCTAAGCGAATAGAACAGTAAAATAATGCTCGCAACAGCTGGTAAAACTTTTAACCTTTTTCCTCTGATCAAATGAAATTAGAACGATCAGATATAAACAATACGAACAATTTCCAAAAGATACTTAATCCTTACAATGCGGGGAACGATTCACTAATATCATTTGCAAACAGTGTAGACAACGATGAGAGGGTTCCTAGATGGTCCCTATCATCAGGGTCTGAATTCTTTGTCATGCTACACTTTTTTTAAAAATAAAAATCCTTAAATATTCACCGTAAGCTTAACCTGTTTAAATTTTGAAATAGTCAATTTGAACATTCGCGAGCGTTGTTCATAACTGGACATACAGCAGGATCAACGGCACTTTATACGACCGACATACAATATTCAAAGTCATGTGTTTCCAGGTAGAAATTCAGTCAACTATATTTTTACAAATGAACAGTTTTTTATTTATATTGCTTAGTTCATAAAGACAAAATGCAATAAGTATTTTGTTTACACTGACATATACAGTAAAATCTCTCAATAACGATCACTAAATCATACCAAGTATTTTGTGTTAAAGGCAGGTGGCTGTTTAAAGCAAGGTGAAAGTAAAACGGAACGCTCATATATGAGCGTTCTGTTTTACTTCCATCTTGCTCTAAGCAGCCACCTGCTCTAAATACTAAATAATTAACACAATTTAGTGGTCGTTATAGAGAGGTTTTTCAGTACATGTATAATTTATAAAGTAGAGCAAAAAATCAAGAACAGCGTTTTGTAAACTTCTAAACGGGAACTCTAGTAGAGAAGAATTTAGGCAGCGGCTGCTTAATGCATGACTTTCAGGAGCTTTGTGCATGACTTTCACCCTGCATTAAGCTGCCACCTGTCTCCAAGACCGATATGTATACACATTTTATTATCTCGTGTAGATTGGTTTTATTGTACCGATGAGATGCCGAGTTAACGTCCCATGTGGATATTAATTGCTTGATTCCAATATGGACAAATATGTGTCACCCTTTACTTTATGAATATTCGTGCAAGAAATAACTACGCCATGGCTATTATTCAGATTCGTTTTTATAATGCCAAATGACCTCACAAAATGTTAGACATGACAGAATATGTAATCATATCTAACTGGAACCGTCTGCTCTGGATCTTCTCTGTTTGCAAATATTTATGGAGTAAATAGTTACAAATATTCTGGAGTTTTGATTCTGAGAGAGCCAACCACTCACCTGTACCCGGGCTTCTGTGAGATTTATACGCATGGCCAGATCCTCGCGAGTGAACACGTCTGGGTAGTGCGTTTGCGCGAACGCCTTCTCTAACTCCTCCAGCTGAAAACAAATTGTCATCTGCTTAAAATCTCATAGAACTAAACTTTTAAAGAAAGAAAAAAAACAAGAATCAAACAGTATAGATCTTAATGAGTTACATATATTGTAAAACTTGTAACACCAAGCAAATTTCCTTTGCAAATAGTATTTGATTTTCTTTACTATTATTAACCCATTACCTCATAGGCTATTTTTGATACAGCCTCTTTGAATAAATCTACCGAAAAGGAGAATTTACTAGAGAAAAGGAAAAATTTAGAATTATATAGTTTGAAACAATTGTGATAAATATAGCATTTGCTCCTATAGGAGAAAATGCTCTTTTTATCACAATAGTTTCTCAAAGTGACTTTTACAGAGTCGTCAAAAGTCTTCAATATGAGGGAATAGGTTAACCTGTTACTCCATGGATGCGTGCGTTTACGCCTTTTACATAGTAAATCCTATACCAGCCATTTGCTCTATTTGCATATGAAATATTATACATATGAATCTACAGATTCTGCCATGGAAAAACAATTGTTCACATGTCAGTAGAATTCAGCTAATTAATATTCATGATGGCATTATTTCTGACATGAATATTCATGAAGTAAATGGTTATCTTTGTTATTATTATTATGATTGTTAAGATTATTATTATTGTTATTATTATTATTATTATTATTATTATTATTATTATTATTGGCTCGATCTCCAGATGGGTCAACCATTACTAAATTAATAAACAATTTAATGGTTGTTATAGATGAGTAATACCGAAAAATGTACAGTAAAACTCCGATAGTTAAAACAAAATAAAACAACTATCCTTATCATCGGCCTTAAGACAGATTGCAGCTTTATGCAAGATGAAAGTCACGCAGAAAGCTTCACTACAGCTATCTGCATGATTTTCACTCTGCATTAAGCAGCCACCTGCCTACAAAAGGCATCAATTCTTCATTACTAAAATTTCGATGTATATTTTACCAAGACTACATGAACTTGTGTGTGTGTGTGTGTGTGTGTGTGTGTGTTCGAGTCCCCGCCCTGACGTCCATTGCCAATGCAGTGTAAATCCCCTCTTAAGTGACCACTTCATGAATAAGCATAATTTAGTAAATTAAAACCCTTAAAAAGAGGCGCATCTTTACCTGTTGAAGTGTGAATGTTGTTCTGTTCCTTCTCTGTTTTCGTCTGGCAAATGCGTCGTCATGCAGATCGCCATGGAGACCATAGCCGGCAACTGAGAAAAAGAATAACATATCTGAGTCACGTGATCGATGACGTCATTTGGTATGTTTTTGGAGTCATTTACATGATAACGAACGTTTCAATGCCACCAGTGGAGTACAGTAGAATCTTGTTAATACGACAACATACCATAATGTATTAACGAAATACAAGCAGACGGGTCAATGTCATTTGTGTTTGGTTTTTTTGCTGACTTTTTGTTGCCATTTTCGCTACTGTGTTTATTCTGTGTTAGTGACCAATAAATGGAATTGGATCGGCACTGAGGTTGAACTATATCACTCATTCCGTTCTAGATACATTAACCCTTATCCCGCTGAGAAACAAATATCTGCTCCATTTCTGGTCCTGATGCAATTATGACTACTTCCAATTCCATAACGCTTTTAAAGAAATATTGTCTACGTGTCATGTCAAAAGCTTTTAAAGAGCTATTGACCAAGTGTCAAAGAGCTTGCACCCTGGTGAGACGCCGAGGTACTCGAGTTCTCATCTGGATCTAAGCTGTTTGCAAATGCGACTCAGGCGGGGGTAGCGAAATACGGGATAATGATGATCATGGTGAATGATGATGATGATAAATAATATATTCAATGTAACAATATAGAATATACAGTTGCTGATGATTACATTGAAAATATACAAAATGGATACATAGCTCTTTGACCCATATAACCTGTATGTTATGTGGACACGTCAAAGTGAATATATCAAGCGAACCAATTGGCAGAAAGTTTTTATTACAGGATCCCCCTAGTCTGGATCTGCACAGTTTTCCTATATCAGTATAAACCATGTAGCTGATACAGACATCTTGTGACACACTGTCAAATAGAGTAGACACAGATCAAACGGTTCCAGTAGGGGTCGTATGATCAGTGCCTGTTTTGTTTGCTTTTGAAATTATCTACAGTAGTCAGACAATCCCGTTTTCATATGCAACTACAAAAGTTCATATAATAAATATCCATGATATCACTATTTATTACATGAATTTTCATAACATAAATCGTTAAGGGGCAAAACCCAAGGGTTAACATAAAATACATGTATCACAGTCACAATTGTTGATCAGGCATTTATATGCGTAGGTGTAGATTGACCAGAGTGGGTGACTTTGTTGTGAAACTGTAAAAAAACAGTTCAGTTAATCCACACGAAAAATACACCCGTGTCAGAAAGATTGGCTAGACGAGATTCTGAAAAATTACCAATACATGAAGTTACTAGTTAAAACAGTGTCAGTTTGATCAGATTCTGTTTTCAGAAAAACCTTTTTTCATTAAGCAGTAAATAGATAAAAGAAATCGAACGGTCATTGGCCACAGTATAGTAAAGATTCAGTTGAACAGTGTTAACCTTTATCCCGCTATCCGGCTGACTGGCTCGCATTTGAACACAGCTTGGGTCCAAACAAGATGCCAAGTAATTCAGCGTCTCATCAGGGTCCAAGCTGTTTGACACTTGTTCCATGGTTTCTCAAAAGCTTGTTTGAATCGGAAGTAGTCACAATTGCACCAGATACCGTTGTCTTTACAGCAGGATAAGGGTTGACTATTGGAATGCTGAAAACGAATTGGCTCTTATTTGCAAACAGTGTAGACCCAGATCAGAGGGCTCCTAGAGTAGCCCTCTGATCAGGGTCTGCACTGTTTGTCATTCAAAATCCTCTCACAAATTATACCTTTTCATACTGAATAAACTCTACCTTTAAACAGTGGTGGACTATTCCACTGTGGTAATTCAGCGTTGAAAGGGTTAAATTGCTATGAGAAACGTTACTAATTGATGCAATATCTATAATATAACTGTAACAGAACTAGCCTACTACATCTTCCAGGAGAGTGAAACCCGCAGTGAAAAATAATGTCTGCTCAAAGTAAGATCTGCTACAATTTTGTCTACTTTCAAATCGATTAAGCTTTTGAGAAACTATTGAACAAGTGTCAAACAGCTTCAATACCGATGAGACACCGAGTTACTCGGCCTTTCATCTAGATCATATCTTTTTGCAAATGCAGGTTAGGTCGCGGATTGCAGGCGAGGGGTTAATATTCCATTTTATCCAAGCGTTCTAGGACAGAGAGCATTTCATTATAGTTAATGGCGACGCTCGAGACACGCTTAAAATAACTAGGAAAGATCATAAAATCATTAACAAATTGTGCCTAATGTCCGCCTGTAATTCCATTAAGCATTGCATTAGTTCAAACAACTACGTTCGATCGTCTAAGCCATTAGTCCCCAAGATTAGATTTGTTTTTGATGACAAGATATCGTGTGTGTCCACCAATCGTAAAATCTTACAAATGAATAAAGAGGCGACAGCATCCGCCGGAAGCCAGCACGGACAATAAATTTTCAATTAAGATCCGTGATTGGAAAACAAAGGAAGGAAGCAAGTTTATTAAACAGAGGTACGTAAACATTATCATCAGCCAAATGTGTCCTCCTGTGCAACGCTGATCAGGGATTTCCGGAATTAATGGGTTTATCGTCCAATCAGATCCAATCAAGGTATTTACTTCAGGTTAACTTCCGGAATTAAGATGGCGGTATGCCCACTCGTTAAATGTAGTTAAATGCTAAAAAGACGATGAGAGATATTTTTAATTACGTTCGGATCAATTCTTTCAAACATCAAAGACAATGGATTTTATGAAAATTTCGCTACTTAAATGTCACTCGTTAAGACACATGAGATAAAACGATAGAACAATTTCGATGCCTATTACAGAATTTTAACTGTATTATTATCGTAAAGAAAAGCACCAGTTCCGTGCACAAATGTCAAATCGACAACATTATAGCTTTTTGGCCGGACTTTTCAAATTGAACCACCTTTAACACTTACTCCGCTCTCCACGACTTCAATCGCATTTAAAAACAGTTTGGATCCAGGTGAGACACCGGGTATTTCGGCGTCTCATCATGATCCAAATTATTTGACACACGGTGAATAATATTTCAAAAGCTTGATTGAATCGGATACGGTCTAAACTACACCAGCTCAAACTTTAAGCGGACGTTATTGTTTTCACAAGGTGCTAAGGGTCAATGGACATTTGAATATTAAGTCTGAGACAAACCATACCGGTGTATTCATGAAGTCAACAAGATGAAACTAAACATGTATGGAATTGATAACGGTGCGCACACACACACACACTGCAGTGGGATGGGAAAATTTTAAGATTGAGAAAATGTTTACATGTGTATTTGAAATGTGTTACAATATTATAATATACAGTCTTGCTAACACGACCACTCAAAAGAAGTATAATTCTGGATTTTTAAACCTCCTGGTAGCTTGATAGAGGACACACGTTATTGAGGAAAACCCTTATTGGAGCTTTCTGCATTTTAAGTAAACACCTGCTTTTATAGACTCCTATGTTTATACATTAAGTGGCCGCATAAGTGAGACTACTGTACCTTTTAAAATACATGTAGAAATAAACTTATTTGTGTCTATCAGAAACGGACCCTACCCACAACCCTTCTCCTACTCTCCCTTCTGGTGATATTTATTTCTAAATCAAGTGCATGTATATATTTTAGTAAAAGAGTTACAAAGTCTCTTAATTTTTACTGAAATGATAAACGTCCCCTCTTTATGACCATCTTCGCATCAATTTTGTTATCTGTGAACGTTTTAAGCATAATATATGTTTTAAATTGAAGCAAATTGCAAAGTCCTGTAACCCTGACAAATATGGTCGGGAAAAAACATTAAAATTTCCTTCTGTACGACCTTCTGCATGTCAAGAAGGTCTGGCGCAAAGCTACCAATTGGTGTATGAGAAGTAGGGCACACAATCATTGCGGGACGTACTTTGAGACTATGAAAAGGGTGATCGCTGTATCAAGAGTGCTGATACATTCATTTTGTTACTTTGAGGTAATTTGAGGATAAAACACATCCTTTTGTTTGACCATCTGTTTGTTGGTCCAGTGCATTGGAACATGTTACGGCCAGCAGCCCAGTTAGCTCAATCGGTACGACATTCGCTTGTGAGTTTGATCCCTGGTCGGTTCATGCCAAATACCAAACGGTTCTAAGATGGACTGTTTGACCCGATGTCACGTTTATGTTACTGGGTATGGGTTACAATCTTATACCGTTAGTTATTTATCCCTTACACTGGACACGAGGAAATCGAGGAAATATTTTCTGTTTCCGAATCCGTCACCAATGCATCTATTAGCATATGACGGATTACTACGGACTCAAACAACCAGCCAACCAATATACAAAGGTCAAGAACTTTATAATATTTCCTCGAGTACTGTTCAGACAGATTTATGGGTTTATGTCAAACCATTGAGTTAGCAGAAGTTATGCAGAGTTGGGTCCACGCAGCTGTGTTCTGGTTAAACGAAGGTTTCGAATGGGGTATTGCATAACATACGTTTGCATTCATAAGAGGTAATATCTAGTATGGAAACTTCCAGAGCAACAAGCAAGGACAACACATGTGAGGGAACTCCAGAACAGTCTGTAATACAATGGAAACGAAAGGTTGAAAACAAATCCATCTGATGTGGAGGTAGAAAACTCTTAAACTAAATGGTATGGTGATATCATCCATTGGCAGATGAATATGCGCATGGTCGAATTATTCTTATATTACATTAACGCATTCCATCAACAGTGGGTCCTACCTCTGCTATTCACAAGCAGCAATAAGACATTAGCTAGTTTTGCAGAAGAAATTCACCAGTGTAAACTAAAGCAATAGTATATACGATAGAGTTTGCTCTAATTAATTGTCACTGTGCTGTTACATCTTTGGCCATGGCAGTGACAGAATACACAATATGTCTGAATTATATTGGGCATGTCTGTCGGGCGGGCGGGATGTCTGTCTTTCTGTCTGTCTATGTGTCTATTTGTACATACTTAATCCAGACCGAAAGTAATGCAAAAAGATCATAATTGTATAAGATTGTCGCATTACATTTCGCCCTGTATTTAGCTACCACCTGCCTTAAAAACCCCGGGATGGGATATCTTGGTGGTCGCTATGGCGACGTTTGCTTTACGGTACTCTTGTACTTCTCTGTCATGTCTTAGAACACCGTGAATTCAATATTATATAATAATACCAAGTCATTCGGGCTTTTTTGCTTTGCGTTGTTGGTTTTTTGTGTGTTTTTGTTGTTTGTTGTCGTTTCTTTTTAGGGGAGAGTATAGTCGTTTTTGTAAATTTTATTTAGTTTTAAGCAAAATGCGTAGCATGTTCATAAGATGATTGGAATATAAGTTACTTTTGAATAAATGAATATAAAGTATGCTGCGCCACATTTAAAAATAACGGCCTTTCCAAAATACATCTGTTTCTTTCTTAGATTAATTAATTTGCACGGCTTCACTATCAAATTAATAAAAGTTATGTTCGTTCCATTAAAATTAAAATATTTGAGCTCTAATCAAATCAAATAAGTCAGACTTGTTAATGGAGGAATAAGAAGAAGAAACCTGTAAAATAGCGAAATCTTACAATAGTGTAATTGGATTGGGCATGTTCAACTGAAAATAACACACCGCCGAGAGTGATACTAAATCGGATGGGCAGCGAATAAACATACAGTAAAACCTCGAGAACAATTACAGTGCGGGACAAGAGGTACTAGTGGCCTTTTGCAAACGGTGTAGACCCAGATGAGAGGGCTCCTCTAGGAGCCCTCTCATCAGGGTCTGCACTATTTGTCGTGTTACATTTTTCTTTAGAAAAATCGCCTAATATTCACCATACGCTTGATCTGTTTGAAATTTGGAATAGTCTATTTGAAAAATCAGCATTGTGAGGGTTTGTCCGATCACAAAACAAGTATAATTATCGGTCGGTGAGACAGGTGGCAGCTTACATGCATTGCAGGGCGAAAGCCATGCATAAATATTCTCTTGGAACTTTCTGCACACCGTTTCACTCTACATTAAGCAGATACTTGCTTAATATATCGGTAAGACTGCAAAGACCGATGTCATTGTAAATACATCACATTTTCAAACAGTGTAAATCCATGCCATTCGTTCCATAGGAGCCGTCTGATCTGGGTATACTCTGTTTGCAAGGCTTAGAAAGGCGTATTTATACAATACAATACATAAATACTTACAAATTTATCGAGTAAAGGAATAAAATGTTTAACCCTTATCTCGCTAACCGCGTCCTGACTTATTCAAACAGTTTGGATCCAGATAAGACGCCGAGTAACTCGGCATCTCAACAGGATCTAAGCTCTTGGCCGATAGTTTCGCAAAGTTTTATCAAATCCAAAGAAGTCAAAACTTCCGAAGACCATAATTTGAGCAGACATTGTTTTTAACGGCGAGTTAAGGGTTAATATGTTTTGCAGACAGTAAGACATGACATCAAATTTGCAGAATTCAACAGCCAAGAATTAGGACGTAGGTAACAATCGTTATGACGGCTGACGGATGTTGGAGATTTCAATTGTAATTGACCGAAGTCATGAGGATAAACATAGTAATACTAAAAGTAAGTAGAACCACTCTAAAGCGATTACTTGACCCATTCTCTCCTAATCACGCCTTGTGACGCCTCTTTAACCCTTTCCCTGTTCTATGTTTATTACAAATTTCAATACCTACTGAAGAAAATAGTTATAATGAAATATGGAAGGTGGAACATTTTTGCCATTTTAGGAAGAAAAGAAACAGATCTGTCAAAACCAATTAGCAAACAGAGCAGACCCTGATCAGACGGCTCCACTAGGAGCCGTCTGATCTGGGTCTACTCTGTTTGCAGATGCGTGAAAACACGTATATATGAGAGAAAGGGTTAAAAGTCGGTTTTAAAACCATTGCGATATATAGAGCGATCGACGCAAGTACGCCCATGATGATCTGGTCGGGTAGAGATCGAGCAGAGGGTCCAGTTGATCGGGTAGAGATGGTGTAGGGATCATATCTTGGTCGAGATGATCGAGTAGAGATCGGAGTGGTTGTTGAGTTGACGTCGTGGAGGAGTCGTGAATGATCGCGAGGGGTCGTGTATGATCGAGTAGAGGTCGAGAAGAACTCGTGTACATGCCTTCCGTGGAACTTGGTCGGGGAATTTGTGTGATCGGGATGATCGAGTTGATCTGATCGGCAGTGGGAACCTAGCTTATGGGGTCATTTCACCGAGTACGACCTGGAAAAGTCGCACACGACCACGCGCGACCTTAATCGCAGCTCGGTTTTCCCATAGTCGCGGACAAAAAACGTGCGACCTACCCCATTTTTTTCTGAGCACGCTCTATGTTCGATGTTAGCTCGTTTGACCTTCGATGTGTACGCTCTGTATACGTCCTATACGCTCTACACACGCTCTGTATACGCGCTACCTACGTCTATCCACTCGATCTGAAGCGATCTTGACACGACCAATGTTCGTTCTGTTCGACCAATCTGCGACATTGCCTCGATCTCTCGGCGATCTATCCTCGCAAGCGCGCGACCTCGGCCTACCAAGACTCGTTCCCGAACGATCTATCTACGTAAGAGTTGCAATGTACCCTCGATCAATACGATTTAGATGCGATCACGAACGTTCTAGCCTCGCTTAGACGACCAATTCTCGATCTATTCTCGACAGAGTCTCGCCCGAGCTACGCGCACATTGGTTTTGGTTGCACAGATTTGCGTGCGACCCACTGCGATCGTTATACAATGCCCGGCGATCGTTGGCCGACCATCAGTTTTTGTCTAGTCTCTGAAGGGATAACATGGACCCACTCGCTCTGCACCATGCTATTGTATTACAGCATCATGCACTGAAATTGCAGCAAGACTCTCTGGTTATGCAAACCATGCTGAAAAGGAACTGCGGGAACACCAGAGGGAACATTATGGCCAGTACACCTCCCTCATGGCGGAACTGAGACTGGGAGATGAAGCTACCTACCGGACCTATCTCCGTATGCCCCGGAGATGTTTGACGAACTTTTGGCCATGGTGGGGCCTAGAATTGCAAAGATGGACACTAACTATAGAAGATCTATAGAACCGCAAGTTAAGCGAGGGTCGATCTTATTTGGATGAAGCTTAAGCGCACAGAGGTCGCCAATGGAAATACTATGGAACGTACGGGTCTAGGGAAGGTCTGGGACAGGTCTCACGGAGCGAGTCTTAATCGCAAAAGAGCGAAGCTAGATCGCACGGATCGAGCGAGGATCGAGCAGGGGTCGAGCAGCACGACCACTCGAGCGACCAGTTCTCGCTCGAGAAGACAGAGCCTAGCTCATCCCCGCTCTAGTTTCGATCGTCTCACGACCAATGCGTTCTTTCCTCGATCTCGCTCGCTCTTTCGACGCTCTCCGTGCGACCTTTAGGTCGAGGCTCGGTTTTTTGACATGTCAAAAAACCGAGCTACGACCTGTTTTTCCGGGAGACTAATCCCCGACCATGTGCGACCACGGGAGACTAAGGCACGACCAACCCTCGGTCAACTGTCGACTACGTGCGACCTGCGGCGACCAAGCCACGCTCTGAAATCGCAGCTCAATCTTCCGGGAAGATTTCTCGGTGAAATGACCCCTTTAAGGTGGTAGTGTGTGTTGTTGTTTTTTGTCAAGAAATCATAAAGCCGAAGAATAGTGTGAAGACGATAATTGCTCGGTGTACTTTAAACAGACCATGAACAATTTAAGTAGATCATATGCCCATATAAGCTGCTTAAATTCAATATTTTCAAAAATAGCTCATTTATTATTCCCACAAACCATATGTTTTCGAGACAATTCTGGAGAGTGGTCATAGCATAGGGTTTGGTGGAGAAATGACAATTTAAGTAGTTGAATACGCTTATTTACCTATCTGCTATGGTAGACCTAGACTAGAGGACTATCTGCTATGGTAGACTTAAACTAGAGGAATATCTGCTATGGTAAACCTAGACTAGAGGAATATCTGCTACGGTAGACCTAGACTAGAGGAATATCTGCTATGGTAGACCTAAACTAGAGGAATATCTGCTATGGTAGACCTAGACTAGAGGAATATCTGCTATGGTAGACCTAGACTAGAGGAATATCTGCTATGGTATACCTAGGCTTGAGGAAAATCTGCTCTGGTATCCCTAGGCTAGAGGAATATCTGCTATGGTAGACCTAGGCTAGAGGAATATCTGCTATGGTAGACCTAGACTAGAAGAATATCTGCTATGGTAGACCTAGACTAGAGGAATCCTGAATGAGCCCTCTGATCAGAATCTGTGCTAATTTACAAGTTTTGAAAAGCGCACACAATCAAACGCATTAATGCAGAAACACCCGGACCAAATGCAAATAAAACATACATACGTGAAGTGTGTTTTAATGTGTTAAATATGTCAGAAATATTAAAACAGAAACATCACTTTGTATCAGGGTGACACTTGATGCTCGACAGTAGAGGAAAACCTAGCACACTTTGACACGCAGTAGGCACGTTTTCGAATGAAACCAGTAGATACTGTTAATTCCGTGAATTTCAAATCAAAGAATAGAATGCAATAAAAGTATCTTTAATTCTTACTCGGTTTTATCCAATAAAAATAAAAATGGACAGAAGGGTACATCAGGCTGAGAAATTTATACAATTTATCCAGACTTTGGCGACTGGCATTTTTATTTCAGGAGATCAGATGAAAATTTAGCGAGGAAAAAGTTAACATTTTTGTGCGAATGTTAAAGTTTTTCTTCAATATTTATTATAAAAACGCACACCATTGGTTATAACCCAATTATATTGACAAGTGTTTCCCCTCGGAGTTTAATGTCTGTCCAACTGTTTTGAAATAGAGCGGTCCTCGTCACGTGGCATATTTGTTACAGTTGATATATGTCTCTGGAGAGTTCCTATCTTAGACGTTCTAATCTCATTTGCTTCTAATTTAATCATTTGAAGAGATGTACGGCTGTTGCTTCTTTCTTCTCTATGAAGACAATGACTAGAGGAGGTAAAATGATAGGTAAGACTGAACTCGTGTTGGAGGCCAGCGATACATCCAAGTCATCATGTATGGGCTTCATAGATTTAATAAACAAGGCGTAGGGGTTAGGGTTAGCTGGCGTACAACTCATTTAGCACACCCTCAGAACATACAACACTGTACTGAAAATATCTCCAAGTGAGGGTCTGTTTCTAATATAATACATGATCATATATGTATATCACTGAGTGACAAAATAGAAGAATCGAATTTAAATACTAAAATACTGAAGAAGTCATTTTCTCCACCAAACCCTGTGCTGTAACCACTTTTTAAAATGTTAAAACTTTCACATAATCAATTATCCCAAATGACTTGTACTGTTAAAATACACGAAATGCTGTTCAATTGCATTTCAATGTAATTTCGACATATAAAGATTTGTGACAATTTAGAAGAGTGGGTCAGCAATGCAGCTCGTCCAATATAAATGTCACCTGGGTATTCACGTCTTGTTTGGTTATACTAAACCACGATGTATAAAAATTCTTTATAAAGACAGAGACAGACCCGGATGTCTTATATGTCTCATGCTAGCCAGTTTAGCCTTATCGCACTACCCGCCACATGGCTGGAATTTACAAACCGCGTGGATCCGGATGAGACGCCGATTAACTGGGCGTCTCATCCGGATCCAAGCTGTTTGACATTCTATCAAGAGTTTAGAAACATATTGGACGAACTCGAGAGTAAATAAAAATGCGACAGATCGGAGTTTAAGCAGACATGTTTTGTAGCATGATAAGTGTCAAAATTTCAATAACTACCGAATATTCATAGACAAAATAGTCATATGAAATATGGAAAGTGGAACAGTGTGGCGATTATAGAAAGTAAAGTCAGAAATCTTTCAAATGCCATTAGCAAACGAAGCAGTCTGATCTGGGTCTACTCTGTTTGCAAATGCGTGAAAATACGTTTATAGGAAGGAAAGGATTAAGACATAATTTGGCTATGATGTCCGCTCTGAACGATAGGAGCACGTAGATTTGCCGGGTGAGCACTGGTAAAACTGATTAAAACACTGCATATGCCTCAGTAACTCTTACAGCGCTAAATTAAATGGGCTATTCCAAAATTCAAACATGTCAAGCTTATGGTGAATATTTACGGATTTTTCTAAAGGAGTGTGTTACATGACAAACAGTGCAGACTCTGATAAAAGGGTTCCTCTATGAGCCCTCTCACCTGGGCCTACACCTTTTACAAAGGACATCAGTAAAAGGGCTAACTCAATATCGACATTGATACTTATTCGAATGCCCGGTTTAGAGATGTTTACTGTACAGTACGGCATTGATACTTATTCGAGTGTCCGGTTTAGATATGTTTTACAATACAGTATGACATTGATACTTATTCAAGTGCCCAGTTTAGAGATGTTTACTGTATAGTATGACATTGATACTTATTCGAGTGCCCGGTTTAGAGATGTTTACTTTACAGTACGGCATTGATACTTATTCGAGTGTCCGGTTTAGAGATGTTTTACTGTACAGTATGACATTGATACTTATTCGAGTGTCCGGTTTAGAGATGTTTTACTGTACAGTATGACATTGATACTTATTCGAGTGTCCGGTTTAGAGATGTTTTACTGTACAGTATGACATTGATACTTATTCGAGTGTCCGGTTTAGAGATGTTTTACTGTACAGTATGACATTGATACTTTTGATACTTATTCGAGTGCCCGGTTTAGAGATGTTTACTGTACAGTACGGCATTGATACTTATTCGAGTGTCCGGTTTAGAGATGTTTTACTGTACAGTATGACATTGATACTTATTCGAGTGTCCGGTTTAGAGATGTTTTACTGTACAGTATGACATTGATACTTATTCGAGTGTCCGGTTTAGAGATGTTTTACTGTACAGTATGACATTGATACTTATTCGAGTGTCCGGTTTAGAGATGTTTTACTGTACAGTATGACATTGATACTTATTCGAGTGTCCGGTTTAGAGATGTTTTACTATACAGTATGACACTGATACTTATTCGAGTGTCCGGTTTAGAGATGTTTTACTATACAGTATGACATTGATACTTATTCGAGTGTCCGGTTTAGAGATGTTTTACTATACAATATGACATTGATACTTATTCGAGTGTCCGGTTTAGAGATGTTTTACTATACAATATGACATTGATACTTATTCGAGTGTCCGGTTTAGAGATGTTTTACTATACAGTATGACATTGATACTTATTCGAGTGCTATTTTTTTTAAAAATGGCATACAGTAGAGGCCCTCTAATGCGACCACTTAATGAATAAGCATGGGTGTCTTTATAAGCAGGTTGTTGCTTAATGCAGGACAAAAGTAATGCAGAAGGAGCTTTCTGCATTACTTTTGTCCTGCATTAAGCTACCACCTGCATCTAGCACCCAGAATTATATCACTTTTAGGCGGTTGTATCAGCCGGGTTTTACTGTATATAAAAACAGAAATGTTTGGCCGTGGCAGGAACCATAGAACCAGATCATTATAATCCCATAAGCAATCAGAACATACCCTATGGAGCCGACCGATCTGGGTCTACTCTGGTTGCAAAGGCGTTAATATGCGTTAAAAGATTAAAATGTTAAACCCTGTGAGATTGTAGGTTGTGTTTTGTATTGAGATACTACTTATACATTATAATAAATATGTTTAAGGTATAGTAAACAAAATTCCGCAGGTGTATGTTGTTACTGTTGTTTGTTAATACAATAAGAAAACAGAGTTGCAGTTGTTGTTACAGACAAAACACGATTGTTGTTGTTGATGATGCTGTTATTGAGCTTGTTGCGGTTGTTTTTACAAACAGGAAAAGAGTAACAACTGATGCTACAGTGAGCAATACAGACTGACAGCTGTTGTAATAGAAAGTAAAAAACAACAATAACAGCAGCATTGCACGAGAACATGAAAACATTGGAGTAGCTTTAATAAAATGAGTTTAAAATTACGCCACCATTGTTGTTTGATGTTATGGCTGTACACCAGAGACTGCTAGCGATTAAAGTAGTAGCATCAATACCAGTTTAACCTTTAGCTTATCATCGAAAGTAAATACCGTCTAAAGCAAGTCCAACCCTTTGCCTGCTATAATAATGATGTATGCTTATTGTCCGGTCTGTTATAGTGTTCACTTACTTCCTATTCGTATAAGTTTTTGATAAATATTAACAGAATGTCAAACAGTTTAGATCGTGATGAGATTCCGAGTTACTCGGCGTCTCATCTGGATTCAAAATGTTTGCAGTAGTAGAAGTAGTAGTAGCAATAGTAGTAGTAGCAGTATTAGTAGTGGTAGACGTAGTAGTAGTAGTAGACGAGTAGTATGTAGTAGTAGTAGTAGGTGGAGGAGGAGGAGTACAAGTAGTACTTAGTGTAGTAGTAGCAGCAATAGTAGTAGTAGTTGATGTTGTTGTAGTTGTAGTAGTAGTAGTAGTAGTAGTAGTAGTTGTAGTAGTAGTAGTAGTAGTAGTAGTAGTAGTACTAGTAGTAGTAGTAGTATAGTAGTAGTAGTAGTAGTAGTAGTAGTAGTAGTAGTAGTAGTAGTAGTAGTAGTAGCAGTAGAAGTAGAAGTAGTAGTAGTAGTAGTAGTAATAGTAGTAGTAGTAGTAGTTTATAACCAATAAGTGTTTTTGCTGTAGAAAATAATGCTACTTAGTAGAAATCATTTTGCTGCTGTATTACAAAAGACACAAAGACTATGTTGACAATAATAGCAACAATAATGATAAAAGATGCTTCCAGTGAAATGGGGTGATTTTCGTGATGATAATGATGATTATATTTGTTGCTGATTATAATACTGTTTATACTGTTACTGTTGTTGGTGACGTTATGAAATGAATATGTTTTATGTCGCTGGACGTGATGATGATGATGATGATGATGATGATGATGATGATGATGATGATGATGATGACGATGATGATGATGATGATGATGATGATGATGATGATGATGATGATTAGTTTCACTAGTGTTTGCCTGGCAGATGTCAAGATGTCAGGTCGCTTGAAGCTTCTTGACTTTTTTTTGCAGGTTGCCCGCTGCCCAGTGTCTCACTTATAGGAGAAAAAAACAATGGAAAAACTGCACTAAAGTAGTCTTCCTCAAATCATATAATCGTAAAATCACATCAGCCCCATTGTAAATCATTTACTTTGGGCATATTTTATGCTCATGGAGGACGAATTTTCAAAATAGAATTAGATCAGAGCGAAATTGTTTTCCAACCGACATAAAGGATTCACGGAATGGGTCTTATGCATCGAAAATCAATGCCAATGGCATATAATTTCTGATTATTCGCAATTACGGAAAAATAATGTCAATCTTAATTAAAGATAAGTGACTGTATGGGGAATAATCTAAAGAAATGTACAGTAATTGAATAAGGGCGGTTAAAATCGAATGATCATATTTGCATGCGACTTTTATTTGATTATGTGTAACTGTGTTTCGGAAAATCCTTTTAAAGGAGCCGAGTTTTTTTAAAAAGCAGAATACCCAAAAGCGCTGGAAATTTAATTTGATATGGACTTCTCTATGTAATTAGATTTAGCATCACACAAATTGAATTTATTCCAAACCGAAACAGTTATAAATTCGAAATGGATGTTTAAAATGAAAATTATTCAAATCAGTATGGGTACGAGTTCCTGCTTTTAACTCTTCTCATGCTAAAAACATTCATGTCTGCCCAATCTCTGGTCTACTGAACTTTTTACTGACCTCCAATGCAATCAAAAATTTGAGGATCTACTGACCGATGTCAAACCGCTTGGATCCTGATGAGACGCCGAGTTACTCGGCAACTCATCTGGATCCAAGCTGTTTGTAAATGCGAGTCAGGCCTCGCTTAGCATGAGGAGGGTTACAGAAAAGGTTCTAGCTGTCGATGTCATTCTTAGGGAATGTTGAGGGCGAATTATTAGATATAAAATATTCCTCCAGACCTAAGTTTCTTGTTTATTGCATTGTCAAGATATGTTGTGAACTAAACTACACTATAAGCTCTCTATAGCGACCATTGTATGAGTCATTGGTGTCATTTATAACAGATGGTAGCTGAATGCAAACGGAAGGTAATGGATAATGGACCTCTGGGAGTTTTCTGCATACGTTGTGTCCTGCAGTTAGGTACCACCGCATGCCTATAAGATCCAGATTTATACATTGATTGAGAGGTTGTTGAAGAGAAGGTTTACTGTGTTTCGCGGGATTATAAACGTGATAGAATTTGAGTTTTATAATTTATCTAATTATGGCCACGGTTTTTATTGTCAAACGACACATACGATGTGCAGTTGAAGGTGATTGGCATTTCCAACGCTATTTAAAGTTTAAAGTTTCAAGATACAGTAAAACCCCTCTAAACGTGAATTCTATTAGAGAAGAATTTAGATACTTTTAGGCAGGTGACTGCTTAATGCAGGGTGAAAGTCATGCAGAAAGCTCCTCTAGGAGCTTTCTGCATGACTTTCATCCTGCATTAAGCTGCCACCTGTCTCCAAGGCTAATATCTATACTTAATGTATTGTCCGGTTTAGAGAGGTTTCACTGTAGTATCTAACACTATCGTAGAATGTCTCCAAATCGCTCTATTGGTAATTAAACAGCAGATGACCGCTTAAAGCATGACGAAAGTAATGCATCATCAAGCGGAGTTTTAAGGTAAACTATTTCCATAGTTCTAACCTATATTGCTACTATTCATTAGAATTGCCTCTCCGAGCGAGTCTAATGAGTGGCAGCAAGATAGGGGTTTTGCTGCAAAAATAAAAAAAAATTATAAATTAGTGCATCCCATATCTATAGCTATGAAAACATTTAATGTGAAAATTAGTAAATCAACGTCTTTGAAACAGTGTACACCCATATCAGCCTCTGCGTTAGAATGCGGTCCGTTTGACCTGGGTGTGTACTGTTGGTCATTCTTCTGCAGCCACAGTGATGAGTACATGAGAGTATGCATAATTTGATCTATAATTATGAATCGTGTCACCATGATCAATCAATCGATCTATATATATAAACAGTAGGTCTTCGTTTATTCGAAATAAATAGTAAAATTCAGTAGACTGGAGAACTTTTACAACTGGTAGCTGCTTAAATGAAGCTCCCAGATGGGCTGCGTGATGTTTGCCCTTCGTTAATCTGCCATCGTGTAAAGACCGGTAATAACACTTATTTTAGTGTTAGAAATAGTGAAGTTTACTGTGTTTATCATTCTTATTTAGGTGCAAGATCAGCCCTCACAATAACGAACCTGCACTCGAAAGGCATACAAAATCAAGTAAACTATTGCACATTGCTATTATTGATAATTAGAGACTTACAGTGTACAACACAGCTTAGGTTAAAACGATCGTTTATATCCTAAAATCATTAAATATTTTATATAATAAAAACTATTTCAAACATATTTGAACTGGTGACTTTTCAATACATGAAACCCTAAACTATTTTCCCACAGAAGTCGCTGGAAATCGACACACCGGACTGGCTGCAGTGGCCGCATCCGAGATTACCGTTGTAATTTCTTTAACCCCTTCCCTCATATTGACGACTTTTGACGACTCTGTAGAAGTCACTTTGTGAAACCATTGTGATAAATAGAGCATTTTCTCCTATAGGAGCAAATGCTCTATTTTTCACAATGGTTTCAAACTACAAAAATCTAAAAAAATCCTTTTCTCTAGTTAATGCTCTTTTTCGGTGGAATATTCAAAGGGGATGGATCTAAAAATAGCCTAAAAGGGAATGGGTTAAACAGTTTGAATCCAGATGAGACGCCGGGTACCTCGTTTTAGTGAAGAAATTGAAGGAAAGTCAACTCTGAAAAGCAGACGACAGTGTTTGCAGACGGAAGTTATTTGGCGCCAAAGGGGTGTTACAAATAATGGAATTTGTTCCTATGAAAAGTATCAAGGACTGAGGTAAATGTCAAAGCACTTCTTCTCTTCTTCTGGCACATGTATTCCATAACCAGTTTGACCTTTTAACGAAAAGTGTCGATGCCCAGTGATGGTGGTGCATCTTTAAAAGCCCCTATCTCAGCGGTCCATTGACTTGATCCCTAGTAATCCTTTTACAGACAAGAGGATTGGGCGACCTCTCCAGGCCAATTTTGTAGCGATCTTCAACTCGTCCCATCGAATAACTGTCCGCTAGATGTCACCACTGCCCCACTCAAAGCTACAAATTTATCCGCGAGTCTTTATGGAATAATACTCTAACTCGCTGGTGTCTTGCAAATGAAATTATTCCTAAAGAGATTACAGCCTATTGATGCAGATTCCACTTGATGACATTAGAGGTACTCCGAATGAAAGATGAAATATTGATGGCGATTTAGTATCGTTTAACTTATTAATACTTTCTCTGCTAATGGCGTATATGTGATTACCTATGCAACCTCTCTGGATCCAGATACTGCGCCGAGTAGCTCGGCATGTCATCAGAGTCAAAACTGTTTGACACTGTGATTATATTCTTAAGCAAAACTAATATGAAAATAATTAAAATATAAAAATTGAGACAGAGAAAACATTTTGCAGACGACAATACGTGGCAGCTTAGAGTTAAGGTATTATTTTATCATTTAGCCTCCGTAACCTTCACCACGTCGGGCATATTGCCGTCTGCAAATAATAACGTTTGCTTAAATTCTAACACGAGAAATTTCATATACTGCTTTTCAAAACGCTACAAGAGTGTAGATCTACATTGGTTTGGATCCATGCAGTAACCGACGACGATTTAATCGCGACCAAATGGTTGGTGAATGTGTCAGACGAACTGATCCAGCGCACACTAAAGAGTAATAGATCTAAGGTTGATGGAGCTGTTTGATGTTGAAGAATGACGGGGTGAAAATGATGACGTACAAAGAAATAAAATTAGACGCCGATTTTATGCATTCCGGTTAGATCATTACGGATACATAGAGTGATAAAATATTATTCTGTGAATTGTTTTGCTCTTTGAAATATCATATCAGCAATCTAATTAAAGATGAGATTACCTCTATAATATAATGATATTAATTTCCGGAGTAATGTTTGGCAAAATGTTTAAAAAGTTACAAGCATTCGCTCTAATGAATACTAAATCTGCAACAACATTTATAAAAAAAACACATTAACCCTTCGCTTGCTATTCACGTCAATATACCTACATGTAAATAGTGAAGACCCAGATGAGACAGCTCCTGCAGGAGCTTTCTCATCAGGGTCTGCACTATTTACAAGTTGATTGTGCAACCAGTGCACTCCACAGCAGTGATTGCACAGCGAAATACTTGTACACGGTGAAGATATGTGTAATTATACAACAGGGCATGGGTAAAGAAGGAGAAATGTATTTTAAAATCCAGCAAGAGAAGGGTTAATGCTTATCATGTGGATCGCGGCCTGGCTGTCCTTTGCAAACAGTCTGGATCTGGGTTAGATGCCGATAAAGCGACGTCTGATCAGGATCAAGGGTGTTTGCCAACCAGATAATAGTTAAACCCGATAGTTCGAACACTAAAATAAAAATATCATTATCGGCCTGTAGGACAGGTGGGAGCTTAATGCAGGGTGAAGGCCATGCAGACTGCATGACTTTCAAACTGCATTAAGCAACAATCTGCCTAAAACGCATCATTTTTTCAGTACTAAAAGTTCGCAGTATCGAGTCTGTACTGTAATAGTTTTGCTAAGGCTTGAACGAATCGGAAGTGAGTAAATATTACAAGTGAGTAAATATTACATGTGAGTAAATATTACAAGTGAGTAAATATTACAACAGATTAGGATTTAAGTAGAGAATTTCAGCTGAATGAGGATTAACCGCATCACGTGCCATAAATAGATTGGCGTTCAGAACTAAGCATTTACCACTCATTTACCACACAGGGTCTACTCTGGTATGGTACATGTATACACCTTATTCTATAGTAAAATATTATTTTTTGTATGCCATTACAAATAATTCAACTAATAACCCTTTCAAACGGGAAACACATGCACTATCATTTGAAAACAGTGTAGACCTAGATTAGATGATTTCGATCAGGGTCTGCACTGTTTGTTATTTAACCATCCCCTATTGCCAACGTTGGCACCTTTGCAGACAGAGTAGACCCAGATCAGACAGCTCCTGTGGGAGATGGCCCATCAGTGTTTGCTCTATTTGCTTATGAAATAATAAAGATCTGTTCTGATGTTTCTATTACAGCCAACCATTCCATTGTTAATGTGTTATTATAACACTTCAGTTCATGAATTGTCATATACAGTAATGCATTCTTGAGTTTATAAATATTCATGGCGGAACGAGTAAAACAAACAAAATATCTTTGTTTTAACCCTTCGCTTGCTATTCACGTCAATATACCTACCTGTAAATAGTAAAGACCCAGATGATACAGCTCCTGCAGGAGCTGTCTCATCAGGGTCTGCACTATTTACAAGTTGATTGTGCAACCAGTGCACTCCACAGCAGTCATTGCACAGCGAAATACTTGTACACAGTGAAAATATATGTAATTATACAACAAAGCATGGGTAAAGAAGGAGAAATGTGTTTTAAAATTCAGCAAGAGAAGGGTTAATGGTATCTGAAACATTAACTTTATGAATATGCATGTAGGAAATACAGCAAAATCTCGTTTCTTCGAACACTAAAATACGTGTCATTATCGATCTTTAAGACAGGTGGCAGCTTAATGCATGGTGAAAGTCATGCAGAAAGCTCCTTAGAGGACATTCACAATGCATTAAGCGACCACCTGCCTAAATGCGTCTACGTTCTTCTAAACTTATATCTCGAATAATCGAGATTTACTGTAATGCCGTTAATCTAGGTCTACCATGTTTGCAGATATTCAAATGCGGGGTAATCAAATAAAGAGTTTCGATAGTGTACGAATAAGCTCCCTTTGACATTTATTTAAAGTCAACAAACACCATAATTACTCGAGGTTATCAATTACAGTCAGTCAGAGGAAGCGGGCGATTCTTACACCCTTTCAGGAAAATTAGATTAAAATAAGGAAAGCAAATATCGCTCAACCATTGAACATTAATGTTTTACCCCCATTTTAAGGATTTCAGTAATATAAAGTGGAAGACGTAGTAAAGAAATAACATCACTTATATGCTTTTCGGATGTTCTTTGTGAGAGAGAATTAAAGAGAGAGACATAAAAGAGACATAGAGATAGATAGAAAGAAAGAAAGACAGACAACGACAGACAGAGAAATAGACAGACAAATCAGCAGACAGACAGACAGAGATAGAGACAGGCACCGAGAGAAACAGAGATAGACAGACTGACAGACTGACAGACTAACATACATCACGATGGACAGACAGACAGTCAGACAGAAAGACACGGACAACCAGACAGACAGATAGACAAAAAGACAAACAAAAGACAGAAAGACAAAAAGACAGAAAGACAGACAGACAGACAAGACAAAGAGGCACAAAGAGACAGACAGACCGACAGACAGATAAAGAAATACATACAGATTTAATATATAGATGCTCCAAAATCAATATTGATTGAATAAACAAATGTGGAAACGATATTAAAGCAGTAAATAGCACCAAGAGCAGTACACAAATTCGATGTGGTTTGTGATAATTGGGTCAATTAAGATCATCACAGTGATTATTATCTTAACCTTTCCCATGCTAAGCGCGTCTTGGTTGGCATTTTGCAAAACAGTTTGGATCCAGATGAGGCGCATAATCAGGATCCAAGCTGTTTGACACTCGGTCAATAGTTTCTCAAGTTGATTGAACAAATCGGAAATCAGTGAAAATTTTAGCAGATCAGAGGTTTAGCAGATATTATATATTCAACATGAGAAGGGTTAAATTTGTGTCAATTTATTAATGCATACATATTTGGATTGCCCATCAAACCGTTTACCCGTATGTATTACAAATGCGCGCATAACACATGCGGTTTCCCAGGCCTCAGTTTGTCAGAAACTAATACTAGTAACGAAACAGCCCCTATCTGTCACACGGCGTGTCCGCCTGGTGTCTCTACTACCGTGTTCCCAGTCCGTTTATTTGTCTGTCACTCCTTAAAGCAGCACCTCATTCTTAATCTAGTTAAATAGATAAATAATGGTTTGACCTTCACTCACAAAGTAGTCCCATTAAGTTAAACCTTAAATTTAAAAGTTTTTATACATTAATATGATTTAAACCTAATCAATATCTTGGTTTAATTACGCTTATCCGATTAAAGGAACGTAGAAATCTTCCGTTTTGGGGCATTCGTGATACTTTTGCCAATTTAAAACGTAATTTTTTCGGTCTTGTGTCGCGAGAAACTTGGAAAGTGGGGGAGAAACACGGAACGACTAACGCACATTGAAATGTAATTTCCCTAACTACATTAGGCTGGCTAATTACTCGGATTACGGAGCATGATGCGCTTAAATTTGGTTCACAAATTCAATTAGAGCGTACAGATTTTGACTTCTAACCCCTTGATAGATTTTACAAAATTGCTACAGAATGAAGCGTCGCTGATTGCCATGGGAACGTTGGCACCAGTTTCGGGCCCGCAAAACGCTGGGTGAATTTGTACATTTCATTAATTTAAAGGTGTTTGCGTGGAAAAAGTTTATGCTGGAGCTGCATCCTGGTTGGCAGGGAATATCGAAATAGACAGTGCATACACTATGACGTCCGACACAGAGAGCAGGGCTTCAAAGTGTATAGTAAAACTCTTTTGGCGCCAAATAATTTTCGTCTGCAAACAATGTCATCTGTTTTAAGCTTGACGACGGACTTTCCTTCAATTTCTCCCCTAAAACGTAGGTGGTGTGTCAAACAGTTTAGATCCTGGTGAGACACCGAGTAACTCGGTGTCTCATCTGGATCCAAACTATTTGCTAAGGCAATCACATATCCTCCCATTGTAGTCAGCCCTACGCGTTACTTTCTGGCGATTTCAGCGGTGAGAGGATTAAGCGCTCAGTAAAAAGAAGTCTAATTAAGAAGTATTTAAGACAGGCGATAGCTTAATACATATCGAAAACTGAACCGAAAGGTCCCAAATTAGCTTTCTATTTAAACTCCAAATACAATTCTTAACTTGTTTTCTTTATTCCAAGCTTCTGTCCCGACCTGTAGAAGTTGGGGACCAAGCAACACATTTCAATAATTGCCATTTTTTGCAATCGACACCACATGCCATTATGCTGTTGAAAAGAATGGCACGCCGTTTGACATATTAACAATGCATTCGCCCAAGCAAACATTCATACGTAACTAATTTATTATATGTAACAACAATGGCATATGGCATATTTTACATGCGAAATCGATTGGAACAACTCAGGGTCTGCACTGCTTGTCATGTTAAACTTTTCTTTTAGACAAATCCTTAAATATTCACCGTAAGTTCGACCTGTTTGGATTTTGGAATAATCAATTTGAAAGTTCCGAGTTGTAAGGGTTAAATACCAGTTGAAGTCAAATTGTTTTTAATTATTCAAGGTGCCAAACAGATATGGATCTTGATGCGTTCATGCTGATTGCAACAGTAATGATATATTAGCCAGTAACATGCCTTTAACACTTTCCCTGTTCTATATTTAGTCCAAGGTCCATGCTTATAAAACTTTTAGCTGAGTCTGAGTTCGTTCTCAAGTTTTTGATTGGTCAGATTTGAGCCTTTGGCTCAAATCTGACCAATCAAAAGCTTGATAACTCAAATCTGACCAATCAAAAGCTTGAGAACAAAACTCAGACTCAACTAAAAGCTTTATAAGCATGGACCCAGATTTCAATATTTACTGGATATTCATGGACAAATGGTTATTATGAAATACAGAAGGTGGAACATTGTAGCTAAAAAACTAAAATAAACAGATCTATCAAATTTCATTAGCAGACAGAGCAGACCCTGACCAGACAGCTCCTATAGGAATCGTCTGATCTGGGTCTTCTCTGTTTGCGAATTCATGAAAAGGCGTTTATATGAAGGAATGGTTTAAAACTTACTGTGTCAAATATAGCTTTCTTTCATGAGCCATCTACATTAAAACCCACTAAAGCGACCACAAAAATAGGCATGAGTTTGCCCCATAGAGACAGGTGCTAGCCTAATATAGGACGGACGTTATGCAAAACAATATTACAGGAGCTTTTTTGCATTACAATCACCCTGCATTCTGTGACCACGTGTTTCTAAAGACCATCATAAGTATTCATTTTGTATCTCTATATTGCGTTAGTGTCGTTATTTGTTTTAGTAAATACATTCTGTGTAAACAAAGCATATCTGGTTATCTTTCCTTATGCAAGTTTGGCCTATTTTTAATTAAAACTTTTAATCTAAATCTAAGACTTAGTCTTGAAAACTGCAAATTCAATTATTATTGTAAGTTCATCATTTTAATTGATAAATTATTGATCTAAATGTCACAATTATGCCTGTAGAACAAAGTTAAGACAACAGTTTTAAAACGCGATGAACAGTATTAAAATGTGCAATTTTGGAGTTTGAGTCTCAAAATTAATTTGCAAGTTTATGTTATATACCCTGTATATCTGGCTATGGCAGCAATTCATTGGTAAATTTAAAATAGACACATTGATGCTGTTATTTCACCCAATGTTCACTGAAAATTGTGTGACAAGTTTGTTCGGTATTTGGGTGAAACTAGTAATTGAAAAACTACTGCGATTGTTGTAAATTCATTGTCCGTTATTTGCAATTTGGTAAATAAGAAAATTACTGACAACTTCCGGGAAGGCAAATATTAACTTAAAATGTTTTTAACTCTTTACTGGCTGAATATTCATTAAAAATCCAACAACAATGAATATCAATTAACTTATTATTGAATTAAAATATTAAATCGGGAATTTTTATTGCATGGTAAATAGGAGAAATATATAACATATAAACGAATAGAACAGATCTAGATCTATTATGTTTGCAAAGTCTAGATTATCAGATAAACGGTAAAACTCAGATTGTGTGATTTCCAGAGAAGAAACAGAAAACACAGTATCCGATGATTCTTCGTGGATTCTATTTTTGTTTGTTCGATCTTTCGATTGATTTCTCAGTTATTCAGCAATATATAATTATACACCCGACAATCATACAATCATTCGACAATCATATATATCAATTCATATACTTATTCGTACAAGATATTTCAAATTTTTTGAATTTATTCAATGTATTACTGGTAGGTACAATTCATGAACACCTATTTAAACTTTAACCCTTTCCTCCCATAGATATCGATTTAACAATGTATTACTGTATGAATATCTATGGTTTGATTTTTTATATACTTAGACACTGATAATGGAATGTTTACCTGTGACAGAAACTTCAGAATCAGATCTATGATATTACATGAGCAAACAGAGATGACCCTAATCCTGCAAGAGGTATCCGATAAGGGTCTACTGTGTTTGCAAATATGCAAAAAGTCATCTATATGATGGAAAGGAATAAAACACTACGGGTATGATTGTGACTTCTTTTGAAAACATGTATAGGAGCTTTCTGCATTACTTTTGACCCGCATCAAGCTACAGTCTGCCTTACAGGCCTCTTTTTGATGTTCGCTTAACCCATTCCCTCATAGGCTATTTTTAGAACCAACCACTTTGAATAAATCTACCGAAAAGGAGCATTAACTAGAGAAAAGGAAACTTTTAGAATTTTGTAATTTGAAACCATTGTGATAAATAGAGCATTTGCTCCTATAGGAGCAAATGCTCTATTTATCACAATGGTTTCACAAAGTGACTTCTACAGAGTCGTCAAAAGCCGTCAATATGAGGGAAAGGGTTAAGACATGTTCTACTGTATTCTGTTTGAAAAGGTGTAACAAATGGTAGAGGCTGTTGAGTCAGATTTGCTATAACGTCATAAGCAACCCAAGTAGACCCTGATAAGATGGGTCTGATCTGGGTCTAATATGTTTGCGTGAAAAAGCATTAATATAAAGGAAATGATTAAGACTAAGGATATAAGGAAATACTGGTACGACGCTTTAAGCTTACCTCAACTAATCTGGACTACTGATTTAAGTGTGTTTGTCCCTGTAGCACTACTCGTATATAACAATAAAACTTCTAACGTGATCTATTTTCCTTCCCACACAGAGGCCACCTGGCCCAAAGAAATTTGTCAGTCCGACAGTTTAAGGAATAGTTAATCCTTTACATGAATGATGCACATTTTGACACCTTTGCAAACATAATAGACCCCTGTATGCACCATCTAATCATGGACTGATCCTTGGCTAACACAACTATTGTCATAGGTTATTATAAAATTTAACCCATTCCCTCATATTGACGACTTTTGACGACTCTGTAGAAGTCACTTTGTTAAACCATTGTGATAAATAGAGCATTTGCTCCTATAGGAGCAAATGCTATATATATTTATCACAATGGTTTCAAACTACAAATTTCTAAAAGTTTCCTTTTCTCTAGTTAATGCTCCTTTTCGGTAGATTTATATAAAGAGGTTGTATCTAAAATAACTTATGGGGTAATGGGTTAATCACAATATCATTATTTCTATTGCATGAATATTTATGAGATGAATGGTTAAAATTCTTATTGGCCAACGCGTTTGTGTAGACTGAGATTTAGAATTGACTTCACAAGTTTCTCATCAAACAATAAAATAAATAACTTGCCAATCATCCTTATACTTTTCGTAAAAGCAATGAACAATTCATGCGTGGATATATAACTTAAACATTCACACAATAGCACCCAGAGAATGAAAGCACAGAGAATGAAAGCGCACACTTAACCATTGGCACCGTGAATATTAACAACATTTAACCATTGGTACCATGGATAAATTAACAACACTTAACTATTGGCACCGTGGATATTAACAATACTTAACCATTGGCACCGTGGATATTAACAACACCTAACCATTGGCACCGTGGATATTAACAATACTTAACCATTGGCACCGTGGATATTAACAATACTTAACCATTGGCACCGTGAATATCAACAACACTTAACCATTGGCACCGTGGATATTAACAATACTTAACCATTGGCACCGTGGATATTAACAACACCTAACCATTGGCACCGTGGATATTAACAATACTTAACCATTGGCACCGTGGATATTAACAATACTTAACCATTGGCACCGTGAATATTAACAACACTTAACCATTGGTACCATGGATAAATTA
Source organism: Azorinus chamasolen (assembly GCA_963576725.1). Classification (NCBI taxonomy): domain Eukaryota; kingdom Metazoa; phylum Mollusca; class Bivalvia; order Cardiida; family Solecurtidae; genus Azorinus; species Azorinus chamasolen. The sequence goes on from OY755236.1 coordinate 105,016,546, forward strand.
ACAACACTTAACTATTGGCACCGTGGATATTAACAACACCTAACCATTGGCACCGTGAATATTAGCAACACTTAACCATTGGCACCGTGAATATTAACAACACCTAACCATTGGCACCGTGGATATTAACAACACTTAACTATTGGCACCGTGAATATTAACAACACCTAAACTATTGGCACCGTGAATATTAACAATACTTAACCATTGGCACCGTGAATATTAACTTAACAAATATTAACATTAGGAATATTTTAACTGAACTTTTTTATTTGTACAATAAAACCCCTCTAATGCGACCACCTAAAATAAGTATAATTATGGGTGGTATAGGCAGTTGCAGAGCTGCATTACCTTTTGTCCTGCATTAAGCAACCACCTGCCTATAACGACATCCATGTTTATTCATTAAGTGGTCGCAATAGCGGGGTTTTACTGTATGTTAATATATGAGTTTTGGCTATAGCAGAAACTGTATAATCGGATTTGCATTGGCAAAAATAAATACAGTGCAACCCCTCTAAACAGGACGTTCAATTTATTATAAATATCGGTCTTGGAAACAGGTGGCAGGTTAATACATTAAGCAGCCACCTGCATAAAATTGTTAAAATGCTAGACTTCCGGTTTTAGAGGGGTTTTACTGTAGAACGTACCCAGATCTGGCGGCCCCTACAGGGACCCTCGGATCTAGCGGCCCCTACAGGATCCCTCGGATATGTGGGTTTAGAATGTTTGTACAGTGTGAAAAGAGTCTCTGTCAGGTAAGGTGTTGATTGGTGCTATAACATTTTATATCTAAATGATATTACGACGAATTACCATGTTAATTCATGTTTGCATTTTTACCATTTACCTAATGAATATTCATGGAAGAAATAATGACGGTATGAACACGTACAGTAAACACTCGATTCTTAGAAATTTTAGTAAAACAGAATTAATGCCTTTTTAGGCAAGTGGCTGTTTAATGCAGATTGAAATTCATACAGAAAGCTTCTAAAGGAGCTTTCTGCATGCCATTCATCCTACATTAAACGTCCACCTTTCTTTAAGATCAATTATAATGCATATTTGAGTGTTCGAATAATTGAGTTGTTATCATGTATATATAAAGCTGTATATTGGCATTATGAAGAAGGACATATTTACCGTGGAAACCATGTCAGAGACTGTAGAATAAGCAAACAGAGCAGACCCTGATCAGACATCTCGCAGAGGAGGTATCTAATATGAGTTTACTTTGCTTATAAATACGTAAAGTGAGTATCTGTTAAAATAAACACAGATCAGACAGAAGTGCTTTGTAAATAAGTTGAACTGCATTTGCTATTGACTTCGATTAATTTGTTTTAAATAATCTAAATTATTAACAACATATTTAGAACAGTATATACAGTGTATTGAACATCAAATGAAGGTTTCGACTTTACAAGAGAGGATGAGCGTGTCATTCAAATCAGAATTCAGCGTTTTATTCAGTGAACATGCTTGTGAATATTGTAATTACAATGACGTAATCAGCTCAAAGGATTGCAGCAAAACCTTTCTAAAGAAACTACCTAATGAAGTCTAAGTGTCGGTCCTTGATCTTAACCAATAAAGAGCGGGATCCGAGTATATAAGACATTTGCAAACAGTGTAGATCCAGGGTCCATGCTTATAAAGCTTTTAGTTGAGTCTGAGTACGTTCTCAAGCTTTTGATTGGTCAGATTTGAGCCTCTGGCTCAAATCTGACCAATCAAAAGCTTGAGAACTCAAATCTGACCAATCAAAAGCTTGAGAACGAAACTCAGACTCAACTAAAAGCTTTATAAGCATGGACCCAGATCAAACTGCTCACGGGGACCCTTTCAACAGGGTCTGCACTGTTTGTTATAAAATCATTCTTCCGTGATAAGCGTCGATACAATGATTTGATTAATTAATATTCAGAAATAGAGGAGACAGTTTTGATTTTTCAACAGGTTAAAGGTCAAGCATGTTACAGCCGAACGTTGGACTACTTTTGCAAACCGTAAGGATCCAGATGAGAGGCCGAGTAACTCGGCAGTTCATCAGGATCCAAATATGTGGCATCCGGGTTGTTTGTTAACAAAGAATTGAAATACAATAAAACTCCGCTAGTGCGACAACCTAAAAGAGGTATAATTCTGGATGTTAGATGCAGGCGGTAGCTTAATGAAGGACAAAAGTAATGCAGCTTTCTGTATTACTTTTGTCCTGCATTAAGCAACCACCTGCTAATAACGACACCCATGTTTAAGTGGTTGCATTAGAGGGGTTATACTGTAAATATATACGTTTGATACATGCACGATGCAAACCAAATATTGAACTTACAAACAATTACCTAGCTGGCTTAATGTTAACTCTTATCCCACTGTGATAAAAATAATGTCTCCTTAAATTTGGACCTGTTGCAATGTTTACTATTTGGACAAGATAATAGAAACTATTGACCGAGTGTCAAACAGCTTGGATTCTACAGTTTAGTTTCTGCAGATACCAAAGTTTCATTTGTTCATTTGCCATTACAAAAAAAAACAATAGCGAATCAATATTCATTGTTTCCGACGTGAATATTCATTAAGTAACTGGCTTAAAAGATGCACTTCATAATACAATTTGTATTCAAATTGATTAATGTCTATAATACTTACATGAAGGGTGTGTTTGGAAATGAAGGTCCATTCCAAGGGGTCGGGATGCAGGATGTAGCCCCGGGGGACAGTGGAAACAGAACATTCTGAAGATCTAAGCTCTGAAAAAGGAAGTAAAAAAAGTTGCAATAACCCTTCCTTCTAATGAAAGTCACAATCTTAACAAATTGTATTTACAGTTTTATTCCAGATCAATCGCAGGTCTGCATCCAAACTTAGTGGCGCTCTTACTCGTCTCCTCAACCACAAGACTTACTTGATTTTTCACCCGTCTAACCCTTTTGTACCGCTGTGAAACAATAATATCTGCTCAAATTTGGATCAGGTGCAATTGAATGTTATTCTAATGAGTACCAGCAAGATAGGCTTTGGTAGATTGAGTACCAGCAAGATAGGCTTTGGTGGATTGAGTACCAGCAAGATAGGCTTTGGTGGAGAACTACATTGTATTACAGTAAAACCTCTCTATAACGGCCACTAAATTGCATAAAGAAGTTTGTGTTAAAGACGGGTGGCTGCTTAAAGCAAGGTAAAAGTAAAACAGAACGCTCCTATAGGAGCCTTGTTTTAAACCGGGCGATCAATTTAGTACAAATATCGGTCTTAGATAAGAGCTTTCTGTATGACTTTCATCCTGCATTAAGCAGCCGCCTGCCTAAAATAATCTAAATTCTTCTCTACTAGAATTCCGGTTTAGAGGGGTTTTACTGTATTCACAAAACGCTGCGAATAATAGCATTCTCGATGATAATTATTTTAGTGGAAAAAAGAAGTAAACGTTGTTATTTTAGTTCAACCATTTAGTGATGCCCTGATTGTTACCTGTTATCACAATTGAAACTACTTGGAACATGCCCAATGACTTCTTTATGTATCAGTAGATATATTTTGGTAAACCCATAATTTCATGAATATTCATCAAAGAAATAATGTGATCATTAATCTTAATTAGATGATTTTTATAATGACATATGAACACAGGAATTTTAGCCATGGTAGAAACTGTAGTATCAAATACAGTTGAATCCCTCTAATGCGACTACTTAATGAATAAACATGGATGTCTTTATATGCAGGTGGTTGCTAAATGCAGGACAAAAGTAATACAGAAAGCTCCTCTGGGAGCTTTCTGTATTACTTTTGTCCTGCATTAAGCTACTACCTGCATCTAACACCCATAAGCATACCTCTTTTAGGTGGTCGCACTAGCGGGATTATACTGTACATATTATTCCAAAACAAACAGAGCAGATCCTGATCAGACTGTTTCGTAGGAACCGTTTGATCTGGGTCTGCTCTGTTTACAAAGGCGTCAAAAGGCATATCCGTGTAATAAAGGGTTAACAGAAAAAGAGAATATTGCCAATAAAATACATAGGCCTATCTTGTTTGTGTTTGTCTCAACTGGATTATTCCGTGATAAAGCTCTAAAAGCCACTGCGACGAGTACTCATTGCGAAATCATACAAAATCTGAACTATTTCTCTGCCAGAGGCGACCCCGGGATCACATGAGCAAACAGGTTAGAGTCAGAAGAGACGCCGGGTAACTCGCCGTCTCACCAGGATCCAACTTGTTTGATACTGTGGTTATGTACTTTGAAGCAAAAATGAATATAATTCAATAAATCATCATGAAACGGGTGACATATTTTGCAGACGACAATACATGACAGCGTAAGAGTTAATCGCTCAGACTATAGCAACGGATGCAAATTAGATTTAAATATATTTCACTTCGATTGCAAAAATGCAAAACTGTAGAAAGGCCGTTGAGCGAGTAGACGACAATTTGAATTCAATTACTGTTTACAAGGATGAGGTGTCATGGTAACGTTGTTACGCACGCAGTGACGTCAGAGACAGAATGACAGACTAAAATATAAAGGCAGAGAGAAAGATGAAGAGAACGACGATGCCAATATACCAGATACAGTAGAACCCTTCTAAGCCAGGTGTTAAATTTAGTATAAATATCGGTCTTGGAGACAGGTGGCAGCTTAATGCAGGGTGAAAGTCATGCAGGAGAAGGGGAAGGGCTTTATCTAAGTTGGAAGAATTTGTTGTCCAACCCCATTTCTGTTTATTATGAAATAAGAATATGTTTAAACTAAGTCACGCAGTAAGCTCCTCTAGGGACTTTCTGCGTGACTTTCACCTTGCATTCAGCAGGCATCTGCCTTAAAGTATCTAAATTCTTCTCTACTAGAATTCCGGTTTAGAGATGGTTTACTGTATAGACTCAATAATAAGAATGAGAGGGAGGAAGACGAACTAGATAGGTAATGACAAAGAGGAAGACTGGTGAAAAAGGGAAAGAAAACTAATGAGTAATAACAGAAACTATAAGAAACAAGTAGGGATGCGAAAACGGAAAGAGAAAGGCATGAGAACACTAGCCAATGGTTATGAGTCGTTTGTAAGCTGTAAACTAATCCCATTCGCCTGTTTTCATACAGCATTTTTCTCAACCCTTACCTCCTCTGTAAAACAAAATGTCTGCTCAAATTGGACCGGTGCAATTTCGACTACTTCCGATTAGATCAAACTACATGTACAGTAGAACCTTTCAAAACCGGACAGCAAAATCAGTATTATTTTATGGCAGATAACTACTTAATGCAGGACAACAGCGGCACAAAAAGCTCATGCAGCAGCTTTTTGTGCCGCTGTATTTTCCTGCATTAAGTAGTCACCTTTGAAACCATATAAATGATGTCAATTTTCTGTCCGGTTTAAAGAGGTTCTACTGTATTGAGAACTGATTGACCGAGTGTCAATAGGAAGGCTTAAATACTGATGATAAGCCGAGTTACTTGGTATTTCATCTGGACTCAAGCTGTTTGCAAATGCGAGTCATGTCGCAAATAGCGGGAGAAGTGTTAAATATAGAGATAGATCCTTGTTAAACTCAAACAGAACATGTTGCTACTACAATTATCAAGTCAGCAGTCTATACTTTTTTATAGTAGAATTAACACATTCTGTCATTTTGACGCCTCTGTAAAAGTCACTGTTTGAAACCATTTTGATTAATAAAGCAACTGCTCTATTTATCACAATGCTTTCAAAAAAACGCCATTCTGACTTTTCCTTATTTCTTGTAAATGTTCCTTTTCAGTAGATTTATCCAAAGAGATTGAGCAAAAATTGGCCTATGGGGTAATGAGTCAAAAGAAACAGATCGTAAAACTGTACAACGGATTGAATAGTTGTCGCCCCTTAGTTAGTGCCTGTTTTCAAGGCATGCGGAGTAAACACATGTTGCGTGTCGTAACACGTTCAGTTCATATACGAAACTATAAGACCTAAACAATTCAAATAAAGTATTTACGCGCAAAAATGGTAAAGGCATTCACAGCACTTTATTATTTGGTGCTTAACCTGCTGATAAAATACGCCTCCTCAAACACTTACCTGTTACACATTTTACATAGGTTTGATTTGAGAAACTATTGACTGGGTGTCAAACAGCTTGGATCCTGATGAGATGCTGAGTTACTCGTCGTTTTATCTGGATCAAAACTGTTTGCAAAGATAATCGTGTAGAGCGAAAGGGTCAAAGGTTGACAATTTATACATGTATATATTGCTTTAGAAAAAGTACTAAAACAAACTAAAAAAGTGTTAATTTGTCTTTAAAAACCTAATACATTTGCATTCAATTACATGTTACTACAATACCTAACATCAGATCACGAATATACTTTTTACACAATCTGAATTAATAAATGTCTGCGTTAGAAACACACTAGTATACACAACAGCATGGCGTTCAACATATATGTCCCAACATTGATAAATAAATCGATTTAATATTGGACTATGAAAAGCATAACAAATATTTATACCAGTCAGTAAAATGTATATATACAATGCTACGTGTTGAAATCATCATTAGTTAATGAAATATCAAAGCATTAACTTATCAACTAGTACATGTATAATGCACAATAAAAGCTCTCTAGTGTGGTCATTACAAAGATGTATAAATCTGGTTCTTAACCCTTCGCTTGCTATTCACGTCAATATACCTACCTGTAAATAGTGAAGACCCAGATGAGACAGCTCCTGTAGGAGCTGTCTCATCAGGGTCTGCACTATTTACAAATTGATTGTGCAACCAGTGCACTCCACAGCAGTGATTGCACACCGAGATACTTGTACACAGTGAAGATATATGTAATTATACAACATGGCATGTGTAAAGAAGGAGCAATGTATTTTAAAATTCAGCAAGAGAAGGGTTAAAGGCATGCGGTAGCTTACTGCAGTGTACGAACGTTATACCGGCAGTTCCAATAGGAACTTTCTGTATTACTTCAGTCCTGCATTAAGCGACCGCATGATTGTATAATCGCCCATGTGTATGTATTAAATGGTTACATTAGAGACGCTCTACTGTATACACACATAACAAATACAGTAAAACCCCTCTATACCAGAATTCTAGTAGAGAATAATTTAAATACTTTTAGGTAGATAGGTGCTTCATGCAGGTTGAAAGTCATGAAGAAAGCTCCTAGAGGAGCTTTCTGCATGACTTTCATTCTGCATTAAGCTGCCACCTGTCTCCAAGACCGATATTTATACTAAATTGAAAGCCCGGTTTAGAGGGGGTTTACTGTAGTATTATATTCATCGAATCTTATTGAAACTATTTATCAGTTCTTTACCGAGTGAAAGCAACACACCGGTGACACTTATTTAACACCTTCCCTCATATAAACGCCTTTTCACGCCTTTGCAAACAGGGTAAAACCAGATCAGACGGTCCCTGTAGGAGCCGTCTGATCAGGGTCTGCTCCGTTTGCTTATGAAATTATAACATATCTTACTGACTACCAATACAAAAACCGTATGTGTAGATATGTGAAAACTTCAGCTAATAAATATTCATGTCCTTATTTCTTGCATGAATATTCGAGAGGGGAAGGATTAAACCCGTCATCTATTTTTATGCTACGACATGGGGAAAACAAAATTAAATACTATTATTTTAGTGTTAGCGTTGTATTATAGGAAAGCTAATCAAACTGTATTGATACCCGCATTTACCTATGAAAAGGAAACATGGTATACTTTCAGCGCTGAAGCATAGACTCGGGTATTTAAATACCAGGGCCTATATTAGGTCTCGAGACTTAGCAGGTTCTATATAAGGACTTTTTCAAAAGAGCGGCTGAAATGTTGGTCAGTATGAACACGTATATTACAATATGAACACGTATATTACAGTATGAACACGTAGATCACAGTATGAACACGTAGATCACAGTATGAACACGTTACCTTGTACTCCTGCTACTGATCGCTACGATTCCTTTAAATATCAACGTTTCACAAAGTACCACACCTCTGGTGTCTTTGTCACAACAGAGCTATTTTGTTTTGTCTTCGTTGCTTTTATATGTACACTTTGTTTACAAAAGAATATCTCTGTTTTACCTCCAGAAGATCGCAATTTAGCGCAACAAATTATGAAAATGCCTTTTTAATGTATGCATCTCTGCAATTAATTGCACCTGAAACGAGATAATCCGTAACGACAATAAAATGATAGACAAACAACCATTTCAATTATGATGTTATGAATATGACCATGTTTAATTCAAACCCTTTCACTGGCAACAAGATGTATACGCGTTGCAGTGTTTGATGCCGTGAAACCTCGCTAATCCAAGCACTCAAACAAGTGTCATTATCGATCTTTAAGAAATGTTGAAGCTTAATGCAGGGTGAAAATCATGCACAAAGCTCCTCTAGGAGTTCTTTGCGCGACTTTCATCCTGCATTAAGTAGTCATCTCCTTAAATGTTGTTATTTCTTTACTTACTATAAGTATGGTTTAGAGATGGTATTACTGTGTATGGTTTTCTGGAATATTAAATGCAATAAATGTAGACTTTACGTCCAACAGTTATTCAAAATGTCATTTATATGAATAATTCATTCAATATATTAAATGAAAACAGAATTGATGAATTCCAAATATTGAGCTGACAGATGTTTATGTAGGTGGAGGGTTTGATCCAGCAGACAGGAGGTTAGTCAAGGGCACGCGTAAAACACGCGCAACAGACAATAGACGGTAACAAAGACAATTACCCCCGAAATCTCATATGCACAAGCACCCAGAAACAAGAGTCAAAGTTTGACGAAGCTTAACATTGATGCTGCTCTGCATTACAACAGGCTACTAAATCAAATCTTATCCTCTTGCCTGCATGTTAAACACTGTCTGCTAGATTGCTGATAACCGAATTCTCCATAAAATCGTTATTTAAAGTAAAACTTGAAAACAAAAATTGATAAACCGAGAAATTAAAGGATTAGATCTGAACCAGAGAACTTGAGAATGGCGATTGATCTAGATCCAATCATTGAATGAATCCCTAAATTGTGCACATCTGCCAGATGAGTATAAAGCTGATGAAATAATTTCATAAACGTCAAATTTGCGTTAACCCTTCTAATGTTAAGCATGACCTGACAGACATTTGCAGACAGCTTGTATCCTGACGGGACGCCGAGTAACTCGGCCTATCAGCAGGATCCAAGCTGTCTGACACTCGGTCAGTAGTTTCTCAAAGGCCTGAACGAATGTGAAGTCAGTAACAGGTTCAGCAGATCAGAGATTGGGCAGATATTATTTTTCCAGCTTGAGAAGAGTTAAAACCACACGCTGCGGTGTCGAGCGTTCAGTGAGCGGTGTGTCTGGACAATTAGACCCCGTGCAATAAATAAATGCTGCGAACTTAACCCTTGCCTTGCTCTTAAAAACTTTGATCATGAGAGGTTTTTATTTATTTTTGATTGGTTCAAGGTTTTGAGAAACTAATGGCCGAGTGTCAAACGGCTTGGATCCTGATGAAATGCCGAGATTCTCGGGGCCTCATCTTGATCCAAGCTGTTTTGCAATATTAATGCCAGACAGGTCACATTATTATAGCCAGGGTTAAAGCCCCAGAGAGATGATTAGACAGTAGCACGTCCCTATATAACGACCACCTCATGAATAAATAAGAGAGAGAATTTAATAACAGGTAGTTGCTTGGTGCAGAGGAAAAATTAATACAGAAAACTCATAACTGTTGAAAAAAAACTGCAAGGCGTTGGTTAATAGAAAATAAATATTGCCTTTCTGTTCTATCTTTCACTGCAAAACATTTTCGCGTAGACATTAAATACTGCCAGAAATAAAGATGAAGCCTTACCTAAATTACTGAAACTGTATCACCGCTTTTACATATCCATAACTGTTCGCAAATTATATGGAAGTATATATGTTCAATCCCCCGTAAAATTAGTGTATTTTAATTCTTTGAATGCGGGAAATAAGTTCAGATCAGAACAGTGCTCTGATAAAAGGGTGCCTTGTGAACGTAATCAATTCACATTGAACGATGGGCACTTTCACTTTTGAAACATCGGCTAAAATATTTTTTATTGTACATGTTGGTGATAGCTTAACGCTTTACCTAATGAATATTCATGTAAGCAATAATGCCTGTATTAAAATTAATAAGCTGAATGTTAATAATATCAATATGAACAAGAGACGTTTAAACCATGGAAGAAACGGTAGAATTACATATACGTGTATATTAATTAATACCATCATCAGTCTAGTGTCTGTCTTAACCATTTCCATGTTGAATGTTGTAAAAATGTTGTAAACAATAATAATATCATGTTTATGTATTAGCTGAGTTTAATGGCATATTTGGTATTAGTAGTTACTGTATCGTCATATAATAATTCCATAAGGAAATAAAGCAGACCCTGGTAAGACGATTCCTACAGGGGTTGTCTAATCTGGGTCTACTCGTGTTTGCAATGGCGTGAAAAAAGCATGTGCGTTAAGGAAAGGGTTAAAAACTTGTATTTGTTTAGAGAGGTTCTACTGAAGCCTATACAGTAAAACCTCTCTATAACGGCCACTAAAGTACATCTAAAAGTATTTTGTGATAAAGGCAGGTGACTGCTTAAAGCAAGGTGAAAAATAACAGAACGCTCCTATAGGAGCGTTCTGTTTTACTTTCACCTTGCTTTGAGCAGTCACCTGTCCTAAATACCAACTAATTAACACAATTTAGTTGCTGTTATAGAGAGGTTTTACTGTATTTGAATCAGATGCATAACTAGATGAGTTCTGCTTGTTGGACAGATATAGTCCCTTGAATGCAGGACACTAGTGTACTACCATTAGTAAACAGTGAATATCCAGATGAGAGGGCTAATAGGTTGGTTTATAATTCAGAATTCCGTTGCAAATGTAACCCAAGTGCCAAACGTCCTTTAAAGGGGACATAGACAAGTTGTGTAGACCCAGATCAGAGGGCCCGTTAAGACATTGTTTGCTGGATCCATCGATGCCAATTGCTTACACAAGCAAATCTTTTGTTTACTGCGCCTACTAAATATGAAAAAAGGATATGGTGGATTCAAAAGTGATGTCTGTAAGGGGTTTTCTTAAATAATAAGGAAATAAATGGATTAAGTTGTTTTATACTAAAATGACTCTACAGTAAAGCGATAAGGGCTCATTCCTCCTTGACAATTTTGTATAAGTCTTGAAAATAATATAGTTCTGTTCTGCTCCTCTTTGACAATTTAACACTCAACGAAGGCAACATGTCGGTGTATAATAATAATGTCGTATGTGTCGCCATTCTATGGATGAGTACCTTTTCACAGAGTTTGATTGAGATGAGACCCCGGATAACTCGTTGTCTTATTGGGAATTATCCAAACGTGTTTAAAGAAAAGCTCCTTTATTTCTCCACAAAACCCAGTGTTGTGACCACTCTTTAGAATCGTCTCTTCGAGACGATTCTAAAATGCGGTCATAACATAGAGTTTGATGAAGAAATGACGATTTTTACTGTTTGAAATACATCTCTTTTCTATGATACTGTAGGGATGAGTTAGAAGAGAAAACGAACATGGTCCTGAAAATTATTGAATTAGTCTGTTCAATTAGTTGGTGTCTATGTCATGTTTTATTGTAAATATTTGTTACACTTTGGCGTTCAGTAGAAATGAATGTCTACCATAAAGTATGATAATATCAGTAATACGGATTAAACAGGGAGAAAATAAAGGTTGGTGAACTCTCCGTGCATTTCTTTATTGTTGGGTTATTGGAGTTAAACACAATATGGGATGTACAGTACGCCCCGCTTTAATTCGACCATCAAAAGTGGTCCAATTCTGGGTCCTACCCCATTCCACCATAGGCTGTTCTTAGAGACAACCTCTTTCCATAAACCCACTAAAAAGGAGCATTAAATTTTAATAGATAAAATGGGAAAAGGGAAAAATAAAAATATAATGGTGCAGTTTAGAATCATTGTAATAAATAGAGCTCATACGGAGTAAATGTTTTATCACAATGATTTGAAACCGTGACTTTACACAGACGTCAAAAGGCGTCGATATGGGGGAATGGGTTAAAGGCAGATGGAAGCTAAATACAGGAGCTTCCTGTATTGCTGTACTGTCATCTTGCATTAAGCAACTATCTGCTTTAAAGACGCCTGTGTTTATTCATATAATTATAGCTTTAGACGAGTTTTACTGTAGTTTAAGAATTCTGTATATTATCCGAATCACTCATAAATATTGTATTTGGTTTATATAAATTGCGAAAATCTGTAAAGCTTAAGTCAATAAAATATATTCTGTGTTCTGTAACTGTATTGCTTTAACCTTTTACTCCATAAATACGCCTTTCTACACATTAGCAAACATAGTAGACCCAGATCAGACGGCTCCTTAAACATAGTTCCAGTACAAATATAATCTTAAATCTAATTAATATTGATGATGTCATAATATTTTCATGAATATTCATGGAGTAAAAGGTTAATATCCTTTGGTATGTTTTGTTCGTTGGATAAAGTCAAATTGAATATCCTTGCACTCTCCCATCATCATGTACTGGTGTCTGCAAAATTGATTGTCTGCTTTAATTGTTAATTTTCTTCATTTTTATTCAAAACGATAGCCATAGCGTGAAACAGTTTAGATCCTGATGATATACCGATGTACCCAGCGTCTCATCTAGATCCAAAATGTTCGCAAATGTGATCGCAGATTCGCAATGTCAGTGAAAGAGTATAGTACAAAAATAATTAAAGGATTATTTTATTAAAATGAGTTAATTGATTTATATACGTGACATTTAGAAGGATTGTCTTTATGCATTAACCATTACATTGTTCAAAGGACGGGAATGGTATCTGCAGGCAAGTTCATAGTTTATTTCAACACCAGAGCACAACCTATTCTAAGACAACAAATCATATACCTGATAGATACGCATTTTAGTCGATCACAAACAGAGTAGAACCAGGCCAGACACCCCTGTATGGGCTGTCTGATACGGGTCTGCTCTGTTGAGCTTAATTGATTCTTCAGCGTGTTTTGGTTGAACATTCATTTGTTCACAGCGCTATTGTAAAATCTTTAGCTGATTAATATACATACATTGCCGATTTCTAAGATGAATATTCATTAGAAAAGGGTTAAAGGTCCTGAACGACTTTTCGTAACATAAAAAGACAACAAATGTGTTTATCGCCAACCAGAGTCATAATACACATGGACAAAAATATTTGATATAATACATATCAAATAAATACACTTTAAATACATATTGTTTACTACCATGGACATTAGTCTAGCTCGTGGCATCACGATTCTACATTCAGGCATTGTATTTAATTACCCCATTCCCTGGTATTGACGACTTTTGACGACAATGTAAAAGTCACTTTGTGAAACCATTTTGATAAATAGAGCATTTGCTCCTATAGGAGCAAATGCTCTATTTATCACAATGGTTTCAGCCTACAAAATTCTAAAAAAATCCTTTTCTCTGGTTAATGCTCCTTTTCTGTAGATTTATTCAAAGAGGTTGTATCTAAAAATAGCCTATGAGGTAATGGCTTAAAGCAGTATCCATCCGTAGTATTCACGGTAGCGGTATGGTCAGTATCTCTACATATGCTCTTACATACGGTGCACTGTTGCAGTGACAGAGGTCACAGGAAAATAACGGCGTGATGTAGTCACTTAGTCTAAAATTAGATACAACAATTGGCGGGACTGTAAAATAACAGTTGTTTTGAACACAAAAACGCTTGTACGCTGCAAAGTACAAGTACAGTAAACACCATCTAAACCTGAATTCTAGTATACAAGAAATTTAGATACTTTTAACCAGATGGCTGCTAAATGCAGGATGAAAGTCGTATGGAAAGCTACTGCATGACTTTCACCCTGCATTAAGCTGCCACCTGTCTCCAAGTTGTTTTGGTTCGGGGCAAAATATAACAACACTGACTCGATTGTACGACTGCAACGTAGAAGTCGTTGCAAAAGTAGTCGTCTCTTGACAACATCGCCATACGTGTTTTGAGATGAGATATTTTCAAACGTATACTTTTATTTCCTTTTCGCCACTGGTCATACTTTTGTATCGGTTCCTTTAACAAAAACCAAATCGAAGACAATTAACAGGTAGTATACATGCACTTATTGAGGCAGACGACAAATAACCAACAGGCAATTGTTCATCATAAACGAACATTTCCTCTGTGGTTTCAGTCAATTTAAAATGATAGAATTAGACATCACAGAGGAATGCTACCCTTTACTATGCTTCGGATGTTTTCGTTTGCACAAAATAGTCCGTTTTCAAGTCCAACCTCCAATGTATATATAATTTCTCTGCAAAATATTAACAGAATTTCGTCCAGTTTAGAAGCAGATGAGAGTCCAATTTTCCCGGTGTATTACAAACAGTAAAAACCCTTCTAAACCGGAATTCTAGTAGAGAAGAAATTAGATACCACTAGGCAGGTGGCTGTTTAAGCAGGCTGAAAGTCATGCAGAAAGCTCCTCTAGGAGCTTTCTGCATGACTTTCACCCTGCATTAAGCTGCCACCTGTATCTAAGACCGATATTTATACTAAATTAACATCTGGTTTAGAGGGGGTTTACTGTAGTTCGAAACTGGTTACACAAGTAAGTACGCATACCACGTATCATGTTAAAGGTTAGTTATTACAGAGGGATGTTAAAATCAACTTAACCCTTGCCCCCGCTGTGAAAAATATAATGTCTGCTCAAAGTTTGACTACTCTCCATTCGATCAAGCTTTTGGAGAAACTACTGACCAAGCGTCAAACAGTATGGATCCTCATCAAACGTTGAGTAGCTCGGCGTCTCATCTGGATCCAAACTGTTTGCAAATACGAGTCAGGTCGCGGTTAGGGGAGTAAGGGCTAATGACATTACATGAAATAAAGTATTTCAAAGCAAACAAACATTGTCTCATAATGTTATCTTAATGAATATAGCTTTCTACTTTTCAAAACAATATTCGTCTTTCATTAAGCCTTTCGCTGCCAATGCCGGATCTGTGATTACCTATGCAAACAGTTTGGATCCTGATGAGACGCCGAGTAACTCGGCGTCTCATCAGGATCCAAACTGTTTGTTACTGTTACTATGTTTTTGAAACAAAAATGAAGAAAATCATAAGAATGAAAATTTGTAGCAAACGACAAAGTTAGCAGACGACAGAGTTTGGCAGCGAAAGGGTTAACCCTTTGAACGATGAATTTTCAAAGTGGAATGGTCTAGTATTGTTTAACTACTGAACCTACTTAGTATGACCAAGAATGCTGTACGAGGGGATGTTGGAATTACAAACAGTATAGACCCTGATCAGGGTGCTTCTCTATGATCTGCTTCTGCACTGATTGCAAATGTCAGTATACATTCAGCAGCCACCTGCTTAAAAGTAAAACCCAACTAAGATGTTTGTTTTCGAATCGTAAAAGCAGGTGGTATATGTAGCGTACTGTAAGACGAAGGGTTAAGCAAGAGCTTTCTTTGTTATTTTTGTCCTGTATGGAGTAGCCACCTGCTCTTATGGGCGCCATATTTTATTCCTGACGCTGCAGTAATATAGATTTTACTCTATATAATTCTTGCCGCGTTGTAAAAGCTTGTCCACACCTTGATCATGTGCAACTACCGAGTGTAATGACAGGTTTTTGAGAAACTATAGACCAAGTGTCAAACAGCTTGAAACCTGATGAGTCGTGGCATCCGAGTTACCCGAGGTCTCATTTGGATCGAAACTGTTTGCAAATAAATTCGTCCCAGGTCGCGGTTAGCAGGATCAGGATTAATATATAGCTATCATTAAATCCTTTTCCAAATAGGCTAGTTTTAGATCCAACCTCTTTGAATAAATCTACCAAAAAGGAGCATTAACTAGAGAAAAGGAAAAGTTTAGAATTCTGTAGTTTGAAACAATCGTTATAAATAGAGCATTCGCCAAAATGCTCTATTTATCACAATGGTTTCAAGACGTGTCTATTACAGAGGCGTAGAAAGGCGTATTGATGGAATTAGCCGGTCGTTTGCAAACAGTGTAGACACAACCGCAGTGTCAGAGATAAGCTTAGAGATTATAATGTTACAGATGATGATGACTCGGGAGGACACTGTACCTATAGTATTTTACCTTTATAAGCGTTTACTAAATCGCCTTCTCAATTCTTGAAGTTGTTTTCTTCTTGTATTTCTACTGAAGCACGCGACCAGAGTGTCAAAGTGCATGGATCCTGATAATATGCCGAATTACGAGTCGTCTCATCTGGACCATGAATGTTTGCCAAATTCATCACAAGTTCGACTTATTGGTTGTACAGTAACGTCTCGCTAATACGAACACTCAAGAGATGTATAAAGTAGAACCCCTCTAACACGACCACTTAATGAATAAACATGACCGTCTTTAATAAACAGGTGGTTGCTTAATGCAGGACAAAAGTAATGCAGAAAGCTCCTCTAGGAGCTGCATTAAGCTACCACCTGCGTCTACCACCCAGAATTATACCTCTTTTAGGTGGTCGCATTAGAGGGGTTTTACTGTAATTTTGGATTTTTAAGACAGGCGGCAACTTAGTACTTGTCAAATATTATGAAGAAAACTCCTATAGGAGCGTTCTGCATTACGTTTGCCTTGCATTAAGCAAGCACCTGCTTTTACAGATTCCTCTATTAATACATTATGTTAAAGCATTAGCGAGACTTTATTGCAGTTAAAAATAGATTTACACTAAACCCATCAAACGCTACGTATAAGACACCGTGTCGCTAATACGATGACTGATCAGGATATACACTGTTTGTGAAGACCCATCCGATGCCTATTTATTTAATTATAATAAATTAGATACTTTCTGAATTCACGAATTCAAATGAGTAAAACTCTCTGCCAATACTTTGAAATGATTTTAATTACTTCTTACAATTACGGCGTCTTTCGGAGAATAACTTCTGTGTCACATTATCATTTGATCAGTGCACCACCGTGTTTATATGCAGAGCGTCTTAACCCTTTCCTTCATACAAACGCAATTCAAGCATTGCAACAGAGTAGACCCGGATTAGACGGTTCCAGTTGGAGCCATCTGGTAAGGGTCTGCTCTGATTGCTTTTTACATTATATCGATCTGATTTAGCAGTTTTGTCTAAGCAAAGCATTTCCTTGAAATGTTTACATTATAAATCTTCAGCTAATACATATTCATTATGTCATCATTTCTGAAATTAATACTGAACAGGGAAAGGGTTAAGCGACTATCAATTGCTTGAATACAGAAATAATACAAATCATGTTATTGCTTAATGCAGAGCAAAGGTAATGCAAAAAGCTCCTACATAACCTG
Organism: Azorinus chamasolen; assembly: GCA_963576725.1. Lineage (NCBI taxonomy): Eukaryota > Metazoa > Mollusca > Bivalvia > Cardiida > Solecurtidae > Azorinus > Azorinus chamasolen. Next base: position 105,033,968 of record OY755236.1, read on the forward strand.
CATTAAGCTATCATCTGCTTTAAAGATCCAGAAGTATACATCTTTTTGACGGTCGATTAAGATTGCTATATATAGATCTGGGTCCATGCTTATAAAACGTTTAGTTGAGTCTGAGTTCGTTCTCAAGTTTTTGATTGGTCAGATTTGAGCCTCTGGCTCAAATCTGACCAATCAAAAGCTTGAGAACTCAAATCTCACCAATCAAAAGCTTGAGAACGATCTCAGACTCAACTAAAAAGCTTTATAAGCATGGACCCTGATCCTACAGTATTTGTCAAAGAAACATATTTCTTTGAAATTTTTACTTTATAAAAATGAGTAAGCGACTATTCATGAAGTGACCAGCACTGTTATTGTAAAGAAAACCCATGGGCTGGCTCTGAGCACTGGGGTAGATTTCAATAATTTCTAATGACAAAAAAAATCCAGAACTGTCAGGCGTGAATCCGTGATCACCTCTGCACACAGTTTGGATCCAGATAAAATGTTGAGTAACTCGGCGTCTCGTCATGCAGGATCAAAACAGTTTGATGTTATGATTATATTTTGTAAACAACAAGAATGAAATATTGAAGCAGACGATGAATTTATCAGGCGACAATGCTTGGCAGCAAAAGAGGTAACGTTAAATCGGTCAACTGTTTAATCTTTTAACCGCTGTTAACCTTTTTTCCTGTTGAATATTCATATAAAAAATAGTTACATCTTCAGTATTTATTACCTTATTTTCTGTAATGGCATAAATACACAGGTGTTTTTGGTATTGGTAGAAACTGCAGAGTCAGCTCTATAATAATTTAATAAGCAAACAGAGCAGACCCTGATCAGACGGCTCCTAGAGGAGCCGTCTGATCTGGGTCTACTCTGTTTGCAAATGCGTGAAAATACGTTTATATGAGCGAAAGGGTTAAATAAAATGTCTGGTGCAATTTTGACTAATTCCGATTCGATTGAACTTTTCAGAGTGTCATGACACAAGCTTCTGATAAACTATTGACAAAGTGTCATGAAAGCTGCTGATAAACTGTTGACCAAGATTCAAACAGTTTGGATCCTGATGAGACGCAGAGTTACTCGGTGTCTAACTGGATCCAATCTGTTTGCTAGCGCTACTCAGGTCGTGGTTAGTGGGAGAATTGTTAAAAAAAAGTAGTCTGCACTCCGCCATATGTTTTATACAGAAAGACATAAACGACAGACAATGGCCATGATAAATGACAACCGTGTGTGAGCAGTGCTTAACATGACCCTGTGGTCCTGTCCTGACCAGCATTTTCAAACAGTCTGGATCTATGATCAGACACCGATTAACTCGGCGTCTCCAAGATGTCTGCCACTCGGCCAAACGTTTCACAAACTTTCAGCCAACTGGATAACTTTTATAAATTATTGCAATCAAATCGGCTCACATCTATTTTGTATTTTTGTTGATATCATGAGAAGGGTTAAGTGAAGCAAAACTGATCCATTTCTCATCAATATATTTTTATCCTTCTCTAAGCCAGCTATCGCCAAGTCGTCGTCACGCACAGAGTTTCGGACAGTAACCCCCTCTAAACTGGAATTCTAGTAGAGAAGAATTTAGATACAAGTATGCGGGTGGCTGCTTAATGCAGGGTGAAAGTCATGCAGAAAATAAATTCTCCAAAGTTCGATCGAAACACAAGTTATCAAGTTGCACCAGATCCCAAAATGAGAAGATATTTTTTATAACAGCGGCGTCACGTTTAACCCTTTCGCTGCCAAACTCTGTCGTCTGCTAACTTTGTCGTCTGCTACAAATTTCATTCTTTTGATTTCTTCTTTTTTGTTTCAAAAACATAGTAACAAAGAGTTTGGATCCTGATGAGACGCCGAGTTACTCGACGTCTCATCTGGATCCAAATTGTTTGCATAGGTAATCACATATCCGGCATTGGCAGCGAAAGGGTTAAACACTTGCTTCATTTAACATTATTTCTTTTTCTGCCAATCATTGTCGTCTGCTCAATTTATAGTCTGATCAAAATATGAATGTGAAATTTCATCCTTTTCGTTTAATCCTTTGCTTCATGGGTCGTCTGATTTGGATCTACTCTGTTTGCAAAGGCGCAAAAAGTGCTTATGGAATAAATCAGTAAAGGGTTACAAATATAATCATAACACGAAACAGTCTGGATCCTGACGGGATGCCGAGAAACTCGACATAGTATCTGGATCCAATATTTTCGCCATCAGCAGGAGAATGGGTAATGCTATTTTTTTCTGCTGACCTCAGCTGCATAATTGCCAAAGTTTGATATTTGCACAAGCAAGTTATTTCAATACAATATTATAATAAAAGCCCGATAATTTGAACACTAAATCAAGTATCAGCATTGGTCTTTAACCCGTTATTCCATGAATACGCCTTTCTATGCCTAAAGCAAACAGAGTAGACCCAGATCAGACAGCTCCTTTAGGAGCTGTCTGATCAGGGTCTGCTCTGTTTGCTTATGATATAATATAGATATGATTCTATAGTTTCTGCCTTGGCCAAATCTTCTTGTGTGCGTGTGCTATTATAACAATTAATCTAATTAATATTCATGATCTCATTTTTTTCTTACATAAATGGAGTAATGGGTTAAAACTGATGGTAGCCTAATGCAGGATGAAAGCCATGCAGAAAGTCATCGAGAAGCTTTCTGCATAATCTTCACCATGCATGAAACGGTCATTTGCCTATAAAGTTATAAATCCTTCGTTACAAAAACTTCTCAATTCTTAATTATTAAAACTTCACAATTCTTCGTTACTAAAACTTCGAACTATCAAGTATTTAACTGTTTAATACAAATGTAATAACAAACATGCTCTGGTCAACGTTAACATTTTGCGCAACAAAATATTATTCTTACAAATACATTGAGTTTTCCCCTTGCAAAAGATATTCATTAAATCAATTCATTTCCTGGATCGCTATTTGTGAAAAAATGCACAAAATGTGCTGTTTAAAACAGTTACGTGTTATGGTTTGCGACACTCAGTTATTTTATCCGGCAAAATTTATTTTTTTTACCAAATCTTAGTTATGCCCACAAGGTGTCATCGTCCTGCCCGTGCAATTAATGTATTTAATGTTTTATCTATTATTTCGAATATGATGTTAATCTTTCACCCCCACAAATATTCGTGTACGAAATTTAGAACACATGTATATACAGTTAAACACCTCTAAAACGGAATGCTAGTAGAGAAGAATTATGATATTTTTAGGTACCTGACTGCTTAATGCAGGGTGAAATTCACACAGAAAGCTCATAGAGGAGCTTTCTTCACGACTTTCACCCTGCATTAAGTTATCACCTGTCTCCATGATCGATATTCATACCAAATTTAACGTCCGGTTTAGAGAGGTTTTACTGTATTAACAAATTTTTATAATGGCATATGAAAACATGGTTATTTTGCCATGATAGACAAGGTAGAATCAGATCTATATAATTTCATAAGCAAATAGAACATACCTTGATCTTGGTCTACTCTGTTACCAAATGCGTTAATACGGCGTACCTATGGAGTTAAGAGTTAAACTATTGTCCCTTTATAAAAAATAAGGTACAGTAAAACCTCTCTATAACGGCCACTAAATTACATCAAGTATTTTGTGTTAAAGGCAGGTAGTTGATTAAATCAAGGTGAAAGTAAAACAGAATGCTCCTATAGGAGCGTTCTGTTTAACGTTCACCTTGCTTTCAGCAGTCACCTGCCCTAAATACCAACCAATTAACACAATTTAGTGGTCGTTATAGAGAGGTTTTACTGTATCTTTATTCCAGCACAAGATTCATTTGTTGACAAATACGTAACGGCAAATGCAATAACGAATTAAATGACTCTATCTGAAATATATACTTGTTTTGTGTCTCTTACATATTCTTAAAGGCTATATACTTTTTTAATTATTGTATAGATATAGTGCAATAAGTATGGAATGATAATGTGATATATGCACAGTCTCTTGTAACTCAATTATGAATGACACGGTTTCTTTATAGATGTAGTGATGCCTTTGTATTGTTGTTACCATGAAGAGACTAATAAAGAATAAAAGACTATTCTTATGAATATAAACATAAACGGTTGCATGTTTCTACTCTTTTGTCAATTTTAACACTTGGACAAACATGCTGCATATTAGAATCCTTAATCCATTACCTGCTTAATTCCACCGTACTCGCATTTGCAAACAGCTTGAATTCAAATGAGACGCTGAGAAACTCGTCGTCTCATCAGGATCAAAGCTGTTTGACACTCGGTCAGTTATTTCACAAAAGTTTGAAATACAACAGTGCTTTGAGCAGGAGTTAGTGCAAGAGTTTGAGCAGACACGACTGTTTAAACTGAATAAGTATTAAGGCAGCAAGTATTTTAATTAATTACATTTAGTGAAAAACAAAATATGAGAGAAAAAAACTTTGAATATTCATGTAAGAAATAATGACAGTATGAATATTTATTAGCGGATTTTTTTAAAGGCATATGATCACATGGAATTCGGCTGTGGCAGAAACTGTAGAATCAGATCTATATTATTTCATAAGCAAACAGAACAGACCCTAATGAGACAGAAAGGGCACCTCTGATAGGTAACGGGTCAGATAAAGGGTCAGGTAAAGGGTGATATTGATATTTTGTCAAATAGCCATTAAATGTTGGACATTTCCTTCGCTGTATAAATTTTTAAGCTGATCCGCTGCGAACATATACTGTCTGCTGAAGTTTTGATCTGATGCGATTTTGACTACATCCGATTCGATGAAACTTTTGCGAAACTATTGACCAGGTGTCAAATAGAATGGATCATAAAGATTGACCATGTGTCAAACAGCGTGGATAATAAAAGATTGACCAAGTGTCAAACAGCATGGATCATAGAAAGATTGACCAAGTGTCAAACAGCATGGATCATAAGAGACGCTGAGTTACTCGTCGTCTCATGTGGATGCAAGCTGTTTGCAGATATATAGATAGATAGATAGATAGATAGATAGATAGATAGATAGATAGATAGATAGATAGATAGATAGATAGATAGATAGATAGATAGATAGATAGATAGATAGATAGATAGATAGATAGATAGATAGATAGATAGATAGATAGATAGATAGATAGATAGATAGATAGATAGATAGATAGATAGATAGATAGATAGATAGATAGATAGATAGATAGATAGATAGATAGATAGATAGATAGATAGATAGATAGATAGATAGATGGATAGAGAGATGGATAGATAGATAGATAGATAGATAGATAGATAGATAGATAGATAGATAGATAGATAGATAGATAGATAGATAGATAGATAGATAGATAGATAGATAGATAGATAGATAGATAGATAGATAGATAGATAGATAGATAGATAGATAGATAGATAGATAGATAGATAGATAGATAGATAGATAGATAGATAGATAGATAGATAGATAGATAGATAGATAGATAGATAGATAAGAACGTGTATTATAAGTGTGCGAAAACTTACTGTTAAATGCTTTTTAAACCCTTTCCCTCAGATAACATCTTTTTATGTCTTTGCAAACCTAGTATTCCCAGATCAGAGTCTGCTCTGGTTGCTTTGTAGAATCCTGCGGTTTATGTCAAAGCAAAAATTAGCTGGAAAATTAAGTTAATGAATAATCATAAAATGGCCAATTCGCGCATAAATGTTCATGAAGGAAAAGAATTAGTATTAAAAAATAGTTGGTATCATGTTAAAGATTTAGTATCATGTTAAATAGTTGGTATCATGTTAAAGTGTTAGTATCATGTTTTCTTGTTTAATCTTAGCACTAGGGACAAAATTGCAAACATATCTTTTTCACGATGAGAAACTGAGTAACTCATAAACTGACATCGCCCATTCACCAAACTGCCAATGTTTATCATGAATTAACTTGGCTATGGAAAAATCAAAGTCAAGTTAATTCTGCCTGAACCATTCCTTGAAGCAAATTGGTGTGTGTTTTTCTGCAATATGATCCAAATGATTTTGTCAATGTTTAGCATGTTACGGGTGACTTTCTAATAACCTTTGCAAACGTTTGGATCCAGATGAGACGCCAAGGGTGTGACATGATGATCAAAACCCTATGACGCTCTGGTCGTGGTCACAAGAAGAAATGCGAAAACTATATACAGTAACTGTAGTACACAAGAATTTAGAAACGTTTAAACAGATGGCTGCTCAATGCATGGTAAAAGTCATGCAGAAAGCTCCAAGAGGAGCTTTCTGTATGCTTTTCACCCTGCATTAAGCTGATATTTATACTAAATTTAACGTCCGAGTATAGAGAAGTTTTACTGCAACGTGAAAACTACAAAATACGACATTGTTTCATTTTGCTCTGCATAGCTTTATTGGTCAACAATAAGTAGTGGAGATCAGCAACTGTTTTTTAATGGAGAAACGTTTCCAAGATGAATTGGTTGGTTGCTGGACAGTAGTCAAGGATTTGCCGTCCAACAAGTCCCTTAACCTGAGCATGAATTAGGTGGAATAACTTTCTAGAACCCTTCTATGACAGAGAAGCGCATTCATTCACTAATCTCCCGACTGTGCATATTAATAAAACAAATTAAGAAAAATACTACACAAAAATTGCACAGGGTTTTGGAGACCTAATCAAATTCAACATTCACTTAATCTTGCCTTCACCTATAGACTCCCAAACAATGAACATAGGCAAACAGTGTAGATGGAGACATGTGATCAGGGTCTGTACTGTTTTCAACTGCATATAATTAATTCTTTACAGGAACACCTGCTGTGACAATAGGACAGTTCAGTTAGGACGAGTTTACCGTATAAATTACGGGAGTTAAAATATTAATCTAATTATGTCAGTTTAGTTTTAACCCTTTTCTCCATGAATATTTATGTAAGAAATGATGTGATCATGGTTCTTACTAAGATGCATTGTAATAATAGTACAATGATACAGGAATTCTTAATCATGGGAGAGACTGTAGACTCATATCTATATTATTCCATAAGCAACCAGAGTAGATCCTGATCAGACGGTTCCTACAGGAGCCGTCTGATCTGGATCTACTCTGTTTGCAAAGACGTAGACAGGCGTATTTATGGAGGAAAGGGTTAAAATTAGTTGGTCAAATGTACCATGAGGGTAGCTCATTATTCAATTCTAGTTCAGTGCAATGATGTTTTCCCTGTCATGTCTTCCTTTACAGCATGTTGTACAGTAAATTAGCACCTATCTTAAGCAACCATAAAATGTCTAATTATGGGACTGTAATGCAGATGGTAACTTAATGCAGGTCAAAAGTAACGCAGAAAGCTCTTGTAAAAACTTTCTGCATTAATTTTACCAGCATTAAGCAACAACCTGATTTTTAAGATCCTTACGTTTTCATTAAATGAATGACCGCTTAAGACAGGTGTCTACTGTACGGCATGGACTAAATTTACATGACTGTATGTTCATCGATATCTTATAAACTGTTTTCCACAACATACAAATGGATATCCTTATTATTGCCAGTTTTCAAGATAAAACAAGTAAGGTTTTCTTTCACATGCAAAAGTAAAACATGCAAAACTTTAATCAAATTCAGTAGATTAAACTTGAGTACAGCCTAAGGATGAACAATTTTTTAATTAAACGTAACAACAGAATAGTTGACAAGCTTTAAGAAATGTCCGACCATAATGTGAAAACATTGCTGACACTGGTAAACAAAATAACCGCTACATAGCTGTCACTAAACTAATGAAAATGGTGTGTTTAATTTAATAGCAAGTGGCTACTTAACGCAGAACAGAAACAATGCAGAAGGTTCCTTTTATGAGTATTCTGTGTAACTTTCGTATTGCATTAAGCTGCCACCTGTCTTAAAGTTTTAGTATTAGACTTCTTTTCACTGGCGTCTGTGGAGAGGTTACCCAAGTTACTCTAAGCATTCGGACACCAGGGTCCCTGCTTATAAATTAGTTGAGTCTGAGTACGTTCTCAAACTTTTAATTGGTCAGATTTGAGCCTCTGGCTCAAATCTGACCAATCAAAAGCTTGACAACTCAAATCTGACCAATCAAAAGCTTGAGAACGAAACTCAGACTCAACTAAAAGCTTTATAAGCATGGACCCACATCTCCCCTCTCCAACTGTTTGTAAAGTCTAATAATTAAATTGTGCAACATTTTGAAAACTTCAAGATAGACTCACAGACTAACAAAATATGTAAGCCCTAATCAAACGGCTCTTCGAAGTGTGTGTGTCCGAATTTACTCGTCCGAATAGTGACTGCCATTATGATCTACCGTAGAACCTGTTTAGATTTTGATTCTGGCATAGACTCATACTTTAGGTAAACCTTCCATTGTACTTTCTTATGAAACTGTTCAGTTAACTCTTTCCATGTTGATTATTCATGTAAGCAGTAATGATATCATTAATAGTATATGATTATTCTTTATAACGGCATATCAACACAGTGCACTTGACTCAGGCAGACACTATAGAATCAGATCTATATTATACCTTAAGCAAACAGAACAGATCCTGGTCTTATACCTTAAGCAAACAGAACAGACCCCGATCAGACGACTCTTATAGGAGTCGTCTGATCTGGGTCCACTCTGTTTGCAATTGCCTGAAAAGTGTTAATAAGAGGGACATGGTTAACAGACAATATTGATGACAGCAACTCCTTTCAATAGTGTGTGAATGTTGCCAAATACAAATCTATAAATTGATTACCGGTATTATAATACAAAACTCTAATAGACACAATGTATTAATATGAACATGGACATGGATGACTTTCAGGCACTTCGGCACTCATTCTAATTTGTATAATACAAACTCTAGTAGACACAATGTAGTAATAAGTACATATAGCCAATTATTTTATTTTTACACATTGGTGTATAAGGACACCGGAATATATACATACATGATCTAATCAAGAAAGAGACACGCAAAATATCGAGAGTCATGCCGTAAACATAAAGAATGTTAGTAAAACTCTTCGACTTAATTTCTACATTTGAACTGAGTTCGAAAATGTTTCTAATCTACAAATCAAGATACACAATGACAACATTTAGACGACAACGATTAACATATAAAGGATACGTACAATTAGCACGTGTATCACTTTTTCGACGAATAAGATGGTGTCACTCAGTACTGTTCTTACTTCCTTTCCATGTGCTTAAACTACAGTTGTAACATTCACTATTCGTGCAGCCTGCACGCGCGCTCTGCAAACACTGTCACTACCCCTTTACCCGATCCGAACAGAGGTTCTATCGACCAGAAAAATGTATCCAAGCAAATATAAAAGGATGAATTATGATTGATAATTGGATTTGCTGAGCAATGGGTGACCCTACGAAACTCGGCTTTGCGATACGCCCGGCACTGTGAGAGCACGGCGTTTATTATGATTTGTTGCAATACTACGCCTCGCTCAGCATTCCACCGATATCCTGCTTATTCAGTTTTCGTCACATAATGTTCAATTAGTGTGAGACAATCGACAATGGGTCGGTGCTCAGACGGTAACGAGGAATGACAGAGTCGCTGGAACTTACAGATCATCCTCTAAGAGACCGTATTGGAAACCAAACAGCCAATGGCGCGCGTCGCCACGACACACGAGGGCGGACCTACTGGTGCCGTGCATGCAGAGAAAATGAAATTATGTCCATAGATTACACAACTGCTAAATGATGCAGCACGGATAATATCAGAGGGGCATAGGATGATATCAGAGGGACATGGATGACTTTCAGGCACTTCGGCAATCATTCACAGCTGTCATGAACACTTGAGTATAGTATCGCTGATGTAGGAACATGGTGCTTACTTTTGGATATGCTGGCTGATATCAGTTTTCTAATGCATTCTACCGATTTGTAATACCCCCGGAAATCCGATTATTTTTTAACAATAACTAAATTAAAAAGTCGCTTTACATTTCCCCTCATATAAATGCTATGTTCGCCTTTGCAGACATAGTTGACCCAGAGCAGACAGCTCCTGTATGAGCCGTCTGATCAGGATCAACTCTATTTGCTTATCAATCTATAACTGATCTGATTCTACAGTTTCTACCAATACCGAAACATCTTTTGTACATGTAATTCAGGTAATATATATTAATGACGTTATTATTTCTTACATGAATATTCAACAAGGAAAGGGTTAATATACACGCTTTTTGTGCATTTGCAAACAGTGTACACCCAGATCAGACGGCTCCTAAAGGAGCCGTCTAATCAGGGTCTACTGTTTGCTCATGGACTTTGATAAAGTTGTTCCTTTACTTTCTAAAATGGCCACAATATTCCATATTCCATATTTCATTATAACTATTTTGTCCATGAATATTCAGTATGTATTGAAATTTGGAATAAACATAGAACAGGGAAAGCGGTAAGACTTAAGAGATCACTTGGTTAACATCTAAGACATGTTACATGTATAGGCGAATATAACACGATAGTAATACCGAAAGTTGTCCAAAACCTTTCAGCATTACCTTAATACTACTGTAAAACCTCTCTATAATGGCGACTAAATTGTGTTAATTAGTTGGTATTTAGTGCAGGTGGCTGCTTAAAGCAAGGTGAAAGTAAAACAGAGCGCTCCAATAGGAGCTTTAAGCAGACACCTGCCTTTAACACAAACTACTTGATGTAATTTAGTGGCCGTTAAAGAGAGGTTTTACTGTATATTTGACCTTTTAAATGCCGGCATCGATTTACTGGCATTTGCAAACAGTGTAGATAAACCATTTGATCAGAGTCTGCACTGATTGTAAATTCAAAGTTCTCAAGCAAATTTTTAAGCTTTACTAGTTACTGAATTTACTATAAAAATACACTCTGATAAACTATTCCACTTTGAATATTTAGCATTCAAATGTGTCTTTTTAAAAACCTTAATTGTTACTCATTAAATGGTCCCTTAACCCTTTACTTCATGAATACGCCTTTCTACGCCTCTGTAAAAAAAAAAACAATTTGTGAAACCATTGTGAAAAATAGAGCATTTGCTCCTATAGGAACAAATGCTCTATTTATCACAATGGTTTCAAACTACAAAATTCTAAAACAAATCCATTTCTCTAGTTAATGCTCCTTTTTGGTAGATTTATTCAAAGTGGTTGGATCTAAAAATAGCCTATGAGGTAATGGGTTAAAGTGGTTATACTTTATTATTTGAACCGCGCCGTCAGAAATTGGCCGGTCAGTAGTACCCAGACAAGTCGCCGCGTCTCTTATTAGGATCTGAACAGTTTATAAATGTTTACCTCATAAAAACGCCCTTTTCACGCTTCTGCTAACAGAGTAGATCCAGATTAAAAGTTTCCTTTAGGAGCCTTCTGATCAGAGTCTGTTATGTTTGCTTATGAATCTATAGTAGATTTGACTCTAGAGTTTCTACAAATACAAGAATAGCCAGTGAACATAAGCCAGTGTACATAAGTCAGTGTACATAAGCCAGTGCACATAAGCCAGTGTATATAAAAGCCAGTGCGTGCACATAAGTCAGTGCACATAAGGGCAGTGTATATAAAAGCCAATGCACATAAGTCAATGCACATACGCCAGTGTATATAAAAGCCAGTGTACATAAGTCAGTGCACATAAGTCAGTGTACATAAAAGCCAGTGCACATAAGTCAGTGCACATACGCCAGTGTATATAAAAGCCAGTGCATATAAGTCAGTGCACATAAGCCAGTGTATATAAAAGCCAGTGCACATAAGTCAGTGCACATAAGCCAGTGTATATAAAAGTAAGTGCATATAAGTCAGTGCACATAAGCCAGTGTATATAAAAGACAGTGCACATAAGTCAGTGCACATAAGCCAGTGTATATAAAAGCCAGTGCACATAAGTCAGTGTACATAAGCCGTTTTCAAATTCCAATTACTAATTATTCATGGTATCATTATTTCTAACATGAATATTCAACAGGTAAAGGTTTATGGTAAATTTTCAATCAATTTCCAACCGTTCAGAACGTGAATACTCAGACACCATGTCTCCAGTACATCGGCACTCTTTGCACCTCTCCCATAAAGATTATATTAAAATGTGTCATTTTTCCCTAGAAATTATTTATTTTACATTGAACGTAAGACGTAAAGGAAAACGTGCTTGGTGGATATCTAGTATTACATTAGGGAAAATAATCAAAACATTAACAGTCTGTGAAATACATTAATTATACAAATAGATTAGCATAAGCTCAAAACACGTGTTCCATTATTAGCTCTAGCACATGGATTAAACTATTTCACTTCAGCATATTATATTTGTCTTAACTCTCTACTCCATGGACACTGATGTATGAAAAAGTGGCATTCTGAATATTAACCCTTTCCCTGTTCTATATTTATTGAAAAAAAATTCAATGCTTACTGAATATTCATGGACAAAATAGTTATAATGAAGTATGGAAGGTGGAAAATTGTAGCCATTTTAGAAGGTAAAGAAACAGATCTTTCAAATTACATTAGCAAACAGAGCAGAATCTGATCAGACGTAAACCTGATCCATAAGTAAACCGATCAGACGATAACTAAACAAGTTAAACAACGCATACAATAGCTGTCTGGTCCAGGTCTGCCCTGTTGTCAAAGGCGTGAAATGGCATATCTATAGAATGAATGGTTAAAGGCATACAAACAATTACACAAATAAGGACAGAAAGAACGTATAGTTCATGGTCCTGTCAATTCGTACACTCCATACCTATATCTGTCTGTTTGTCTGCCTGTATACCTGTTTGTCCCTGTCTGTCTCTCTGTTTCTCTGTCTCTACCGTTCTCCGCCTGTGTCTCTCTCTCTCTGTCTGTCTGTCTCTCTCTCTCTCTGTTTATTTCTGTCTGCCTGTTTGTCTGTCTGTCTCTGTCTTTCGCTCTCTGTCTCTCTGTCTGTCTCTCTCTCTCTGTATTTCTGTCTCTCTCTCTCTCTCTATCTATCTGTCTGTCACTGTCTTTGTCTCTGTCTTCGTCTCTGTCTTTGTCTTTGTCTTTGTCTCTCTGTCTCTTTCTGTATCTGTCTTTCTGCATCGGTCTGTGTCTCACTCTGTCTCTCTGTCTCTCTCTGTCTGCCTCTCTCTCTGTCACTGCGAATGTTTATTTATTCCGCGTCTACGTAAATATGAAAACAGTGTAGATCCAAACCAGCCCGCAATTCAACCCGCTTCTGACAAGGGTCTGCCCTGCTTTCCACTAATAGGTATATTATAAGCATCCTTTCCCTGTTCTATATTTAGTCCAGTTTTCAATACCTACTCAATATTCATGGCCAAATAGTTATAATGAAATATGGAAGGTGTAACATTTCAGCTATTTTAAAATGTAAAGATACAGATCTATCAAATTCCATTAGCAAACAGAACAGACCTTGATCCTATAGGAGCCGTCTGATCTGGGTCTACTCTGTTTGCAAATACGTGGAAAGGCGTTTATATGAATGGTTAAAAAAGGGTTAATAAATTTGATCAAACGTGACTGCTATATGTCAAAGAAAAACTCAGATCTAATGCATCATAACTGTGCATAAACATAGTTATACAAATGAGTTATGTAGATATTTTATCTTTATCCTGCTGTACAGTTTGATGTCTGTCCAATATCTCGTCTGCTATTTGTCTAAACATTACATGATTATGCTGGTTTTGTTTTGGATACCAGTGACCGAGTACATGTAACGGACTTGGTTACTCGCCGTGTCTGCTGTAGCAGATGTGTGATCAGGGTATGTTCTGTTCTGTTTCAGAGTATGTACTGTTTGTCATGGTTTACCCCTGTACTCCATAATTACGCTTTTCTATGCATTTGCAAACAGAGTAGACCCAGATCAGACGGCTCCTGTAGGAGCCGTCTGATCAGGGTCTGCTCTGTTTGCTTATGATACAATATAGATATGATTCTACAGTATGTGCCATGGCCAAGCACTCGTGTGTCCATTTGCTATTATACCACTTAATCTAATTAATATCTATAATGCCATTATTTTACATAGATATTTATGACGTAGATCTAAAGGGTCAAGGCTTCAATACAAGACTTAAAAGAATATTTATAATGGACAGAGCTATGCATGGAAGTTCATCGGGCAAAATGTTCAAGCTGTATTTGCAGACAAGCAAGAAAGCATATTTACACACAGCAATATATTATGGTTTATATTTTGCAGAACATGCAGAAGCTGTACTTCGGTGAATTCCTTTATTACTTAAAATGCATTACAGAATGGATCGCCTCAGCGATACAAACTACAAAACACGTACTAAAGCACATACTCAAGAACTGTACATGCTTAAGAAGTTCTAGAAATTAATCCTCAATTAAAACCATTCAAACAGTTCTTCCAACTTACTTTACAGATTAAAGCTTCTAACAGCATATGACCGTAAGCTTCTGATATTTTCCACCAACTTTCTTGAATGACAATGTTAAATCTGCTTACAGATTATAACCGTAAGCTTCTGGTATTGTACGGACATATTTTCCACATTGAATGGCAATGTTAAATCTACTTACAGATTATAACCGTAAGCTTCTGGTACAGTATTGTACGGGCGTATTTTCCACATTGAATGGCAATGTTAAATCTACTTACAGATTATAACCGTAAGCTTCTGGTATTGTACGGACATATTTTCCACATTGAATGGCAATGTTAAATCTACTCACAGATTATAACCGTAAGCTTCTGGTATTGTACGGGCGTATTTTCCAACTTTATTGAATGGCAATGTAACATCTACTTACAGATTATAACCGTAAGTTTCTGGTATTGTACGGGCGTATTTTCCACATTGAATGGCAATGTTAAATCTACTTACAGATTATAACCGTAAGCTTCTGGTATTGTACGGACATATTTTCCACATTGAATGGCAATGTTTTAATCTACTCACAGATTATAACCGTAAGCTTCTGGTATTGTACGGGCGTATTTTCCAACTTTATTGAATGGCAATGTAACATCTACTTACAGATTATAACCGTAAGCTTCTGGTATTGTACGGGCGTATTTTCCACATTGAATGGCAATGTTAAATCTACTTACAGATTATAACCGTAAGCTTCTGGTATTGTACGGACATATTTTCCACATTGAATGGCGATGTTAAATCTACTCACAGATTATAACCGTAAGCTTCTGGTATTGTACGGGCGTATTTTCCAACTTTATTAAATGGCAATGTAACATCTACTTACAGATTATAACCGTAAGCTTCTGGTATTGTACGGGCGTATTTCCCACTAACTCCCAAGAAGGACAATGTAAAATCTACTTACATCATATGACAGTGAACTTCTGATGATCTAGGATCGTACTCCCAGTAACTTTCTTGAATGACCATATTAAAGCTACTTTGTCCTGAAACGTCTGTTATTATACGAGTGTATTTTCCATGTTCTTGAATGACAGTGTTAACTCGATACTTCATAGTGACGCCTTTTGACACCTTTGAAAACAGAATAGACCCAGACCCGTCTTATCAGGATCTGGTCTGTTTGCTTATAAAACAGTTTAGTTCTGGTTCTGTACTTTTTTATGTAGCTATGCAGTCAATTGTTTATCAGAGTCAGCAACTGGTGTCGAGATCAGATCGAAGTCAAAATGTTTGGTAAATGTACGGTAAATTTTAAACAACTACAATTCTTCTCCGAGATGTCCTCAAACTCGATTTCGGATAGATCTCATCTAGAAATAAATCGAGGAAAGTTTGGTTGATGTTTGACGTCACAGCTATATTATCCGTATCCACATTTATCACATAATCTGCCTTGTGGGAGTGCCGTAACAGAGTGCCCTAAATAGCACTAGTGCATTTTTATGCAAATTAGCAATCGTTAGTCAGTCATAGCGCCCATTTAAGCGTTAGCCAATGGAAGCGCTCCATGTGCGTCGTCCACTGTTTTACTACGCTGTGTGTAAGCATTGGCCGTCAGATGTAGCATGTTTCATATTCTATGGCATTTCTAAGGTTTATGTGATAAAAAGAATCTTACATACGTGTTCATTACAAATTGTTTTCATGAAACTCGTTTCATAAAAACAATTTGTAATGAACACTCATGCAAGATCCTCTATGTACAGTCATGGTCTGAGGTTATAAAACATTTCACCTGAGTCTGAGTTCATCCTCAAACATCTGATTGGTAAAAACTTGAATGCAATCATATATAGTTAAACAAACTCCTTTAAAACGACCAACATATTAACAAACATAGATGTCTTTAAAAGTGGTTGCTTAATGCAAGACGAAAAGCAATGCAGAAATCTCCTACAGGTTCTTTTTGTATAACTGTTGTCCTGCATTAAGCTAAATCCTGAAGACCCAGCATTTTAAAGCTCGATGATGGTCGCATTTGAGGGGTTTTACTGTACTTTAGAATTGACTCACACTCAAACTTAGAACTCTATAATCACAAGTTCTAAGTGCCATCTGCAATTAGACCCATAACTAGGCCTCTGTTTTGTTTTCACTATAGAGGTGTTTTACTGTACATGTATACATTTTACAGTTATATATGTGTATGTATATATGTTTATGTATGCTTTATCTACAGTAAACCCTATCTATAACGGCCACTAAAGTGTGTTAATTAGTTGGTATTTAGGGCAGATGGCTACTTAAAGCAAGGTGAAAGTAAAACAGAACGCTCCTATAGGAGCGTTCAATTTTGCTTTTACCTTGCTTTGAGCAGCCACCTGCCTTTAACACAAAAAACTTAATATAATTTAATGGCTGTTATAGAGAGGTTTTACTTTATATCCGTATTCTGAGTGTATTTTGAACGATAAGGGAAACAATTAAAAGAAAATTAAACAAGGAAAATTGTAGCAGACTTCAAATTTTGCAGACGACTATTACTTTTCGTTAAAAAGACTACAATTTCGGTCTATATTTACAGACTTCTAAATCACGCCGTTAAAAGAAACAATGCATTTAACTCTTTCGTTCATATAAAAGCCTTTTCGCGTATTTGCAATACCAGACGGTTCCTATAGGAGCCGCCTGATTACGGTCTGTTCTGTTTGCTTATGCAATTTGAGAGATCTGGTTTCTTTAGTTTCTTAAATGGCTACAATGTCCCACCTTCCATATTTCATTATAACCATTTTGTCCATGATTATTCAGTAGGTATTGAAATTTGTAATACTCTGTTTGCGTGAAAACACGTTATATGAAGGAAAAGGTGAACCCATAGTAGAAGGTGTTGTAAAGCGCTTCATTTTGAGTGTTTGGTGCTGCAAAGCTTCCCTTCACTGTTAAGCTACAGTAAAACCTCTCTATAACGACCACTAAATTGTGTTAATTAGTTGGTATTTCGGGCAGGTGGCTGCTTAAAGCAACGTGAAATTAAAACAGAACGCTCTATAGGAGCGTTCTGTTTTACTTTCACATTGCTTTAAGCAGCAACCTGCCTTAAACACAAAATACTTAATATAATTTAGTGGCCGTTATATAAATGTTTTACTGTAAACCTGTCTCAAATATTCAGAATTAGACTTATTTTTAGTAGTCTATGTAAAGAGGATTTACTGCAGTTTAACTTATGATCTGGTTTCTGAGAAAAAGGATCTTATAGCATTGAAAACAGTGTAAATTCATACCATCTTATGATTCGGGTCTGTACTGTTTGCCGCTCAATAGAATGCATAGTAATTTAACCTCTACATTTTGATATGTATTAAAGATTCAATAAAGAAAAACTCAGGTCCGTTTGGGCAGGTCGTTCCTCCTTTGGAGTTTTCTGCGTGACTTCACCCTGCATTAAGTTGCCACCTGTCTTAAAAGACCAACGTTGGTACTACATTGTTATTTGAATGTCCGGTTAATAGGGGTTGTACTCTTTTGTCTCTCAGATGACGAATTGTCGTGTTGTAAATAGCGCATCGATTTGAGTCTCTTTACTGAAGGTATTCACTAAACGAGTAGGCAAGACCATTCGTTGCGCTAAACAAGATGCGGATGATCAGGGTTTACACGATTTGTCTGGTCGGATGATAAATTCTGATGAGTGTCAAACAATGTAGGTCCTTACTAGACACGCGGAGTGCAGTCCAGATCTTCACCGTTTGAAACAAAACGAGAACATATTTTCCCAGCTGCACAGCCCATATATGTCTTTAATCTAGAAACATTATGTAGGAGACAATCGACTTCCTATAGAACTGCCTTCCAGCTTGAGGAATCGCATCTGCCCCGCTTATTCAACAGTAATTGTATAAAAATAACTCGCCACGACAAATGGCATGTCAATTTCAATCACCGTAATTGGAAGATGTGCAAAACACAGTAACCCCTAATTGAAGTTAATATACTTAATTTTGTATATCTAATCGAGAGTCTGTTTCTAAGCAGTCACTTGTTGTTTATTTATACTTTATGAACGGAGTTGATTGAATTTTCATGGCAGATTATTGTTTATTATATAGCTAGGTAATATGATTAGGCGTTGTCTTCACAGAACTGTCTGAATTTCTGACTAAATTACCCCATCTGCATAACATTTAGCATATTAGATATCATATCTGGCCATAACATGGCGACGTCAAGGTGGGCTGGGGGAAAACTTGGTATTCAGCTTCTATAACAGTGATACTAGCAGCGGGAATTAGTCCAAACAATTAAAATATAACTTGCAAATTTAAAACGGTGTTTAGAAATTCAAATGAAACCTGTAAAACTGCATAGAACTGCAAATTCTGTATTGAATGTTAATTTCTGGGAGAATCTGTCAATTGTGATACATGTTGGTATGGAAATTTTGAAAGGAGTTTTATAATTGCGTAGAAATTAAGCAAAATTAGAAATAATATGCCAGGTTAACTGTATATTATAGCTTTTCTATAATATAGACCCTCCCACTGCATGCTAACTGGGGCCAAATTTGAATTTTATAAGCGTTTTACAAACCATGACATAATAGTATTTGAAGTGTAATAAATCATTCTACGATATTATTGTACTAAAGAACCTGTTTGAGCGATCAGTTATTGACTAAACATAAGAGCCTTAAAAGGCCGGTGGTTGCTTGATACGGGCAAAAATAAGGTAGAGGGTTCATGTATAAGCTTCCTCTATTACTTGCGACCTGCATTAAGTTACCACCTGTCCTAAAGACAAAATAGTATACCCATTTTAATGGCCACATAAGACAGGTTTTACTGTAATTTTCCCGTTTCTTTCTTCGTCACGTGGGTTTCAAACTTCTTCAATGATATAGATAATTAGGAATGCGATCATACATCTCGGAATTAGAAATAAGCTTTGTTTCGGTAACGATACCACATGGGATGACGTCCAATATTATATAACTTTCGTTAAACTCGTCCAATATCAATATTATTAACTTAAAGGTAAACCCGTCCAATATTATATTATTTAAAGGTAAATCCGTCCAAATCAACTTTGACAACTACTTAACCCATTACCCCATAGGCTATATTTAGATACAACCACTTTGAATTAATCTATCGAAAAGGAGCATTAATTAGAGAAAAGGAAAATTTTAGAATTTTGTAGTTTGAAACCATTGTGATAAATAGAGCATTTGCTCCTATAGGAGCAAATGCTCTATTTATCACAATGGTTTCACAACGTGACTTTTACAGAGTCGTCAAGAGTCGTCAATATGAGGGAAAGGGTTAACCTACGTCCCGCTGTGGAAAAAAAGAGAAATTATCGGCTAAGATTTATACAATTGGCTTTTAAGACAGAATTGACTTAGTGTCAAACAGCTTGGATCCTGATGAAATGACGAGTTACTCGGCATCTCATCTGGATCGAAGCTGTTCGCAAATGTGACTGAGGTCGCTGATAGTCAGATACGGACTGCGTCAACCACTGTTAAATCTCTCTAAAAACGACTACATTAACCATTTCCCTGGTATTCCAAATTTCAATACCTACTGAATATTCATGGACAACAAGTTATGATGAAATATGGAAGGTGGAATATTGGAGCCATTTTAGAAACTAAAGAAACAGATCTATCAAATTCCATTAGCAAACAGAGGAGACCCTGATCTGGGTCTACTCTGTTTGCAAATGCGTGAAACACGCTTATATGAAGGAGAGAGTTAAAGAGTCATAATTCTGGGTCTTAACCCTTTCGCTGCTAATGCCGGATCTGTGATTACCTATGCAAACAGTTTGGATCCAGATGAGACGCCGAGTAACTCGGCGTCTCATCAGGATCCAAACTGTTTGTTACTGTAACTATGTTTTTGAAAACAAAAATGAAAAAAATCAAAAGAATGAAAATTTGTAGCAGAAGACAAAGTTAGCAGACGACAGAGTTTGGCAGCGGAAGGGTTAACCCATTCCCTGATATTGACGACATTTGGCGACTCTGTAAAAGTCACTTTGTGAAACCATTGTGATAAAAAGAGCATTTGCTCCTATAGGAGCAAATGCTCTTTTTATCACAATGGTTTCAAACAACAAATTTCTGAAATTTTCCTTTTCTTTAGTTAATGCTCCTTTTTGGTAGATTTATACAAAGAGATTTTATCTAAATATAGCCTATGAGGTAATGGGTTAAAGTCAACCGGTGACTTAATGAAAGACGACAGTAATGCAGAAAGCTGGGGAAAGTGGGGGTGGGGATTTACCCTAATAATGATTTGGATTCCAAAAGACCAAATAGGTGTTCACACTAATGACGAATTCGTTGGTGTGAAAATTAGGATTCAACAAAACATGTTTTGAAAAGATCTCGCAACCACTGAAATGATACTGAACCATTTTATGAGGAATATCTGAAGAACTTATATCGTAATAAACTTACATAAACCTATATCGTAATAAACTTATATCGTAATAAACTTATATCGTAAAACATGGGTAAATCAATAATAACTGGTAACTCCCGTCGGGAACCAAGCTGTTTGACACGCTGTCAATAGTTTCTAAAAATCTTGTGTCAGGATACTTCTTGATTAATAGTTTCTAAAATTCTTGTGTCAGGACACTTGATCAATAAATGCACCTGATCTAAATTTTATTTGAATTTTTCATACAGCGAGTTAATTCAGGATATATTGCATACACATGAAGTGGAATTGAACTGATTTTGTGATATATAGGCACGTGGAAAAACCTACTTCACTAGGTTGAACTGCGAAAAAACATATGTATAGTATAACCCCTCTAAACCGGCATTCTAGTAGAGAAGAATTTAAATATTTTTAGCAGGTGGCTGCTTAATGCAGGGTGATAATCATTCAGAAAGCTCATAGAGGAGCTTTCTGCATGACTTTCACCCTGCATTAAGCTGCCACCTGTTCCAAGACCGATATCTACGCTAAATTGAACGCCCGGTTTAGAGGGCTTTTACTGTAGCCATCAATATGATTTACTACAGTAGAACCCACTAAAGCGGTCATATAATGAATAAAAGTGAGTGCCATTAACATCAGGTGGTCGCTTAATGCATACACATGGGTGTCACTAACAACAGGTGGTCGCTTAATGCATATACTTGGGTGACATTAACAACAGGTGATCGCATAATGCATAAACACGGGTGTCATTAACAACAAGTGGCCACTTAATGCATACACATGGGTGTCATTAACAACAGGTGGGCGCTTAATGCATAAACACGGGGGTCATTAACAACAGGTGGTCGCTTAATGCATAAACACGGGGGTCATTAACAACCAGTGGTCGCTTAATACATACACATGGGTGTCATTAACAACAGGTGGTCGCTTAATGCAAAAACACGGGTGTCATTAACAACAAGTGGTCGCTTAATACATACACATGGGTGTCATTAACAACAGGTGGTCGCTTAATGCAAAAACACGGGTGTCATTAACAACAAGTGGTCGCTTTATGCATAAACATTGGTGTCATTAACAACAGGTGGTCGCTTTATGCATAAACATTGGTGTCATTAACAACAGGTGGTCGCTTTATGCATAAACATTGGTGTCATTAACAACAGGTGGTCGTTTAATGAATAAACATGGGTGTCATTAACAACAAGTGGTCGCTTTATGCATAAACATGGGTGTCATTAACAACAGGTGGTCGCTTTATGCATAAACACGGGTGTCATTAACAACAGGTGGTCGCTTAATGCCTAAACAATGGTGTATTTTAAAGCAGACGGTCGCTTAATGCATAGACATGTGTGTCTTTAATAGCTGGCAGTCGCTTAATGCACAGATGTGTGTGTCTGAAATAGCAGGCGGTCGCTTAATGCATAAACAAGGATGTCATTAACAACAGGAGGTCGTTTAATGAATAAACATGGGTGTCTTTAACAACAGGTGGTCGTTTAATGCATAAACATGGGTGTCATTAACAACAAGTGGTCGCTTAATGCCTAAACATTGGTGTATTTTATAGCAGGCGGTCGCTTAATGCATAAACACGGATGTCTTTAATAGTAGGTGGTCACTTAATGCATAAACATGGGTGTCGTTAATATCAGACGGTCGCTTAATGCATAAACATTGGTGTATTTAATAGTAGGCGGTCACTTAATGCATAAACATGGGTGTCTTTAATATCAGACGGTCACTTAATGCATAAACATTGGTGTATTTAATAGTAGGCGGTCACTTAATGCATAAACATGGGTGTCTTTAATATCAGACGGTCACTTAATGCATAAACATTGGTGTATTTAATAGCAGGCGGTCGCTTTATGCATAAACATGGGTGTCGTTAATATCAGACGGTCACTTAATGCATAAACATTGGTGTATTTAATATCAGACGGTCGCTTTATGCATAAACATATGTGTCTTTAATAGCAGGCAGTCGCTTTATGCATAAACATAGGTGTCTTTAATAGCAGACAGTCGCTTTATGCATAAACATATGTGTCTTTAATAGCAGGCAGTCGCTTTATGCATAAACATAGGTGTCTTTAATAGCAGGCGGTCACTTTAAGCATACACATGGGTGCCTTTAATAGCAGACAGCTGCTTAATGCATAACGAAACTATAGAAGCTTTCTGCATAATTTTTGTCCTGCTTTAATCTTCCACCGGTCTCTACGACCAATATTTAGATAATTTACAAAGAAATGTTTACATAATGAATAAGTTAACTAGCTGGATTTCTGTAATGAAATTATGAAAATGGGAATATGTTACCATGGCAGGAACAGTAGAATCGTGTCTATATTATTTCATAGGCAGACAAAGCAGTCCCTGATCAAACGGCTCCTACATGTACATGATCGAATGTTAAACAGAGTTATCTTGATAAAGTGTCTCATCTTGGTCTAGTCATTTGGCCAAAACAGCCACAACTTTAAACAAAAAATAACCAGCCTAAGCAGTTTTCTCGTTTTGGTTAAAAGAAAGCGCTTTAATACTAAAACATTTCGGTATGTAATAAAGTTATTTAATAAACGGATAAGTCAAAAGAGGTGCATATTAATACGTAACATCTCTCACAAATCCATGGACCAGTATCTGTAGATGACTTGCTTAGAACTGAAGGCTATTTCCATTGGATAGTTTGCAGGATAGGTATTTGAGAATTACCTAAGATTGAAATACAGCTTTACGGTATATCTATGAGTAAATGGTATTTTTATACTTGTGTCACAGTAAGTAACACGAGAAGACTTGATTCATAGATCTATCTATATATAGAGCTAAAGATGTATTATTCTAAATAACGCTTTACCTAGTGAATATTCATGTAAGAGAAATAATGACATCATCATGAATATTAATTAGATTAACTTTTACAACAGCATTATGACCTCAGATATATTTTTCGCTATGACAGAGACTCCAATGAGATCGATAATAGTTTCCATATGCAAACAGAGCAGATGCTAATCGGATGGCTCCAGTATATGAGCCATCTGATCTGGGTCTACTCTGGTCACAAAGGCGATACAATTGCCCCCTATCAGGTAAACGGTTAACCCTTTACCTCATAGAAACGCTTCTCATGCCTTTGCAAACAGGTCAGGCCAAGATAAAGCCACTCATTTAGAAGCCGTCTGATCGGCATAGTTTCTGCTTGTTTAAAAGGTAATACTTCTACAAACTCATCTGAGTTCGTAATGCCATTCTTAAAAGACAATCTCATTAATATTTATAATGGCATTATTCATTTCATAATACAGTAAAACCTCTCCAAACCGCAATTCTAGTAGAGAAGAATTTAGATACGTTAGGTATATGGCTGCTTAATGCAGGATGAAAGTCATGCAGAAAGCTCCTAGAGGAGCTTTCTGTATGACGTTCACTCTACATTAAGCTGTCACTTGGTTCCAAGACCGATATTTATGATAAATTTACCGTTCGGTTTAGAGGGATTTCCCTGTACTCATTAGATAAAGGGTTATGGGCTAGCACTGTGATGGTAAAATATGATGTACCTATATTTCCTGATCTACATTGTACACGTAATGACGAACAAATGGATGGGATGACAAAAATAAAACTATGCATCACTTTTCAAACTTTAGGGCTTAAATAACAAGATAGGCCTACACTGACATGTTTTGCGTCAAACTAGAACCAAAATAAAAAGAAATTATATAGTTGTTTTGTTCCTGAGCAAACACCGAATGTGTTCACTACTCGAAATTTAGTGTTTGAAACACAATTATTGAAAGAACATTCAAAAATGAACTTGGAGGCCAAGACAGGACACGTGTTGTGCCCCCGTAACGCAATGGTCAGGGAAAAGTACACAAGCAAGCTGTTAAATAAAAGCAAACATTGCATGTGTTTTATTAGCAGTATTCCTTTGTGTCAAGACCTATTGATCGGGAAACAAGTTTTGAACGGACGAAATGACATTGGTAACACTATACTCCCGACTCTCAATTTCCCCTCAATGACAGTCCTTGTGAAGGTTAAAGGCTGAAACACTCGTACAGACTTGCTTTCACTTATAATGCATTTAGCCCGAGAGATATTTATTTTAATCCCTTCACTACCCCTTAACCCTTCACGCAATGAATATGCCAATCTGCCTCTTTGCAAACAGAATAGATCTAGATCAGAATCTCCAGTAGGAGCCGTCCGATCAGGATCTATTCTATTTGCTTATGATATACATAGAAAAGATTCTACAGTTTCTGCCATGACCCAATATTCCTTTGTACCATTTGCCATTATAAAAAAAATCAGCTAATAAATATTCATGATGTCATTTATTTCTTGCATGAATATTTAACAGGGAAAGGGTTATACGGGTACTTACTACACATCTTACTCGGTATCATTGGTGAACCTGTTATCCCCTTTACAAACAATCTGGGCCCAGAGAGGACGCTGGTTAACCCATTCCCTCATATGCTATTTTTAGACCCAACCTCTTTAAATAAATCAACCGAAAAGGAGCATTTACTAGGGTAAAGGAAAAAAATAATATTGTATATTATTGAAACCATTGTGACAAATAGAGCATTTGATCCTATGGATCAAATGCTTTATTTATCGCAATGGTTTCAAAACGTGACTTTTACAGAGGCGGCATAGGTCGTCATTATAAGGATCCAAACTGTTATGCATTCCGCTTATGATTGAGAAGAAACTGAAGGAGAATCAACTCTGAAACTCAAAGCAGACGACAAAATTATTAACCACCAAAAGAGTCTGCGTTACCATGAAAGCAGGTTTGATTCGGCTTTGTCTCTCCGAATGTAACACTTCGCTCGCTGTCACATATTGTCGTCTGCAAAAGCTGTCGCCTGTTTCAATATTCCCTATTTCTTTAAATCAACATAATCAAAGAAGCAGCAAACAGTTTGGATCACAAAGAGACACCAAGTAGCTCGGTGTCTGATCTGGATCTAAAGTGTATAGGTGTTCACAGATTCGCCATTGACAGAACAAGAGTTTGGCCAGTTATAGGTCACTGGTATGGAGTAATTGCACAAAATGTTCCTGTTCAATACGACTTGTTAGGAAGCTAAGGAGAGAATGTAATTGCGGAAGAGTCCCCATCACGCCAGGCTAATTAAATTGTTCTTTGCTCGATCATATTTCTATGTCCGTAGACTAAACACGAGTGGTATTAAGCAAATTAATCGGTAAACAAGAATACGGGGTCGTGATATTTGATCCGTGTGAATTATGCATCTAGTAATTTAGGAGCGCTTGCCTATCGCTGATTCCCCACCCCTGGGAGCTGACGCTTATCTGCTTATTGGCCAGTAAAATGTTATTTGTCTTGTTCGGGGAGCCCAGGGAATAGCTCTGTGATGTATGGGTAAATTATGAACTTTTATATGAAATCATTAACTTGATAATACGGTTTACTCGGTAATCAACAGCAAATGAAGCAAATATTTGTCGCTACATCAAGATTAACGCACGCAAAAAGAGATCGTCCCTGCTTTGCTAACGGTACAAAAACGTTCGGAATCGACTTAAATTATCTATTTATCACGCTAACTAGATTTATCTTGTGATTCACGGTAAAATCTGAAAGATTGCTTCTAATAAAGAATTTTAAGTTTAATCCAGTTAGTTCCTCTGTGGAATCATTCAAGTTTTCCAAAATCAAATAATATCTTTTACCCTTATTCTGTCCATCAAAACTAATACGAAATTCTCAATGTGTGTAGACCCGATTTGGACGCAGAACAAAGATGAACAAGCTGTCGAAGGTTAAACAATGTAAAACTTAATACGGACAGCCAGCGACTTACATTTTATCGTCTTTTTAATAGAATTTTAAAAAGAGCATACACCTTATACAAGTATAGATGGCACATAGACAGTTTAAGAGAGGAACTGTATCCAAGTAAGGTAACTTGAATCAGTGTCAGTATTTCATTTAGATAAAGGAAGTTGAAATAAAAACTTAACTTTCACAACCCCACAATCTGGCCTTTACCAAACGTAGGATTAAATGTTACCAGTTTCACAAGAAAATGTACTTTTATGGGATAGCAATATAGACCAAGTGTCATCTGTTCAGGATTTTCATTGTTGTACAATTAACCATTTACCTCATGATTACTCATTTTAGACAAATGGCACCGTGAATATTAATGACTTTGTGTTTTTCATAACGCCATATGAACAAATATGGAAAAATAGTCAAACAGGGAGAGCCACACACGGAATGACACCGCATCAAACACCATCTAACGAGAAACGGTAAAGCCACAAGACAAAACATAACAGGACGCATATCAAGACGAAACACATTAAACATTAAGCATATTAAAAAACAAAATTGACCGTAGGCTGAAAGCAGGAGTGCCGCCTTGGAACGGCCAGCAGCCAAAAGCAATAAAAAAGGGCTACTGGGGGACTTGAACCTGGTTTATGGGTACCCAACCTCGTCCTTATCCCACTTTCACCAAAGTCAAAATGTAAATAAAATTCCCCCTCCAGACAACACCACAACATGCGTAACGATGTATGCCAAAATGAAAATGATTTGAAAATGAACGCTATTAGAAGTAAACAAGCGACGTCATCATGTAAATGACGTCATAATTTAAAAGTACGGGAAAACTATTTGAAACACTTCTACTGCGACATTTAAAAGATCAATCGCAAGAAACTACAATTACCAGTGGATATTAATCATACACAACTGTTTTGTTTGAAAAAGAATAAACTTGACATCGTAGGCATGTACTCGATGACTATTCAGGTCAGAGCAGCTGTGGACAATTCTTTGTCATGGCAGAAAGTGTAAAATCATGTTACATTATATTTCATAAGCAAACACAGCTGATTCTTATCAGCCGGCTCTTAACACATTACCCCCTAGTGAGGCATTTGTGCGCCTCTATAAAATTCACATTTTGAAACCGTTGTAGGAGCAAATGCTCTATTTATCACAATGGTTTCAAGACTACACACTTCTAAAACTCCCCGTTTCTCTAGTTAATGCTCATTTTCGGTAGATTTTTTCAGATGTTGTGTTAAAAACGTTAAAATGTGTATCTAAGGTGAACTGAGTTAATATATACACGGTAGAACCTCTCCAAACTGACCACTTAGTAAAAAAGGTTTGTAAATATCTAAATATCAATGTCTTCAAAAGAAGTTGTAGTTTAATGCAGAACAAACATAATGTAGAAAGCGCCAATGGATTTCCTGCCTTTTGATGCCTATATAAAAGTCATTTTTGAACCATTGTGATAAATAAAGCATTTGCTCCACAGGAGCAAATGCTATATTTATCACAATGGTTTCAGAACTGTACAATTCTATAAAATCCATTTTTCTGTAATAAATGCTCCTTTTCGGTAGATTTAAAGAGGTTGGGTCTAAAAATAGTCTAGGTGGGGATGGGTTAACTTATCACCTGACTCATAGACCCATAATAAGACTTTTTAGAGTGTTCCTTGTAGAGAGATACAAGGAAATATATCACCGCTTTATCAATGTGGACCAACCCTGTATACCATTGTCTGAATGAGTGAGTAAGTGACTTGTAGAGAGATATCACTGCTTTATCAATGTGGACCAATCCTGTATACCATTGTCTGAATGAGTGAGTGACTTATTCTGTAAAACTTCTCTAAAACGAAAATTTAGAATAAACAATGATGTCTTAAAAAGCATGTTGTAGCTTAGTGCCGGATGAACGTTATATAGAAAGCTCCTTTCGTTGTTCTGCATTAAGCTACCGCTTGTCTTAAAGTCCCAAACTTATACCCCCTTTTTGTGGTCGGAATAGAGAGGTTCTAATGTACAGTCAATAAAAGAGACAACGACCGACTAGGGTAGTCAAACGAATAACAACATATAGTAGGTCGATAGTAGACCGACAATGACCAATACAGATGAACAAAAGTTGTTGCTTAGGTGAGCAACCTCTGTTTGATAGTAAAGAACAACCTGTCTTAAGCGACTATTAATTCTGGGTCTTTAAGACTGGCGCCGGCTTAATGCCGTCGGAACTTTCTGTATTACCTGTGCCTTACATTACGCAACCACCTGCTTAGTGAATGGCCGCTTAATGTCCAGTAACACCTCCATTTAGCCGTCCCATAACAAATGAAAAAAGATGGCTGCACAGTGAAGAACGAAAGTACTGCAATACATAAAGTCCCTACTACAGGGGGTGGGTGGGGGGGGGGGCTTTCTTTCTCGGGACGCCGATAACGATCAGGTGTCGTCTTATATAACCTTATCACGTTGTATAAATTGTCAGCTCGAAATTGGATCAGTAAGTTGAGTCTGAGTTCGTTCTCAGGTTTTTGATTGGTCAGATTTGAGCATTCGGCTCAAATCTGACCAATCAAAAGCTTGAGAACATACTCAGATTCAACTAAAAAGCTTTATAAGCATGTACCCTGCACAATTTTGACTATGTCAGATTTTGAGAAACTGTAGATCGACTGTGAAAACAGGTTGGATCCTGATGATCTCATTTTGATCCGAGCTTGTTTGTTTTAGGTCACGGATAGAGAGATAACCCTTTACACCATGAATATAAATACATTGTAGAAGAAATAATGACTTCATGAATATGTATTAGTTTATCTTTTATTGTGACACATGAACACAGCAAAGTTTGGCACTGACGGACTCTGTATAAGCACATCTATATTATTTCGTAAGCAAACAGAGCAGACCCTAAACAGACGGCTCCTATAGGAGCCGTCGGGACCTCCGTCTACTCTGTTTGCAAAGACGTTAAAAGCCGTATTAATCCTTTCCCTCATATTGACGACTTTTGACGACTCTTTAGAAGTCATTTTATGAAACCATTGTGATAAATAGAGCATTTGCTCCTATAGGAGAAAATGCTCTATTTATCACAATGGTTTCAAACTACAAAATTCTAAAAAATATCCTTTTCTTTAGTTAATGCTCCTTTTCGGTAGATTTATTCAAAGAGGTTGCATCTAAAAATAGCATATGAGGGAATGAGTTAATGGAGCAAATGGTTAAAAAGAAGACTAAACATTACTGACCCCAACACGTGTCAGTGCAACATATCTGATTATATACTGTATTAAAAATGCGGCGACTGATCTGGGTCTACACCAACTGTTATATTTTCTCAACTGACATGAACAAATTAAACTCATTGAAACAATTCATGAATTTTCACCGATCAATCGCAAATTTTGTATAGTTATCTAATTAATTTCATGCAAAAGTTCCAATTTTCCGAAAAGTATCTGTCGGTTTTTAATGGAACCGAAATTTAATTTTCTGTTCTAATTATTGATTTAAGTAATCATGGGATTTGTTGATATGAGAAGTAATTTCTTTATATTGCTTTATAATTGGTTTGTAATTCCGGTAATTTCTATTGTGTCAACGTACTTGCATTTTTTTTGGTCCCTTGAGAAAAGGAATCACTAGATTCTGCATACGTTTATCGCGCAAATATCACGCTGGTATACGTATAAGCGGGTAAATAATTTCACAATTTAGTTTAAATTAGCTTCGAATTGCATATCTGGCCAATGAAAACAAGGTTTTACATAGAAATTCAACTTAAAAACTCATATCTAATTTCTTTAGTGAATTCCATATTCATCTAGAAATGTTTTGTTTAAGAATTATAATGCCATTTATTTCTTATAAAGTAGTTTTGTTTTACTTACTTCTTGAATTAGATAAATATTCTGGCTGATATATCTAAAAACATGTCTGCACAGTGTATACAGTAAACCTTGTCTTAAGCGGTCATCAAAAAAACTGGTATAATCATGTGCAGAGCTTTCTGCATTACTTCTGTCCTGTATTAAGCAACCACTTGGTTTTTTAGTCTTGTGTCCAATCACTTTGAGGCCGCTTAAGACAGGTTCTACTGTATGTTACGTGTGCATAATTAGGGCACCTACATTGTTTTCAGAACGACTTTAAACGCCTTTGCAAACAGTGTAGACTCAGATCAGAAAGCTCCTGCAACAGCCGTCTGATCAGAGTCTGCTCTATTTGCTTTTGAAAGTATAATAGATCTACCATAAGCAAAACATCATGACTGTACATATGCCATTCTAAAATTCAGCTAAAAAATATTCGTGATGTCATTATTTCTTACATGAATATCAAACAGGGTAAGGGTTAATCAGCTGACCAGGAAAGCTCGATTCTATATTTAGTCATTATAGTTAACACTTACTCTATACATACGGCTTTTAATACATTTGCAAACAGAGTAGTACCTGATCGTGAGGCTCCTGTTGGAGCCGCCTAATCAGAGTCTGTTTTGTTTGCTTATAAAATAATACAGATCTGGGTCGATGCTTATAAAACGTTTAGTTGAGTCTGAGTTCGTTCTCAAGTTTTTGATTGGTCAGATTTGAGCCAAAGGCTCAAATCTGACCAATCAAAAGCTTGAGAACTCAAATCTGACCAATCAAAAGCTTGAGAATGAAACTCAGACTCAACTAAAAGCTTTATAAGCATGGACCCTGATAGTACAGCTTCTGTCATGGCCAAATAGTCATATGTTGTAAAGTCTTACAAGTTACATGCTTATGCGACAGGAAAAGGGTTATTCGAGTTGAACAGGAAAGCTTGATTCAATATGTAAAGCAGTATTCGTCAGTATCTCTGTCTATATTTTGCCCACATACTGTGTGCAGTGTTGCAGTGACAGATGGCACCGGAAAATAACACACTGTAATATAGTCACTTACTTTTAAAATAAGATTCTTTTAGGCAGGTGGCTGCTTAATGCAGGGTGAAGATCATGCAGAAAGCCTCTAGAGGAGCTTTCTGCATGAATTTCAGCCTGCATTAAACTTCACCGGTCTCCAAGACCGATATTTATACAAAATAGAACGGCGATTTTGATGGGGTTTTGTTGTAATATAATAACAATTGTTTTGGCCCGAGACCAAAACTCAATTCACAGATGCAAATTATAAGTCGTTGCGATGGGATTTATCTCTTCACTGTATCAAGATAGGCTTTTACAAACATACATGTATACTTGTAATTCTTTTTTATTTGCCAATTATGATATTCGTATCAGCTCCTTAAAGGGTTCAGCATTAAGGCATGTCTTTGAAGACCTCCATGTTTATTTATTAAGTGAGCTATGCAAGTGCAATAATACATTTTTATATTAAGGCTTTGAAGACATACCGGTACACCAACTTGCAAGAAATATCAATTATCTACCATGTATGGTCCAACTGACCTCAGATTATGACCTTGATATTTACCGTACATGGTTAAAGATATGCGTTGTCTTGCAAGTAAATTTAGTCTCTATTAATTATGTTTCGAAGGCTAGTACAAAGATTTAAGTAGCCGACATATAGGTAGAAGGACAGACGGGTGACACGCAAGCAGGTAGAAAACAGACCAACAAGCAAATTCGCTGATTTGATATCCCCTGCCAATTGACCAGTGGCAAAAAGGTTTTTCGCAAACAAAGTACCATAACTCTGGTGATCTGGGGGGGGGGGGGTCTGCACATAACCAGTAGTTTCTGAGATATGACTCCGGAAAGACAAAACTGTTATACTATTTCCGCAAACAAAAGGGTTCCACAGTCAATACCAGTGATACTTGCAGTCACATGTCTGCCATTATGCTACTAAACATGTCCACTAGTTTCATAGAAAAATCCAAATAGTTTCTAAGATATGGCTCTAAACAGACAAAAATGTTACATTTTTCCGCAAACAAAGGGCCGTAATTCTAGTGTTCCTGTGTCAGTATGAATGATACTTGCAGAGCCACATGTCATAGGAGAAAAACTCCAAGCGATTTCTGAGAAAGTCTCCGGACACGCAAAAACGTTACAGTTTTGGCAAACAAAAGGTCATAACTCCAGTTTCGATGAGAAACTCCACACCGTTTCTGAGATATCACTCTGGGACACACGGACAATGCCAAAACAATATGTTTCGGCCGCTGGATAAAATAATATATATGGTTACAAATACCCGGGTGCAACATATGAATACAATTGGAACTATTACTAACCGACATTCTACTATTGTGGGTATATAGATATGACTCTGGGACGCACGTACACACAGACGATTAACGGACGCATGGACAAAGCCAAAACTATATCCCTCCACCGACGGGGGATAACAAATATAAAACCTATGAATGAGTTTCGATGCCGATGTTTCTTGCATTAAAGTTGTGAATGAACATAAAAAGTGTGATTTTCAATGAACATCTCTGAAATTGTTTGAAAATCGGGTCAATGGTTGGTTAATGCAGAACGAAAGTAATACAAAAAGCTAGTACATTTTTTTCTGCATAACTTGTGTCCTACATTAAAGGAAAAAAAACAAAACCACAAAACTCTCATAACTATTGAAATAATGCTGTTTGGACCATTTTATGAAAATTAAAACGTAATGAGCTTTTCCACTTGTAATATTCAGCATTCAACGGTTTAATTATTTGAGTGTTAATTACTACAGTAAAACCCTTTTACAGCCATTATTTAACCTACTTACAAAAGAACCTGTCTAAAGCGGTCATTTATTTATTTATTGAATATAATTATGCGTCTTAATGCTTAATGCAGAGTAAAAGTGATACAGAATGCTCCAACAGGAGCTTTCTGTATCACTTTTGACCTGCATTAAGCTACCACCTGCCTTACAGACCCATACTTAGTTCTTTTTTATGGCCGCTTAACACTTTCGGCGCCAAATTTCTAAGTGTCGTCTGCAATCCAATTTTTATTAAATCATTCGGTACAATAAGGGAATGAGATAAATAAATGCAAATTTCAAAGGAATAAAGCACAGATATAGAACTACTGACTGAGACAAAAAGTGAAGTCCCTGATCAGACGCTGCCTTGAAAAGGCGGCGTCTGATCTGGGACTGCACTATTTGTCGTGGTGCATTTATGCGACATCGGCGGTGAAAGGGTTAAGACATGTTTTACTGTATGTAATTAACTATAACAACATGACTATTTACTTGCTGAATTTCTATACTGGCAAATGTGCAATTGGGGTTTTAGTACTGGTAGAAAGATAGGGTCAGATATATTATCAGAACAGAACAGAACCTTAATTTCGTCACAGTTTATATTATTGTACAGCATGTGAGCTTACACATTATAAAGAAATACATCCATCATAAATAATGATACTAATACTTAGGATTTCCGCGTATTGGTAGAAATTGCAATTTAACTGTCAGAGCAAATCTCTTCAAAATATATAGATCTGATATACAATTAAAAGAATTGACATAGTAGAACCATAACTATACCATGAGCATTGGACCATTGTAAGACACATTTTATCAATGCAAAGAGCTTAGATCGATGATCACAATGTCACTGAATGAGACCTCTGAGAAGGGTCTGAAATACCATGGAATGAGAGAGAAAAACGCAAACTAGTTCGACAGCCTTACAGCAGTATTCAGGTTCCTGTAAGAATTGTTGCCAATACAAACCGTTTTGATTGCTTGCCAAACTGTGTAACCCCAGATTAGACGGTCCGATAAAACTGGCCTCATGAGGGGTCACACATTTTGTTAAATGTACTACGTGTATAGTTAAGTTTGCGTTGTGGATATGTATCTAAGTATTTGTATTCTTAGACACATTCAATTGTTCTATCATTTATCTTGAAAGTACATGTATGAGTCATGCAGGAAGTACCGCATACAAAACACACAATCGCCTAAACAGTGCCACGACGAAAAATAGTAAATGTACATGTATAAAAAAGACACAAAGAGACACACAAAGACATACCGGTAACAAACAAACAAAAGGGGGAAGATGGAAGTACCGCTTTGAAACGGTCAGTGACAAACGTCACTGGGGCTTTAAACCGGTTTAGGGGCGTCCAACATCACACTTATTCCATCCCCACCCTAAAAGACAGACAGTGTAAATAAACGTATCCCCTCTCCGACTAAACTACAACAACCGCGATGGAAAATACAATGGTAAAGTGCATGTAAAACGAAAACATATTTAATTGAAACAACTGTATCCACATATCGCTAGTGTACTCAATGACTGAGCTGCAAACAGAGTAACAGTAGAAAAGCAATAAAGGGTACGACAAAAACTAAATAGTACAAATATTTGACGTCCTCCTTCAGTTTCCGGATTGAAGAGGTCGCCTTCATAGGGTATTAAACCTTTCTTGTTGGCGTAAATGCAAAGAGGACAGCGTGATTGCTAACTGTAAAAGGGTTCACAACCAGACATTCAATATGGTGTAGTACGATAGGATCATAATGTTTATACCTTTTTAATTACTTTTTAATGTATTTAGTGAACAAGGTGAGAAAATGGGTATGTCCAATAATTTTACGAAGTTTGTAAATCACCTCACTATAAAATTCAGGATGTGAAAAACCGAGTCACAAGAGCGCCTTAAGATTACATTTGTACTTGCCAATAAGTGAGATTTAGATAATAAAATTTAGAGAATGTTTGTCTTAGTTTATTATATCTATATCCTAGCTTAAGCAGCTTTTCAGTTAAAATGATATTTAAAAGTTGAATATATCAGGATTGATTGATCCAAAAGCAATTATTTTAGTTTTATCAAATTGATACTCAGTTGCATTTTTCACAATAATCATAAAAACTATTTATACTGGACTAGAAAGATGATTCATTTTCGTTCATCACTATTGTATCATCAGCGTAGAGTAAATCAAGTCTTTTCAGAAGCACCATAATATCCTTTTCATCAAAGGAAACAGTTATACTATCTGTTTTGGCTAATAGACGATTCTAAATCATTGCGATGAGATAAAGAGCAAATAAAACGGATGATAAGTTGCCTCCCTGCCTTACTCCACATTTACTAACAAAGAATGAAGAAGTATTTCTGTTGGTATCGAACACATGATTTAACACTTGAATACATGTTTTTTATGACTGTGAGATTTCTGACTCGGGTGCCACTGCTGAATACATGTATCTTAGACCAAAGACCTGGGTCCATGCTTATAAAACTTTTAGTTGAGTCTGAGTACGTTCTCAAGTTTTTGATTGGTCAGATTTGAGCCTCTGGCTCAAATCTGACCAATCAAAAGCTTGAGAACTCAAATCTGACCAATCAAAAGCTTGAGAACGAAACTCAGACTCAACTAAAAGCTTTATAAGCATGGACCCTGATCTTCAAACCGAATCAAATGCTTTTGAAAAATCGATAAAGGAGCAAAACAATTTCTTTCTTTGACTCCGAAGTTTCTCAACTAAGTGCAAAGTAAAAATATGATGACAAGTGGAGTATTTAGATCTAAAGTCTGCCTGATTATCAGAAAATATTGCAATTACGTTGAGAAACCGGTTTATCCTATCGTTTAATACTGCAGTGAACAATTTCTCAAAGCAGCTTAATATATGTGTAGAAATGGGCATATAATTCTCTGGATTCCGGGGTGGGGGCGCTTTATTTTTGTAAATTATTTCAATTTTTTCCAATTAGTCAAACATCGGACAAAACACCAGAATTAACCCTTTCACTGCCAATGCCGGATCTGTGATTACCTATGCAAACAGTTTGGATCCAGATGAGACGCAGAGTAACTCGGCGTCTCATCAGGATCCAAACTGTTTGTTACTGTTACTATGTTTTTGAAACAAAAATGAAGAAAATCAAAAGAATGACATTTTTTAGCAGACGACAAAGTTAGCAGACGACAGAGTTTGGCAGCGAAATGGTTAAAAAGAGACATATATATCGGTATCATTAATGATTTGGTGTTCCATTAGTATTCACCTATAATAACCAAATCATGTTCAGATGGGGCTTTTCTATTCTTACTAAAAGAGAATCTGCTGATCGTTTAATTTTTTTTAAATAGCCATAAGATTCTGAGATGTCTGAACTGGCTTTACTTTTCGAAATACTTTTTAGATACTGCCAGTATTCTTTCGGTCTATGAGAACACATTTTACGCAATTCTCGCTCCTAGTAAAATATGTGCTTATTTGTGTGGGCATTTATGGCTTGTTTGTAATTTCGACTTGCTGTATTTAACCTTAATTCATTTTCAATTGATCTGTGCATTTGCTATTTCTTACGCGCTTTATTGAACTCAGTACGCGCCTTCTTACATTGGGTGCCAAACCATGGCTTATTTGAGGGGCCATGCTTTTTTTATTTGTGTCTTTTTCCCAGGATCACAATTAGGTCTTTCGGTATTCGAAAATGTTAGTGATACGGAATTGTTGATCAAGACCGCTCCTAAGAGCGTCTGGTCTGATTCTACTATTTGCAAAGGTTTGTATGAAGGAAAGTATTGCAGTGATAGTCACTTATATTGCCTAAAACGTGTCTCATTCATTTGTTTATACGCTGAAAAGAAGTATATCGCCAGAAAACCATTCAAATAAGCGCCGAAGAAGACCAAACGTCCTTGCATTTGATACCGAAGATCTGATGTTATTTGTCAATGTTTTAGTATT
The DNA here is from genome assembly GCA_963576725.1 of Azorinus chamasolen. NCBI lineage: Eukaryota > Metazoa > Mollusca > Bivalvia > Cardiida > Solecurtidae > Azorinus > Azorinus chamasolen. The sequence goes on from OY755236.1 coordinate 105,071,322, forward strand.
TATTTGGGTTGCGTTGTAGCTTCGTCAACTGTTCGACAGGCATGTGAAATTGTGTTGTAGAACAAACAAATATGTAAGTATCTATGAAAACGGTTTGTTTTGTATCAAAGGGGCGTCTTTCAAATTGACAATCTTCAAAATAATTATTGAATATATCAAATACCAACCAAGTTTTATGATGATACTGAAAACATGTGTTTATTGTATGGACTTTCACTTTAAACGAAGTGTGATTGAGGGTCAGTTAAACAAGCGCGGCCGCTTAATGCAAGACAAAAGAAATGTAGAGAGCTCAGAGTTCAGAAATGCAATAATTTCAAACTGCATTAAGCAGCACTTTACTTTTAAAGATCCCCTTGTCGATTCATCAAGTGGTCGTTTTAAAGAGGCTTCATTGTATTTAGATCAGATATGTCGATAATTGTTTGTACTATAGACCCTAGTCAGACATCACGGGCCTTATTCTTGGCCAATCTTTGTTTACACTGCTTGCAATAACCAGAGATGTATAATTTTCCATTTACAGAGGCAGCTGGATCAATATAATGCCCTATAATCACATGAACTTTGGCCTATGGCAAACAATGTAGAATAATGTTTCATAAGTCAGCAGAGCAGACCAGATCCTGATTAGATGGCTCCTCTAGGATGTAGGTCCACTGTGTTCGCAACGGCGTAGAAAGTAAAACGTTAAATACATTTTTATCGGACCGTACGAATATGCACACACTCATATTAACAAAACACTTCAATATCAATACAGCACAAAAAGTCTTCATTGTCCTCAGGTAGATGAACAATCGGTTTATCCTCGATAATCTCGAGCTTCTTTCGCTCCCTCTCCAGTTCTTTCCTTATGTCCTCTTTTCCAAGTTGTCGCCCTTTGGTCATCACACAGTAGAAGAAATGAAAAGTATTTCCAATAGTTGATATATCGATTGACCAACAGTATCTCGCGCATGCGTACAAAGGCCTTCGAAAATGCGGCTGTGCAAATGTTATCGAAATGAATTTCCCATTTGGCTTGAGTACCGTGGAGATCTGAAAAGGTGAATGGTCATTGAAATAACTCGTAGTACATTTAAACGTTTGCCTCATGAATATACACATAAATATGATGGTACAGTTTCTGTCATGGCCTAAATTCGTGTTCATGTGTCATTGTAGAAATAAATTAATAAACATTCATGACGTCATTATTTGTTACTTGAATATTCATGGAGTAATAGGTTAATTCTTATCCCGCTATAAAAACAAGATGGCCACCGCTCAACTGGTTAAAAGGGCAAACTGATTTACAATGTATTATGTACATCTACAAAAAAATTGTTCAGGCTGCTGTATTTCACTTAAATAGAAAACCATCTAAATATACAGAGGTCCAAATAAGATGCGTAAATTAGAACATTTTCAAGAATAACTCCTTTATTTCACCGCCAAACCCTATGTTGTGACCACTCTTTAGAATCGTCTCTTCGAGATTTAGGAGCTATTGTGAAACGCTGTCTAGTTTACACACCTTGTCAGTACCGCTGCTACAAGCATTATTCTACATGTACCAGCATTACACGAACATGCATATTTTCACCACCTTTATTAGTTGTTTAACCCTTTCTCTGCACTATATTTAGTCCAAACTACAATACCCACTGAATATTCATGCACAAATATTTATAATGTGATGTGGAAGGTGTAACATTGAAGCCATCATAGAAACTAAAGAAACATAGCTATCAAATTCCATTAGCAAACAGAGCAGACCCTAATCAGATGGCTCCTATAGGAGCCGTCTGATCAGGGTTTACCCTGTTTGCAAATGCGTGAAAATGCGTTTATAAATATGAGGGAAATGTTTAAAAAACACTGTTTAAATCCATTTTAGCTCCAGTGACCTACATAAGTATACAATGTACCAGAAAGATTTATATAACTATGATAGAGGGTCACCTGAACAACATTGTTGTGAAATTCGGTGGAAATCCATTAAATGTTTTAGAATAGGACATCTAAAGGAATTGTTCGTTAAATCTAGTTTTAACTCCTGTGACCTAATTATTCAGCGGATCGCAATGATTTATACATATTTGATCAAGAGTCATACACCTGCAGATCATTCATGTGAGATTTGGTAGAAAGCCGTTCGTCTGTTTTCAAGAGGAGATGTTGTTTAAAGGAGCTGTCACTGTAAATCTATTTTAGCTCCCTTGGCTTACTTATGCAACGGATTTAGAAACGATTTATATAAATCTGATGAGGGTCAGCTATGGAACATTCCTCTGGAAATTTCAGGAAATTATTTGTTAAAATCTATGTTAGTTCCTGTGATCTAATTATGCAGCGGTTCGGAACCATTTATATACATTTGATAATTGACTACCTACTGATTAACCCTTTCCCTGTTCTGTGTTTATTCCACACCTACTGATTATCCCTTTCCCTGTTCTGTGTTTATTCCACACCTACTGATTAACCCTTTCCCTGTTCTGTGTTTATTCCACACCTACTGATTAACCCTTTCCCTGTTCCGTGTTTATTCCACACCTACTGATTAACCCTTTCCCTGTTCTATGTTTATTCCACACCTACTGATTATCCCTTTCCATGTTCTGTGTTTATTCCACACCTACTGATTATCCCTTTCGTGTTCTGTGTTTATTCCACACCTACTGAGTATCCCTTTTCTTAGAAACTTAATCACTTGGTTAAACACCTACTTTTCCTGTTCTGTGTTTATTCCACACCTGTTGATTAATTATCCCTTTCCCTGTTCTGTGTTTATTCCACACCTACTGAGTATCCCTTTCCCTGTTCTGTGTTTATTCCACACCTGTTGATTAATTATTCCTTTCCCTGTTCTGTGTTTATTCCACACCTACTGATTATCCCTTTCCCTATTCTGTGTTTATTCCAACCTTCAATACCCACTGAATATGAACAAAATAGTTTTAATGAAATATGGACGATGGAACAAAAGATGCCGAGTTACTCGGCGTTTCATCTGAAATCAAGCTGCTTACAAATTGGTGAAAACCCAGTCAGTAGTTTAGGAGGAAATGTTTAAAGACATTGTTGACGACGGACGGCGAAGAGCCGACGACGTACGACGGACAGTCGGCGGACACATGGTGAACCTAATAGCGCACATTGGCACTTTGTATCAGATGAGCTAAAATGGTTGTCTGCCCAAACTCTGGCCTGCTGTAGTTTGCTAAATTCCTATTCGCTTTTGAGAAAATACAGTCTGGATCCTGGCTACATGCCGAGTTCCTCGACGTCACGTCTGAATTCAAGTTGTGCATGGTGGGATAATAGTTAAAGACGCGGCGAAATATGTGAATAAAGCAAGCTTTCTGCAATACTTTTGTCCAGCATTAGACTTTCATCTCTTTTTGAAGACATTCATGTTTGTTAATTAAAACGTCGGGTTTTAACCCTTTCCCTCATATAAACGTGTCTTCACGCATCTGCAAACAGAGTAGACCCAGATCAGACGGCTCCTAGAGGAGCCGTCTGATCAGGGTCTACTCTGTTTACTAATAGAATTTCAAAGATCTGCGTCTTTACTTTCTAAAATGACTACAATATTCCACCTTCCATATTTCATTATAACCTTTTTCTCCATGAATATTCAGTAGGTATTGAAATGTGTAATAAACACAGAACAGGGAAAGGGTTAATGATTCCTCTGTACATGCAAAACTAGTTTGCTTTTCATGAGAGCTAAGAAAATTGCAGGCAACCAAATCTAATTTCCCCTGTCCCACTACATGTATATTTCATCAGCATCCGCTGGCTACGCGCACATACATGCGCGTACACCAATCGGCAAATTGGATTCATTTTGTCGAGTTAATTCATTAATAATTGTTCTAATTAAATAACACAAACTAAACCATTAGAACACTTAGAAATGGAACACATTATCAACGGACCAGCTTTTGCACTGGGCTTTTGCATCATTAACGAATCAATCTGCTAAAAGACGTAAAAGCCATTTTCGACCAATTAAGAAAGTGTTAAAATTAAATTGAGTCAGTACGAATAAAGCTGAAGGAATCCGTATAAGGCCGTCGTTCTTTAACTCGGTTAGGCCTGCATTTCCAAGTTGGCTTGCCACACTATGTACAGAAAAACACGAACAGTCTTTAAAATATTTAGGTAGCAGCTTAATGCAGCACGAAAGTACTGCCCAAAAAATCAAATGAGCTTTACTACATACAAGCCATCTGGTTTAAAAATATCGAAGGTCTGATGCATTTTAAACAAAGCTGTAAACAACTAATAAAGTTCGTGTAACTAATAAAGTTCGTGCATATTCGTGTAATGCCGGTACGTGTAGATTAATGCTTGTAGCAGTACAGACGAGGTGTGTAAATTAGTCAGGTTTTTACAATTATTATAGCTCCTTTAATCTCGAAGAGACTACATTTTGTATTTTAAGAATGGTCACAAGATAAGTTTTTGTGTGTGTGGAGAAATGGCCATCTTAATTTACGTACGCACTTTTATCTATCCCTCAGTTGAAGCTCTTTCAGAAAGCCACATAATCTGAGTATACATTGTATGTTGCGTATTGTAAAGCTGAGCATAAATAGATAATACGTGCTTATCTTGCTATGGAGAGAGTTATCTGAACAAACTCTCATCCGCTAATCTTTTAGACTTTAAATATATTACTTTATAATTACGCAAGATTCTCAATCAGGAATTTTCAGTAATTTAATTGTATCAAAATATAAAATAAGAAAAATAAATTAAATGGCAAACAGTAAGGAATTAGATCTATAGCATATACACAAACAGCACAGACCCTGATCTATAAACAAATAACACATACCCTGATTGGACAGCTCCTACAGGATGTGTCTGATCTGGGTCTGTTCTGTCTGTCAGTGTGCAAAAAGGCAGACCATCAAGTAACGTGTTCACCTAATTTGCTCAGTAAACTAGTAACCTATTTATGAGGTATCAAACAGCTTAGATCCAGATTAAACACCGAATCGCTCAGAATCAGAAAAAATCAGAGATGTTTGCATAGTATTAAAGCATGCGAGTCAATGACTCCTAAAGAAAAGTCCGGAAAAAATTGTATCTGAAACTACGCAATTTTGAAATTAGATTAATACAAAGTTTTACACAGTATTCTGCCGCGAACAATTTCAGTGTCTCAAGAGAATCGATCTTAAAGCCAGATACATGTACATGTATACTTAATTCACAGCGTTATATATACCACCATAATAGGTTTTTTATCTGCAAAACCATGGAGAAGTATTCCGTATATATGTTCTAATGAAATATAATTCACATTATCTCCTCATGCCTTATGCGCATTAACTAGGTTTATCGTTTTACGTCACATGAACGCCTTTGCAAATAGAGTAGATCCAGATCAGACACTTCCGGTAGGAGTTGTCTGATCAGGATCTGCTCTCTTTGATTATAGGGGTCCTGCAGTTTTTGTCTAAGCCAAAATTTCCCTTGCAAAATGCATTACAAATGTTAAGTAATGAATATTGATGTAGAAGTCAGTTAATGCTTTAAAAATGTTCATTCGGGTAAGGGTTAACATAGTGACTTTAACCCTTCTCTTGCTGAATTTTAAAATACATTTCTCCTTCTTTACCCATGCCCTGTTGTATAATTACATATATCTTCACTGTGTACAAGTATTTCGCTGTGCAATCACTGCTGTGGAGTGCACTGGTTGCACAATCAACTTGTAAATAGTGCAGACCCTGATGAGACAGCTCCTGCAGGAGCTGTCTCATCTGGGTCTTCACTATTTACAGGTAGGTATATTGATGTGAATAGCAAGCGAAGGGTTAACATATCCCGAGATATAAGAGTGGTATAATGGTACTGACTCGCTCACCCGTGTTCTATCAATCAAGATATAAATGATGAGGTCAAAACCTAAATCTATACAATGTAAAGTACGCCACTTCTATCAAGCAAAGGCATATAACTTAAAACTATTTATCTCGTTGTGTTTATAATAGCTCTTGCAGCAGGTCTTACGGACATGCACATTGTTTGAAGGTTAATGTTTCAATATATCGTCTTTCCATGTCATCCCATAAAGCTTGGGAAAGTACCCCATATAGCACCAGTTTGAATATATTCATAGCCGGAAATGCAGTTAAAGGTGTTCTAAAACTTGATCCATGCTAATGTTTTAAATTACATGCCTAATACATGTTACTAACCATGACAGACAAGTGATGATATACAATAGGTATAGTCTTTCATCTGGACAGACGGTGCGCTCAATATACATTTTATTACTATTTATTTTCAAACAACAGCGTCCTTCTATCAAAGAGTTTGGATCCTGGCGAGATGTCGATTAACGAATCGGTCTATAGTGTCGAAAGGCCTAGTAAACAGCAAGTATAGGCTAGGCTGTGGTAATAATTGCAATAGATAAAGGTGCGTATTAAAATACTAAAATCGTCAGTTCTCCACCAAATCCTATGCTGCGACCACTCTAGAACTGTCGCTTAATTGAGTCAAGTCTGAAGCGTGGTCACAACATAGAGTTTAGTGCAGAAATAAAGGGACTGTTCTTGAAAAAATTGTTTTAATGTGTGCAATTTATCTGGGCCTCTGTTAATTTGTAACTTTAAGCTGCAGGAACAGGAATCAAACTTTTAAATAGTGCTGATCAAGCTTGAGAAATTCCACCCACATATTGAGGAGCTGGGTCCCCAAAGACACATATAAATACATGTAATTTATTTTACGAAAGGACCATGCATTGTGTGTAAATATAAACGTTACAGACATTAGATGAGTAACAGATTCGCCCGCTAACAGATTTTGTTTTCAAGTGATCTAAAAGAGAACACAGATTATATATGTGGAAGATATATTCAGCATAATACAGTAAATATAGTCATCTACGATAAAGCTGAACAGGGATTTACAAGCCTATTTTGCCAAATTCAACTGTTTAAATGCGGGAAATTAGAGTATGGTCATTTACAAACAAAGTATACCCAGATGAGTATTTTAAACTTTGTGGACTCTATAGTTAAACAATGATCGGCAAGTCAACTTTGAACACTCAGACCTGGAAGGGTCCGTGTAAATACATGTATTTGTTTCTTCCGATTATTCAGGGTATTGACAATTGCATAAATTATAGAAAACCTAACTTTTACCTTGTGATTTAATTCTAAACCCATGCCTGATTAATAACACGAGTGAGAAGCCGGTATGTTTTAAGCTGTAAACTCTACAGTTTAACTAGGGGGATTGGAGGGGGAGGGGTCCGCGCACGGAAAAACAAGAGTCGCTTGCGGCGTCAACGCTCGTCTCATTTGGTGCTTGTCCAGCTAAACCAAAACTTTTTGAAAAATATAAAGGGTCATAACTCTAAAATTTTAAAATCAAGAGTTATGGTTCTTATGTAGGGGCATTCTCCTCAATGAGATGTACTAACCTATGAAGTTTCATGTTGATGTCTCTTATACTTTTCGAGTAATGAGCCACATTAATGTTTTTGCACACCGACGACGACGACAACTACGAAGACAATAACCACTCGGCCATAGAGGCAACTCTTACCTGATGAATATTCATGTAAAAGTAATATGTTAGAATGTCAATCGGTTGAAAATGTATTATGACAGCATGAGCAAATAACGACCACGGCAGAAACAGAAGAATCAGATCTATACTATATGATTAGCAAACAGAGCTGGCCCTTATCAAACGGTTTCTAGAGGAGCCATCTGATATGGAACTTCTCTGTATGCAGAGGCGCCAAAAGGTGCATGTTTCATAGTTTGAATACATCTATGTTTATGTTGTATGCAATCCAACGTTTTCATCATGAAGTCCAGTACAATAGAGCCTGTCTTAACCCTTTCCTCTATAGGCTATTTTAGACCCAACATCTTTAAATGAATCTACCCAAAAGGAGCATTTACTAGAGAAAAGTTTTTTTTTAGAATTTTGTAGTCTGAAACCATTGTGATAAATAGAGCATTTGCTCCTATAGGAGCAAATGCTCTATTTATCACAATGGTTTCAAGAAGTGGTTATTACAGAGGTGTAGTTATGGAGGAAAGTGTTAAGCTTTTTTGTGGATGCTTAAAAGGCTTGTTGTAATATCTCCCACCGGGGCAGTTCTAAAGGCCATTTGAGGGTTGGGTGTTTATTTTTACCTGATTTAATATCGTATCCATCACATCTAGGGTATCGAGACTTGTGTTCCATGGATCTCTCTCATGCACCATAAGCGAATCAAGTGTCCCTTTTTCAATAACAATATCGAACGAACTCGGGTCAAACTTGAGATCAGTAATGTCCCCTACAACCCATGTCATTTCAGCTAAGTCTTTGTGTTTCTCTGCCATTTTCTCTATCACAACCGGTGAGAAATCAACATTTGTTATGTGTTTGTAGCCATCCCGGTACATTTCCTCGCTAAGTGGACTGTTCCCACAACCTGGTATAGAAAACTTTAACCCTTTACTCCATAAATACGTCTTTCTACGCCTTTGCAAACAACGTAGACCCTGATCAGATGGCTCCTACAGATCTGGGTCTGCTCTGTTTGCTTATGTTACAATATGGATGTTTATTTATGTTATAATATAGATCATATTCTACAGTTTTTACCATGGCCTAAACATCCTGTGTCCATATGCAATTATAACAGTTAATCTAATTAACATTCGTGACGTCATTATTTCTTGCATTAATATTCAAGGAAAATACAAGAATCGAAGACATTTCATTTAAGTCTAACTTTTAAAGGCTCAGTGGTGTAATGGGCATGTGCAAACGACTCATGAGTAAAACACCTATGTATAATATAACAACACCCTTATACGTATTATAGATGTATAGATACTTGACGCATGAGTCGAATGCCTGTGGTATTTGGGTAAAACAGTGACGCATGACTGATTCTCCGGAAGCTTCTAATTTAGGTCTACATGTATTTAAACAAGAGCTGTCCGCAGACAGCGCGCTCCACTTTCTTTAGTGCTGGATAGTGTAGTGGAAGTCTAAGTCAGAAAGGGCAGATAACTATAGCAAAATTAAGTTTAGGAGTACCTGCCCTTGTGGAATGGGTCCCCCTTGTAATAGTTAACATGCATACCAAATTTCAACCAAATGTCTTGGACAGTTTCTGAGACATGGACCTTAACATAAAACTTAACCAACAATGAAAATTCTAAGTCGAAAAAGGGGCATAACTATGGCAAAATGATTTTTAGGGTTACCTACCCTTGTGAAATGGGTTGCTCTTGTGATAGTGAACATACATACCAAATATGAACCAAATATATTTGATGGTATCTGAGAAATGGACCTTAATAAAAAGGTTAACCAACGCCGACGCCGACGAGAGGGTCATGACAATAGCTCCACTTTATGAAAAAGTGGAGCTAACGAGTACTGTCATTTTTTCTTGTTTTCGTTTTCAGCGAACAAAAGTTTTAGATAACCCTGTCACCACCTAACATGCATTTGCAAACAGTTTGCTTTCAGGTGTCTCATCAGGATCCAAGCTGTTTGACACTTAAGTCAGTAGTTTTTCAGCAGTTTTTTTTTCAAAAACATCACCGAATCGGATATATAAGCGAAACGTGCTCAGGATTTTTAACAGACCTCAATTTAACAAGAGGATAAGGGTTAAAGTATTTAACATTTGAACTCCACAGAGACGACTGTAAACGCGTTTGCAAACAGAGTAGACACATACCCCTTTACTCCATGAATATTCATGAAAGAAATAATGACATCGTGAATATTAATTGTTTAGTTTTTATAATGAAACTTGAATATAGGAATTTTGGCTCCGACAGAAACCGTATAATCATATCCATATTGTTGCATAAGCAAACAGAGCAGACCCTGATCAGACGGCTCCTACAGGAGCCGTCTGATATGGGTCTTCTCTGTTTGCATAGGCGTAGAAATGCGTATTTATAGAGTAAAATGATATCAGACAACTCCTGTAGGAACTGTCTGATCAGGGTCTGCTCTATTTGCTTATTGAATTATATAGATCCGATTCTACAATTTCTGCCACCATTGAAACGGGACCAAAACGGTTCTTGTTCATATGCCATTCAAAATATTACGCTAATAAATACACATCACTATTTCTTACATGACTATCCATAGAGTAAAGTGTTAAAACATATACGTACCAAGCATAAGTATTGTACAGGACGTCTCTATGGTTTGCTTCATTAGGTGTCTGAAGGTACTATAGCCCGAGAACCAATCGTAACTCTCCTCCGCCTGGAACCGTGTGTCCCAATATTCCCGACACCTGTAGTCCGCGTTGTTCTTCGGAATCTCCATCAGCGTGGGATTCCACACTTATCTGTTTAGCGTAGGTGTCTCAGAATCTCATTCCGAAAACTGATAATTTAGACACTGAAAATAAAATCCACAAGAAAAATAAAATATTTAAGGTAATTTGTTTTCAAAATTAAGAAGAAAATACCTAAACTGTCAGAGGAAATAATTGTGTGATTCGTGAGTGGAGTTGGTATTCTGTCCACTTTCAATCAATTAAACTGACTGAATCATATTTGGTAAGAATACTACATGACATATTGTGTTATTTTTCTACGTTTTGTTTTACCAGCAATGCTGTCATGATCAACACAGAAGCATACATTTTATATTAAACAAGTTCAAAGATGTTTGTAAAGCATTATACTCCCAGACTCCCTGCAATTTGACCTAGTGACCTAAAAAACAATAGGGGTCATTTAGTAGTCATTACTAATCACCACAGCAAGCTTGAATATCCTAAGCCAATCCCTTGAGCAGTTATTGATCGGAAATAATTTCACAAGTTAAGGTCATAGTGACCTTGAGCTTTGACCCAGTGACCTCAAAAACAGTAGTGGTCATCTAGTGGGCATGACTAATCACCAAAGTAAATTTGAAGATCCTAAGCCAAACCCTTGAGCAGTTATTGATCGGAAGCCATTCAACCTGTTAAGATCATGGTGCCATTGCCACTTGACCTAGTGACCACAAAAACAATCGGGGTCATCTAGTGGTCATGACTAATCACTAAAGCAAGATTGAAGATCCTAATCCAAACCCTTGAGCAGTTATTGATCGGAAACCATTCAACCTGTTAAGGTCATGGTGACTCTGGCATTTGACCTAGTGAGTTGAAAAACAACAGGGATCATCTCGTGGTCATGACCAACCACCACAGCAAGTTTGAAGATCCTACGCCAAGCCGTTTTAAAAAAATTATTGATCGCAAATAGTTTGTTCTACCGACCGACCGACCAACCGACCGACAGACAGACAGACCGACTGACATGTGCAAAGCAATATACACCCACTTTTTTTTCAAAGGTGGGGCGTGTAAAAAGGAAACCAAACTGAGTCAATGACAATAGATTATGGCTATAATAATTATGTAGCCTAGTTCAACCCTCTAAACCGGAATTCTAGTAGAGAAGAATGTAGGTACTTTCAGACAGGTGGAGCTTTATGCAGTGTGAAAACATTTATACCAATGTTAAACGTCTGGTTTACAGGGGTTAAAAACTGTAGAGTGTTACTGAGCACGGATCATAGTCACATCCAAGAGGCCGTTTTACTAAAGATCACACGACCAAATTATCAAGTCCTAATTTTACAATGGTTAAAGCTCAAATAGCCGAAATTATCGCACATTCTAGACAGTGTTCAACGATGAAGGCTTTGTTCGTACGGTAGAAATTACCGTAAGCTCAGAAAGTGAATGGGTAGTGATAGATTCTGAGAAAGAGT
>OY755236.1:105083296-105267587 GCA_963576725.1 Azorinus chamasolen
ACAAAGGGATCAATTTAGCACTTCATTCATCATGTTAATATATTTAATAATAGTTAAGAGATGACTCGACCGGTTACGAAATGACCAGGAAATACAACTTAAAAATGCACAAGGCATGTCCTTAAACCTAAATATTCTATTAATAATTATTTGTGAGTTGACGCTCCCCAGGTATTGATGTTAAATTTGACATAGTTTAAGGTATAAGTGACATTTTGCATTGAACAATTTACCGTGGTTGGACGTTGATGCATTGTCAGCGTCATTCGGGTGTTCTGTATCAAATTCCTACATCATCATATTTAAAACAATACGGTTAAACGTTGAAAATGTTTCTGGTTATAATTTAGAAACTACCAACACAGACGATGCGTGTCATAGAGCGTGCCTACCCTACAAACGGCCGTGTTGTTTACGGTACACGTGATGTGTGTTCAGTCTTTTGTAGCTCATGATAGCTTAAACGTATGGCAGGATAGTTTGCTTGTCACTGGCTAAGGTAGTTCGCGCTGTAGCTAGGCAAAAATCGAAGTTTATCCAGTTATTATCATATTTGGTCCAGGTATACAGAAATTTACCGCCGACACGACTACGACGTTCATTTTAAATTTGACGTCGGTTGCTTAGCAATATACTGCATAAAAGGGGCTAAATTCTTCTATAAAGAAATTCGAATAATCGAGATTTTACTGTATAAATATTAGGAATGTTGTGTTTTATATAGCTGCTATATTGATTTTAACGCTTTCAACACAGTGGAAATAGTCCTTATTGGTATGAGTCCATACAGTATGACAGTGTAAAAGGCCTGGGTCTAGAGTCTACACTGTGTGCAAATGGCAGTGCACTGGTTTCCCGCATTCAAAAATTAACTAAATGCAGCTTTACTTGAACAATATTTTTTAACTGTCTGGTGTAATTCTGTGGTTTACTTTCATAGGCCTACAGTTTGCTTCGATAAGAGTTTATAAATATAAATGCAAAATGTAAAGTTTTAAATTAAATAGGCTATTAATGTATTGAATCAGAGACGTCACATGTATACATGCATGTATATATATATGTCTCTGATTGAATATTAGGTACATGACTTGAAATGGCGTTGATCTACACTAGGCTACTCAGGTACGTGCGGTCAACATGCAGTCTTTAAGTATCTACATGTATTCCCCTTTCTGGAACACTAGGGTATATTGATAAATATGGCATAGAATAATTGTTGAATAAAGTATAATTGGTTGTGTGCTGAAATAACCGGGTACCGCTAAATAGCTTCATTAAGATATTTTTGTAAGTTATGTACCTGTTAAGGTCTATAGCCAACGGTCAAAACAATATGTTTCCTTGAATATGTCATATTTTACATATTAATACCCGTTTCCAGTTACATAATAAAGTTTGGCCATGGTAGAAACTGTAGCATCACATAATTTTAATTCCATTTATAAGCAAATAGAGCAGGTCTTGATCAGGCAGCTCCTAAAGGAGCCGTCTGACATGAAACTAAAGCAAATGTATCATAAATAAACTTAGGCACATATCAATACATATTGACAAATCACATATAAACAACAATACATGTTATTCATCTTGCTGCCTCACGAAGATCTAAGTCACATGGACACACCTGACAAAACATTGGTTTAGATATCTAGAAAGCACATCCAAGTGAGCTTGATCCTCCTATTAGGTTACTTCCGGTAGTAGCTAGAAGGTTTATTAGGTTTCTAGGGTATAATGATTCTATAACCACAGAACTGTTTTAATTTTCTGTAAGTATACATATGTTGACGGAATAACAGAAAATTCACCGATAGGATTATACAAATAAGAGAAAAGAAGGAAAAAAGAGAAGAAAAAATATTTGGTTAGTGGTGGATTCGAACCCACTCCGGATCATTCAAAGGTGAATTTGAAACACAACAGTCTGCCTGCTTACATATTGCGCGGTAGAGTCTTAGACATAACATTCTGCTAATTCATCAGTTTTATTAACTTAATCTACCGCTGGGGTAACGCGTTTTTAATATAAAACAAATCAGGAAGCAAATGTTAATGGATAAATAGTAGATGTTTTTATTTCACACGCATGATAACTAGATTAAGAAGCTCTTAAAGGGAAATGGCATATACCTAAATAGTTTATTCAGCTCCATCGATTTATGAGTAGGCCTATCTTAAGATAGAAACTGAGATGACCATAACTCGAATTTTGTCCGGAATAAAATAATCGTATGATTTGATTTTGTTCAGAGAGCATCTGATATATAATAATAATGTCTATTTGAATTAACATATCGACATTCTCGATTCAAACGATCGTATTATTCAAATTCGATCACGTTTTCTATAAATACTTTAATATCCAAACTCCTTATTGGTTCGTGATAGTTATGACCGCGTATATTTTTTTTATCTTATCAAAACTCGGGCATGCGTATAGTCACGACGGTAGATGGTGATAACCTTTTTTATCGTACCCATTCAAAACTCCTCGAGATAAATTATAAACCATCCCAGAATAGGCCGACATCCAATTGCAACGCTTATGTGTAACTTATAAAATACATATGGAAGTAAATTTAAGAATATTCGTGAAGAAACCAATTCATGCTTAAATGCTTATTGGTGGAAAGGTTAAGCTACGGTTGGAGTACGTCTGCACAGCTTGCATGAATAATTATACAGTAAACCTATCAATAACGTTACTACGAGGAGTTTAATTATGGGTCCTAGTGCAGGTGGTATATTAATACAGAGTGAAAGTCGTGCAGAAAAACCATGCAGGGAGCTTCCGGTCCTACTTTCGAAACTTTGTAGACAACAATATGTGTCAGCCAAATAGCTAACCCTTTACCTCATAGAGACCCAATTCTGACAACATTCGAATACAGAATAGAACCAGATCAGAGTGTTCTTGGACTGTAGGTAGCGTCTGATCAGGGTCTGTTCTGTTTGCTTATGAAAATAATATATATCTAATTGTACAGTTTCTGCCATGGTAAAAATCCGCGTATTTATAATATTATTAAAGTTCAGCTAATTAATATAAACCCTTTCCTTGTTGTATATTCATGTAAGAAATAATGATGTCATGAATATTAATTAGATTATTTTTTATAATGGCATATAAACACAGGGCATTTTGGCTGAGGCAGAAGCTGTAGAATCAGATCTATATTATACCATAAGCAAACAGAGCAGACCCTGATCAGACGGCTTGGGGCCGTCTGATCTTGGTCTGCTCTGTCTGCAGATGCGTAAAGATACGCTTACATAAGGGAAAGGGTAAAAGAATAATTATTTTTATATGAATATTCAAGAAGTTAAGGGTTAAAGCCACCAAGTGGTTGTTTTAGTGAGATTCTTGTAAATGTGTGTACACATGGTGCGACTCCAGTAACATTGACAAAAACAGTCTCTACTTTATTGCACAATCAAATTCGTCCGATGCCATTTTCACCTCCAATTGTTTATATTCTCAGCTTCTTCTTGAGTGTCTCCACTAAGTGAATTAACTTGGCCTCAGTTTTACTGGGTCTTCAATCTAACATCGCTTTGCTGATATTAATTAATTCTTTACATGCTAGCGGTAAATTTGTTTTATTGCCTTTGTAACAGCTTGTTTGAATTCAGATCAGACTGCATTTCTGAAGAGGACAAAAGCAAATATGTATTTTTAGAACTACAACAGAAGACAGAAACTTTCAATGAATAATTTGTGATTACCTATGCAAACAGTTTGGATCCAGATGAGACGCCGTGTAACTCGGATCAACAGGATCCAAACTGTTTGATGCAGTGATTATATTTTTAAAGTAAAAGGCAAAACACTTCAATAATTCAAACTGAAGCAGACGACACAGTTCGCAGATGACATTATTTTGTAGTGAAAGAGTTAACGTACAAAGAGATAAAACCGCCCGTCTTTCCTTTAAACACAGCCAACTGTCGGCATGGCATCCTGATAATGCTGAACATTTCCACACTACAGCCAAGGGCGCCCTCTAGGACTTGTAAAAAACGTTTTTTGTCAATATCTGGTCGTTCAAACTTACTGACTCATTATTAATTCAAGAGATTTATTACCAATTATTATTCATTTTAGCAATAAACAGCATCAATGCTTTAAAACAACATAAAAGGAATGCGCTCTTTCCAAATGATAACTGGCATATATTTGTCAAATATAACAACTCGGCAAATTTCCGCAAATTTCCATGTGCGCATTACTTTAAATACTGTCGGAAAACTATTTGATATTATTAAAAATCGATGTGTTCCAGCACCTTGGAGAATATCTTGGATCACGTAATTCGATTTATAATCTTTTGATCTAATAGAATTGATGTAAATTGAATTAAGCGGGGAGTAAGTTCCGGCGGATAATTAAGTTACCATTGTGTATAAGCGACACGATTAGGCGTAACGCCTCGTGATGGGGCGCAATGAAATAAACGCAGAATAATTCATAACCAATGCCAGCTCTGGAGACACCAAGAACAAGCTTTTAGTTGGAAAAGGATAGAAATGGTACTTTTGTTTTAGAAGCTCGGGCGCTGAGCTAAATGGCCCTCTTGCAATTTTATTTCTCCCACAGGGTGATACATTTATGTAGCCTTGCGCTCGTCCAACTAGTTCAGGAGAAACACCAAGTTCAGGAGAAAAACACACGATACGACAAGACAGAAACTGGTAAACAGTCATATAAAAGCATGACATGCTCTTTGTAAAGAATCTCCATGATATATACGGTAAACCCTCCGAGGCTAAGTCGAAGTTTTAGTAATTAAGAACTGAGAATTTTTAGACAGGTGGTTGCTTAATGCAGGGTGAAATACATATAAAAAGATCCAAGGGAAGTTTTCTGCATTACTTTCAACCTGCATTAAGCTACAACCTGTCTGAAAGACTGGTCGTGATATTTACTTGAGTGTTCGAATAGCGAGGTATGACTGCATAATCATGTTTCTGTCTAGTTTGGCTTCGACAATCACTTTTAAGGTTCATTTGAACTGTTTGACGGGGACTTACATTTGTGAACTATTAACAATGTTAAGAAGACATGTATGTAGTAAAGCATACATCAAAGTGTTTCTAGTGAATCAAAGTACATGACGAACTATTGTTTCGCCAAAAATGTACTTTCATGAAAAGTTCGGGCAAAATTGAGTTTTTTTGTGAACTGTACAACGATAGTTGGTGCACTAATATAGACCTGATTCTACCGTTTCTACAGTGGCTAAAATTTGCTTCAGTTAATTTATAATCTGGGACAGAATAGTTATAATGAAATATGGAAGGTGGTACATTCTAGCCATTTAAGAAAGTAAATAAACATATACATATTTCAAATTCCACTAGCAAACAAGACAGACTCTGATGAGGCGGCTCCTTTAGGAGCCGTCTGATCTTGGTCTACTCTATTTGCAAATGCGTCAAAACACATTTATATGAAGGAATGGGTTATGAACGGACAGGATGTCATCTCTAATAGTAGAGTACAATAAAAAAAAAAAAAGTCGCCCCGTTCTCCGTTCTCTGTGTTGTTATATTTTCTGGTCCTTTGGGATCATCGATTTCAATGCCTTTAGTTATGAAAATAACAATGATTCCGCTTAAGCCTGGTGCTAGGGGCATGAGTAGTGTTGCAATTATAATATCTGCTCATGTACAGACTCAATATAACCGAGTCTGCAATCTTCTCTTTTCGCATTGCTGCTTTTACTTTCGAGGGATATCCTTCTTTCAGAATGTATGTACATGTACTTCACAACAGCAGGTGATGGGTGCTTGTGTGACTGATGGGTGCTTGTGTGACGGCCATAATAAATCGCCCCGCACTTCATTCTCAGTGTTGATATATTTTCTGATCCTTCGGGATCATCAATTTCAACGCTTTTAGCCATGAAAATTGAATGCCGCTTTTTAAGTCGGTGCAAGGGTGTGTGAGAGGTGTTGCACTTTTAATAATTGCCCATGAACAGAATCAATAAAAAGTTTTAACCCTTCTCTTGCCGAATTTTAAAATACATTTCTCCTTCTTTACCCATGCCCTGTTGTATAATTACATATATCTCGCTGTGCAATCACTACTGTGGAGTGCACTGGTTGTCCAACCAACTTGTAAATAATGCAGACCCTGATGAGACAGCTCCTGCAGGGGCTGTCTCATCTGGGGTTCACTATTTACAGGTAGGTATATTGACGTGAATAGCAAGCGAAGGGTTAAATATGGAAAAATAGTCAAACAGGGAGAGCCACACACGAAATGACATCGCACCAGACACCATCAAACAAGAAACGGTATAGCCACAAGACAAAACATAACAGGGACGCATATCAAGACGAAAAACATTAAACATTAAGCATATTAAACAACAAAATTGACCATAGGCTGAAAGCAGGAGTACCGCCTTGGAACGGTCAGTATTCAAAATAAGCTACTGGGGGACTTAAACCTGGTTAAACCAAAATAAGCTACTGGGGGACTTAAACCTGGTTAAAATAAAACCGAATCTTTTCGCATTGCTGTCTTTGCTTTCGCAAGATCTCCTACTTTCAATATGTTGGGTATTTCTCCAGAAAACTCTAGACAAATACGGTATACATTTTAACCCTCTCTAAACTGGACGTTCAATTTAAATAGTGTAATTATCGGTCTTGGGGATAGGCGGCAGCTTAATACAGGATGAAAGTCATGCAGAAAGCTCCTAAAGGAACTTTTGTGTGATTTTCACATTGCATTAAGCAGCCACCTGTCTAAAAGTTTCTCAACTAGAATTCCGGTTTAGAGAGGTTTTACTGTATACGCCGACTTGTCCATCATAGTGTGCTTTGTATTGCTGTTTGGATACGTTCATGCGGCCTCTTTTAATCCTTTCTCTGTTCTATGTTAATTCCAAATTTCAATACCTATTGAATATTCAAGGACAAAACAGTTATAATGAAAACGGAAGGTGGAACATTGCAGCCATTTCAGAACATAAAGATCTTTAAAAATCCACTAACCAACAGAGCAGACCCTGATCAGACGGCTCTTATAGGAGCCATCTGATCTTGGTCTACTCTGTTTGCAAATGCGTGAAAACACGTTTGCATGAGGGAAAGGGTTAACACTGTCTATGCTGGATTTTCAATTGAAAAATGTATTCCGAAATTAAAACAGGTCAAGCTTACCGTGAATATTAAAATAGTTTTAAAGACAAATGTAACATGACTAACAGTGCAGACCCTGCTACCGGTGTCTACACTGTTTGCAAAGGACATTAATGACTCCTTTCTCGCATTGTAAGGGTAAAATGCAAATCCCTTGCGTTGTTTCTTACGGTGTTGACTTATAATACGAGGTTGTAGAAGAAACACGTGTATTATCTGCTATGTGAAGTTTAAGAAGAAACAAGAGCATCGCGAGTGGATGACAGTTTTCATCTGTCGGTGAACACCAGTGTGTCAAAGGGTCATAACTCTTTAAACTTTAAAATATTTGAGAGCAATACCCCAATTCCAGATTGTAACCCTTGTGATGGATGAACAACTGTGTGAGGGATAGATGCGTTGATGTTGAAACTATTGTAACGTGTACCATCGGCAATCCCTGGTGGTCACCAATCCAGCCAGCAGCCCCCAGTCTGTTGCTTAACTTTGTAACTTTTCCAAGCACTTAAACCACGTCGCCAAAGAGCTAGCTCCCTGGCAAGGAGAGTTTATAGTGCTTATATATCGAACAGCCTCGTTGTTACATTACTTTCCCCTCCGAGAAATCTCGAACCGAGATTTGGCCTGGGAAATAATCATGGGTGAGGCAATTCCAGTCCGGCAATTGTCTTCATCCCACCGCTGCCACCAATTGTAACGTGCACCATCAGCAATCACTGGTGGTCACCCATCAAGCCAGCAGCCGCCCAGTCAGTTGCTTAACTTTGCAACTTTTCCAAGCACTTAAACAACGTCGCCAAAGAGCTAGCTCCCTGGCAAGGAGAGTTTATAGTGATTATATATCGAACAGCGTCGCTGTTACACTATGATGCACGACGCCTACGACGATGACAACATTAAAACTACGGCACTAGAAAAAGAGACCAGCTGAAGGGAGGAATAACTGAACAACTGTCGTTGTCTGCTTCAAATCTGAGAGTCAGTTTTCCTCCATTCTATTAAAACTGTCAAAGTGACAAATAGTTTGGATCCTGGTAAGACACCGAGTTACTCGGCGTCTCATCTGGGTCCACACTCTTTGCAAAGGTTATAATAAATTCGCCAGTAGAGTGATATACACATTCCCTCATGAAGACATATTTTAGCACCTTTGCAAACAGAGCAGTCCCAGATCAGGCAGTTCCAGTAGGAGCTGTCTGATTAGGGTCTGCTCTGTTTGCTTATGAAATAATATTGATATGATTCTGAAGTTTCTGTCACAGCCATGAAAATCATTGTTAATGTGTAATCATAAAACCAGTCAATAAATATTGATGAGGTAATACATAATTAAATTAATATTCATGCGGAAAAGAATTATGGGTAAAAGTATGGTTCTTACTGCACTTGTACCTGTTGCTATCTGCACGTGTTCTAAATTTGAAATCAATTCAATTCAGGATTACAGTGTAATAAAAGTGTGACAGACAAAACGAAAAACGGACAGGCAGACAGACGTGCGATGGAGAAGTCATCCCCAGTTTTCAGCCCGATAAAGCAGGTGAACAAAAAACGTTACCAATCAAGTAATAATTCGAATGAAGTTGCTGAAGACCACGGGTCAAGGGAGAGAATCACTGGTAACATTACTTTTACGAGTTGGAGTGGTCTAACCTAGTCAAAGGCACAAAAAAGGAGTTCTGTTTGATATTTTTTTAATATAGTTATTGACTCTAACAGAATGACATAGATGAAATAATTATTTTGTAACACCTAACATTGCGTCAAAAATATATTCTTGATGTGCAGAATCGCACATTGTGCAAAAACAAATAAAACTATTGACGGACTTTGACAAAATTAAGTGCACGACTTCACCATGTCCCTATATCAAAGCAATTTCATATCATACTATAAAGTAAAATGCATAGTTGTACACTATAAATGAATACTTCAAAGAAATACTGCAGTGTTGTATAGAGAGAAACATTATTATAGTAAGTATGCCTCAATCACCAGGCCAAAACTTGTTTTATGTACTAAATATCCTGCAGCATTATAGAATTGGCCGAGTCCTGATAATGCTCAATACATGTCCTTGTATATATACTCTAACAGAATGACATAGATGAAATAATTATTTTGTAACACCTAACATTGCGTCAAAATTATATTCTTGATGTGCAGAGTCATGTATATATACAAAGACATGTATTGAGCATTATCAGGACTCGGCCAATTCTATAATGCTGCAGGATATATATATATAAATGAATGAACTCTCTGGTCACGGTTTCCACTGTTTAGAGGTCCAAATAAGATGTGTAAATTAAAACATTTTCAAGAACAACTTTTTTATTTCTTCACCAAACCCTATGTTGTGACCACTCTTTAGAATTGTCTCTTCAAGAGTGGTCACAACATAGGGTATTGTTGAGAAATGTCAATTTTAGTACTCGAGTACGCACGTTTATCTATTGCCTTGCCACTGTTTGCTGAACAAATTAGAAAGTCAAAACAATTCTTGAAGAAGCATTCATTTGCCAGGAAATAAAAATTTATCTGTCAGATAAAGTATGTCTTCTTAGAATTGGGAATAATGTAGGTAATATGGTAAAACTTATATATTTAAGCAATGACAAGGTCACTTTCACAAAACAATGTGTATATGTCACTTCATATCTTGTGTAATACATGTAGATATAAAGCTCCCTAAAAGTGTGTACAGTAAAACCTCTCTATAACGACAATGTAATAATCATGAATACGTATACCGGTCAATAAGAGCAGATGGTTGCATAATACAGTAAAGAGCTCTTTACATAACTTTCATCCTGTTAAAAGCTACCACCTATCTACAAGGCTCAGGGTCAGACTTAGTTATTTTAAGCAGTCATCAAAGAGGTTTTATTATATTTCTAAACGATTTTTTATAAAATTGTGATTTCAATAATAATAGACAGATCTTCACATCAGAGACAATAAATGGCAATACCAAGCTCTGCAGTTTAAAAAGAACATTGAATATGAATAATTTACAATAAAATCTATAACTTTGTTTGCCAAAATTGGGAATAGCCATTACTATAAAAACATGACAATAAAAACAAAATAAC
This sequence comes from Azorinus chamasolen, assembly GCA_963576725.1. Lineage (NCBI taxonomy): Eukaryota > Metazoa > Mollusca > Bivalvia > Cardiida > Solecurtidae > Azorinus > Azorinus chamasolen. Next base: position 105,093,550 of record OY755236.1, read on the forward strand.
AAAAAATATGTATACAAATCTCTAGGCCTATGGGGCTACGTAAAACCTGTTATAAATATATGTTATGGGCAAAATTTGCAGTTAGGATCCAGAGAAGTATTTGATTAACCCTTTCCCTGTTCTGTATTTAGGTCAACTTTCAATACCTACTGAATACTCATTAACAAAATAGTTATAAAGTAATATGGAAGGTGGAACGTTGTAGACATTTTAGAAAGCAAAGAAACAGATCCAAAAAATTCTATTAGCAAACAGAGCAGACCCTGATCAGATGGCTCCTCTAGGAGCCATCTGATCTGGGTCTACTCTGTTTGCAAATGCGTGAAAACACGTTTAGATGAGGGAAAGGATTAAATTGATATCTCTGAAGGATACGAACTGTTGTTTTTTAAAAAACTTTATCCTTTTATCTCATAGAGAAGCCTTTTGACGTCTTTGCTAACACAGTAGACCCCGATCAGATGGCTCCTGTAGGAGTTTTCTTATAGAATTATAAAGATCAGATTCTACCATGGTGATTCATTCCCATGTTCATAATGCCCTTATTAACCCTTTCCCTCATATAAATGTGTTTTCACTCATTTGCAAACAGAGAAGACCAAGATCAGACGGCTCCTATAGGAGCTGTCTGATCAGGGTCTGCTCTGTTTGCTAATGGAATTCGATAGATCTGTTTCTTTAGTTTCTAAAATGGCTACAATGTTCTACCTTCCATATTTCATTATAACTATTTTGTCCATGAATATTCAATAGGTATAGAAATTTGGAATAAACATAGAACAGGGAAAGGGTTAAAAACCAGCTAATTAATATTCATGAATGTTCATCAGGTAAAGGGTTGAAAACTGCACACAGATAACTACTGATGAAGGTGGTACAAAAGTATTACTAAGCCATTTAACTATCTGTAGGTCATTGGATTGAATAAAACTCATAATCTCTAAGCATAAAATCCCTATGTTATCCATATCACTCTTCACTACAGTACAATTCCTATAATTACTTTTAATAGAAAACTCTCATTTGAATATTTCAGCAATGGTGAGTGAGTTGGGTTTTACGTCCGACCAACAATATTTCAGTTATTTGCAGACTGTACCCGCATGAGACAAGTTATAGTGCTGCCTCACTGGAACGCCCCTGCCGCGGCAATTGCCCTGTGTAACAAACCACTGGTGTTGAAACACAACACATATTAACCTTTTACATGACAGATATGCCTTTTAATGCCTTTGCAAACAGCATATATCCAGATCAGATGGCTCCTGTTGGAGCCGTCTGATCAAGGTCTGCTATGTTTGCTTATGGAGTTTTATAGATCTGTATTTTCTGTCAAAGCCAAATAATCCTAATGTGTTCATATACTAATAAAAAATAAACTAATAAATATTCATGATGTCATTATTTCTTATATAAATATTCATCAGGTAAAGCGTTAAAACCCTTCTGGTTTAGGGAGAAAAGTAACACAAGTTCAAAAATGATTATTGAACAGACAATCAATTCTGCTGACAAAAATGGGCAGTGATTAAACCTTAAACCTTGTATCTCATGAATATCCATGTAAAAATAATGACATAAGGACTATTTATTAGTGGATATTGTTCCATAATGGCAAATGAACATGCTGTAGGTTTCTTTACAATAGCAGAAACTATAAAATCCGATCTATATTATTTCATAAGCAAACAGTGCAGATTCTGATTAGATGAATTCTTCAGGAGCCATCTGATCTGGGTCTTCTTTGTTTGCAAAAGCATGACATGGTGTTTCTACCAGGTAAAGGGTTATATTTCCATTGGTAAATAAACAGAATGCTATAAATCACAGTCAGCTTGTGTCATACTTAATTAGAGATGTAAGGACTGAAAGAATGTAATATTTTATTAACCATAACTCTTGTGAAACTAATAAATTTTAGAACTGAATTGACCAACAAAAGGTGAAAACATGTAAAATAATTGAACAATGAATCCAGCTAGCACATATCTCAGAATATCATTTCAATCTAATTTAAAAAAAAATCATATACGTAATACATATCAAAATAGAATAGAGTCAATGGAATGTATGAACAATTGTGGACCTTTTCATTCTCTTCTGACATGTCATAATACTTATAAAACCTAAGCACAGGTCATTGGATAGAATTCTGGTACATTACTCTCCACTAAATTCCTGACAGTGTAAACATGGTAGATAAAACAGGTTTACATCTTTCAACACAATGGATACATTTAGTGGGAACTTTAAAAAGCTGAATTTGATTCAGATGAGAGGAATGGCAACTAAACCTCTGAACAGGATTGAAACTCTTCATTTCAACCTGATTTTGAAAAGAAACAGAAGGAAATCGTGTGTTGCTCAATTAACTCCTTCACTGCCAATGAAGAATTTGTGATTACTTATGCAAAATGTGGATCAAAGTAAGATGCTGAGTAATTTAATTTGACATCTCATCAGGATCAAAACTGTTTGCTGTTGTGATTATGTTTTTGAAAGAAAAGAATACTAAACAATGAAGATTGCAATAGCTAAAGAGAAAAAAAATAAAATCTGAAAATACTAAGTTTTCAGAGGATTATATAAAGTCTACAAGCATATTATAAAAAAGAAATGTTGCTGAGTCTACCAAAGTCTTATCACAAGTAAATATCATCTGCTGGTGTAAAAATACCTTGATTTGATCAACATTTTAACAATTTACTCCATAGTAACCTTTTTGCTAACAGAGAAGACCAAGATCATTCGGCTCCTGCAGGAGCCGAATGATCAGGATCTGCTATGTTTGCTTATTGAATTACATAGGACTGATTCTACAAGTTTTACAAGAGCCAGAACTTTCCTTGCTCATATGCCATTATCAGTACAAAACTAATTAATATTCATACATACATTACTTATTACATGAATATTCATGGAGTAAAGGGTTAATCACAACTGGGTTAGTGCTACTGCTTGGTTCACTTTACATATTCTCAAACTTGCAACCAGAAGCATAGATAAATTGTGTAAATTATTCCTTTCTTTAACCCTTTCCCTCATATAAAAGTGTTTTCACGCATTTGCAAACAGAGTAGATCCAGATCAGACGGCTCCTAGAGGAGCTGTCTGATCAGGGTCTACCGTTTGCTAATAGAATTTAAAAGATCTGTTTCTTTACTTTCTAAAATTGCTACAATGTTCCACCTTCCATATTTCATCTTAACTATTTTGTCCATGAATATTCAATAGGTATCGAAATTTGGAATAAATATAGAACAGGGAAAGGGTTAAGAGTACATTTATTCCTGCCCTAAACCCAATGGTATGACCCCAATGAATCCCCAAAATGAGATGGTCACAACATAGGGTTTGATTGAGAAATGACAATTTTCTTTTTCGAAATACAAATGTACACCCTTTATTAATGGCCTTGCTTACAACTCAAGAATATTTCCGAACATGATAGCTCTATTCCCAGCTTCTACAGAAATGGTAGAGCTGAAAACAAAGCAAACTTGGATGGAATATTCTTGAGTCTAATGCCTGAGATTGTGTTGGTTAATTCAAGTTAAAAGATAGCTGTCTGTTGCTGAATACCACCTATAAGGTCCTATCAGACTGTTCTGTTTCCGCATGCATATTGATGTCTGCTCACTCAAACATTGAGCAATTTCACTTACTTACAAATTCTTTTAATCTTTTATAAAGTAATGACTGGGTGTTAAACAACATAAATCCTGATGTGACACTGAGTTACACTGTCTCATCTGGATTTATTATGCAAATACCAGTCATGGTGTGCTTAGCAGGAAAATAATCCTTTAAGGGTTAACACTGAACAGAATGAAAGTTCATAGAAATGTGCACTTGCTGAGTCAGCTATACAGCTAACCATTACACTTTAATATCCTTGACCCATTGAGACAGCTGCTTGTGATTCAAAATCAGGTTCACCAGTTATGGCAGTCAAATCACGAGATCTATCATTCAATCTTTACAAACACTTTTGGTCGTGAGAAAATCTTGATGGCTTCTTCCATTTCTGCTAGTTTACTTTCGAGTTCTTGTTTCACTGTTCTCATTCGGTAGGTGTCTGTTCTGAGTGGTAATGACTGCAGCTTGCTGGTTAGTTCTGCTTCCTCTGAAATCACAAATATTGCGCAGTAAAGTAGGTGGACCTTCAAAATGTTGTTTTCTGTCCATGTCACATGTAGTTCATTTGCAAAAAAAAATATTTCCCCCCAATGAAACTTCAACTTCCAGGATCAAATACAATTTCTTATGTATGCCACTCATGCTTGGTGAGCTCAACTAATCTGTATTGATTTAGAGCAGATTTCTACCTCACTAGAAAACAAGCAAATGGTCACTGAATATCCATAAATATTTGGCCAGACAAACTTTGGCAAACTGAGCAAACCCTTATAACCTGTCCTGCATGAAGTTGATCGGAGTCTACACTATTTGATACTCTATTAGTTTCTAAGATGTTAAACTGATGCTCATTAAGCCTTTCCTCCATAGGCAATTTTTAGACCCAACCTCTTTGAATGACTCTACCCAAAAGGAGCATTTACTAGAGAAAAGTAAAATTTTAGAATTTTGTAGTTAGAAACCATTGTGATAAATAGAGCATTTGCTCCTATAGGAGCAAATGCTCTATTTATCACAATGGTTTCAAGAAGTAGTTATTACAGAGGCGTAGAAAGCCATATTTATGGAGGAAAGGGTTAAGCTTTACAAATGGCTGGATAGGGAAGACTGGATGTGGGAATATCAAGGATAAATATCGAGGGCTTGGTGCAAAACTATTTTAACTCCTTCACTTTGTGAAAACTATTCTAACTCCTTCACTTTGTGAAGGAGTTAGAATAGTTTTGCATTAAGCCATCGATATGGTATTGTGACATACTTTGTTTCAGCAGGTTTAGTGTTTCCCTCCTCTCTGCCTCAGGTAACACCCTGTGGCCCTCAGGACAGGATGGATCTGGTGCATTGGCTATTCTCTCCTTCTCTTCTCTCTTCCACTGTTCTACTCTGTGTCTTAAACTTGAAAAGACAATGTAAGAGTCATCATCAAGTTGTAGTTACTAAGAAAACTAGAGGTTTGTTTTTGTCACAAAAACAGATGTCTCCCCCTCCCATCCTCTTTCCAATACACAAGTGTAATGTAACTCCAAACTTATCAGGGTCTAATTTTTAAGTCATCAGGGGCAACAACTCCAACATTGTCAGGGGGAGACAATTCAAAAGTCCCAGGTACATGAAAACACATGCTAGTCAACATTCTTGTGAAGTTTGGTGACTCTAGTACTAGTGGTTTCAGAGATACATGTGACACAACGTAAAGTTTCTCTTATTTTAAGTCATAAGGGGCAGTAACTCCAAAGTTATCAGGGGGAGACAATTAAAAACCCCAGATGCACAACAACTTATGCTGGTGAACATTCCTGTGAAGTTTGGTGACTCTAGCCCTACTGGTTTTAGAGATATGTGCAGCACAAAGTTTCTCTAATTTTAAGTTAACATATCAGGGGCAGTAACTCAAGAATTATCAGGGGGAGACAATTAAAAAACCCAGGTGCACAACAACTCATGCTGGTGAACATTCCTATGAAGTTTGGTGACTCTAGCCCTAGTGGTTTTAAAGATATGCATGACACAAAGTTCTCTAATTTTAAGTAATCATATCAGGGGCAACAACTCCAAAGTTATCAAGGGAAGACATTTCAAAAATCCCAGGTGCACAACAACTCATGCTGGTCAACATTCCTGTGAAGTTTGGTGACTCTAGCCCTATTGGTTTCAGAGATATGCACGACACTAAGTAAAGTTTGTCTAATTTTAAGTCATCAGGGGCAATAACTCCAAAGTTAACAGGGGCAGACAATTCAAAAAACCCAAGAGCAAAACAACTCATGCTTGTGAACAATCCTGTGAAGTTTGGTGACTCTAGCCCTACTGGTTTCAGAGATACGTGCGACACAAAGTTTGTATAAATTTAAGTTAACATATCAGGGGCAATAACTCAAGAATTATCAGGGGGAGACAATTAAAAAACCCAGGTGCACAACAACTCATGCTGGTGAACATTCCTATGAAGTTTGGTGACTCTAGCCCTAGTGGTTTTAAAGATATGCATGACACAAAGTTCTCTAATTTTAAGTAATCATATCAGGGGCAACAACTCCAAAGTTATCAAAGGGAGACAATTCAAAAATCCCAGGTGCACAACAACTCATGCTGGTCAACATTCCTGTGAAGTTTGGTGACTCTAGCCCTATTGATTTCAGAGATATGCACAACACTAAGTAAAGTTTGTCTAATTTTAAGTCATCAGGGGCAATAACTCCAAAGTTAACAGGGGCAGACAATTCAAAAAACCCAAGAGCAAAACAACTCATGCTTGTGAACAATCCTGTGAAGTTTGGTGACTCTAGCCCTACTGGTTTCAGAGATACGTGCGACACAAAGTTTGTATAAATTTAAGTATTCATATCAGGGGCAATAACTCAAGAATTATCAGGAAGAGACAATTCAAAAACCATAGGTGCACAACAACTCATGCTGGTGAACATTCCTATGAAGTTTGGTGACTCTAGTACTAGCGGTTTCAGAGATACGCGCGACACAAAGTTTTTCTAATTTTAAGTCATCAGGGGCAATAACTCCAGTTATCAGGGGCAGACAATTCAAAAACCCCAGGTGCACAACAACTCATGCTGGTGAACATTCCTGTGAAGTTTGGTGACTCTAGCCCTACTGGTTTCAGAGATACGCGAGACACAAGTTTGTGACGGACAGACAGACGGACGGATGGACGGACGGATGGATGGACAGACAACTCTGGCAAAAACAATATATCTCCCCATAAATGGGGGAGACATAACTATTATCAGATAGCATAACTTGCAATTAATATCATCTCTATCAAAATATTTATGTCAGAATTAACCCTTTACTCCATGAATATTCATATAAGAAATAATGCTATTAATTAGATTATTTTTTTATATTCACACATGACCACCAGAATATTTAGCCATAGCAGAAACTAATTGCAAAATTTGACCACTTTATTATTAAATTTGGGTTCATGAACAGTCATTATACTACTGGCCTTTATTACAATATGTCTTGATATGAAACTTACTTTAACCTTTAATTAACCTTGACAGGGTTTACATTTGCAAACAGCCTGGATCCAGATGAGACGTTCAGTAAATCAATATCTCATCAGGAGCTAAGTTATATGATACTCAGCCAGCAGTTTCTCAAAGCTTGAATGAAACAGAATTATCAAAAAATCATCCAGATCAAAGGTTGTCACGCATATGTATGCAGTGTATACAGAGTGATAGAGTGGCATATGTGTGCATCTGTATACAGAGTGATAGAATGGCATATGTATGCATCTGTATACAGAGTGGCATATGTGTGCATCTGTATACAGAGTGATAGAGTAGCATATGTATGTATCTGTATACAGAGTGATAGAGTGGCATATGTATGTATCTGTATACAGAGTGATAGAGTAGCATATGTATGTATCTGTATACAGAGTGATAGAGTGGCATATGTGTGCATCTGTATACAGAGTGATAGAGTAGCATATGTATGTATCTGTATACAGAGTGAGAGAGTGGCATATGCATGCATCAGTATACAGAGTGATAGAGTGGAATATGTATGCATCTGTATACAGAGTGACAGAGTGGAATATGTATGCATCTGTATACAGAGTGATAGAGTGGCATATGTATGCATCTGTATACAGGGTGATAGAGTGGCATATGTATGCATCTGTATACAGAGTGATAGAGTGCCATATGCATGCTTCTGTATACAGAGTGATAGAGTGGCATATGTATGCATCTGTATACAGAGTGATAGAGTGGCATATGTATGCATCTGTATACTAAGGGTGAAACGGTATGTTTCGGTACACGTGTACCGCGGTTTTTTCACTTGCGGTTCGGTTTTCGGTATTAGTTTTCACTTTACGGTACGTACCGAAAAGTTCGTAAATGTCTAGGGACGAATCTGCCGTAATAATATAAAAGCTGTTCTCTGATTGGTTCATTTTATAAATAACATCCAATTAGATTGCGCGTTACATTACTCATAGTTTACATATGGCTTCTCCGGAGCGAAACGAAACTGTTCCCAAATTGAAAGATGCAGTCAGTTTGCGATCAAAGTGCTTTATACGGCATGCCCGTGAAACAAACGCTTACATTTTGCCATTCTGTGCTCAGACTGGCCTTCCCGAAAGCCGAAAGACCTGTATCTTCTAGTACCGTAAAGTGAAAAAACAAATTGTGCAAATGACATCAGCTGATTTTTCTCGGTTGAAAAAAACAACAATTTAAGCATTAGGTGTTCGAAAACTGGTCTGACCACGCTACATGATAGACAAGTGAGTTATTGTTATTAACCCTTACTGTGCTGGGTGTTATTATATAATAGACTAACTCTGCTCTAAGATTTTCAACCATAGTCCATTGCAAAATGTGTGGACCCAGATAAGCTGCCTTGTTAAAATGTGACATTTGAATGTGATAGCTGCTCTGGGTTTACACTGTTTGCAATGCACTGTGGATGGAAATCTTATAATGAGGCTCAATTTCAATCATCATCCTACATATCACAGTGTTTAAACTTGTATAATATTTATAGAGACAAACAGTGCAGTCCAAGATTAGATAACTTCTATCAGTGATATATAATCATATCTACACTGTTTGCAATGCTTTGTTACTTACTGTTGGTTATTTTAAAGTTCCAGTTGAAGAGATTAGTAGAAAGTGATATTTTCCATAGAAGGAGATTTGTATTTTAAGAACTATAAATTGATAATCTATGACATGGTGTTCAATATTACATTTTTAAGTGTACAATGTATTTCCCTTAAATATGTTGTTCGTTTTAAGAGATTAATCATCATCACTGCTAGTTGTGGCAGTTACTGATTCTAGTCAAAAAGAAGTTTATTCAGAAGGGTTTTTTGTAGATAAAAAGTTATGTACCGAAAATGTACCGAACCGTGGCTCATGTACCGTGAACCGAACCGAACCGTGGGGGTAGTGTACCGTTTTGCCCCTACTGTATACAGAGTGGCATATGTATGCATCTGCATACAGAGTGGCATATGTATGCATCTGTATACAGTGATAGAGTGGCATATGTATGCATCTGTATACAGTGCGATAGAATGGCATATGTATGCATCTGCATACAGAGTGATAGAGTGGCATATGTATGCATCTGTATACAGAGTGATAGAATGGCATATGTATGCATCTGTATACAGAGTGATAGAGTGGCATATGTATGCATCTGTATACAGAGTATATTCAGATTAGACAGCTCCTGTATGAGCTGTCTAATCAGGTTTCTACTCTGTTTGCTTAAAGAATAATATAGATCTCTCTGCTATGACCAAAACGTCCCATCTTCATCTGCAATTATAAAACTCCAGCTAATTAATATCATGAGGTTATTATTACTTTCATGATTATTCATCAAGTAAAGGTGTTTTTTGTTGTTGTTTTCTGAGACACCAAACTGAGTGCTTGTTTATTCTCCCAGTCATAGGTATGAGAGGGTCGGGTAGGACCACCCCCATCATACCTTACAAAAAGTGTTTTGTTAGTAGATTATGTATCATACTTCATGTAAAGGGTTAATGCAACTTTAAACAAGAGCATTGCATGCGAGTGCCAACGCTGGTTTGTCAATTGTTGCCCTTGTGATGTTGAACAAGTTTATTATAAATTAAAGTTTCCTGACAATGATGATGATGCCGGAGTTATGACAATAGCTCACATTTTTTTCTTCAAATAACAGACGAGCTAAAAACTTACTATGAAGGGACTTCTCCTCTTTTGTGATGCTTCAGCTCTTCATCCTGTTTTTTCTTCAAGTCATCCAGAGCTGTCAAACTTGGAGCTCTAGGGATAGTTTCATGTCTTGCTGCTACGCCATTAATTTTTATGAAATTGAAGTCATTCCGTACCAATTTTACCTGTGAGAGAAAAACCAGAGAAGTTGTGACCATACAACTTACATGGTATGACAAACATAACATTCTGCAGCTTGGCCCTTTGAAAAATTTAGACTCAAATTCAGCCTTAAAATGCTAGTAATCTATCATTGTGCAAACAATGTAGATATAGATCAGAACATTCTGAAATCTGAAGTCCTTTTTTGTCTCTTGATTCTTTTAGTGGTAATACAGTAGAACATGTCTTAATCCATTCCCTCATAGGCTATTTTCAGACCCAACCTCAACATCTTTGAATAAATCTAATGAAAAGGAGCATTTAAGTTTTTGTAAACAACAAATAAAAGTTTAGAATTGTGTAGTTTTTAAATCATTGTGATAATTCATAAATAGAGCTCTATTTATCCATAATGGTTTCAAAAAGTGACTTTTACAGAGACGTCAAAGGGCAACAATATGAGGGAATGGGTTAAGTGACCATTAAAAATAGGTCTAATTCTGGGTCATTATACAGGTGGTAGCTTAATGCAGGTCAAACGTAATGCTAAAAGCTCCTGTTGGAGCTTTCTGCTGTACTTTTGCCCTGCATTTAACAACCACCTGCTTTTTAAGAAAAGACTCCTATGTTCAATAAATGAATGGTCACTTGAGACAGGTTATACTGTAATTAGAACAACATTCTGGAGCCAATTCTAATGGGTATCAACAAATAAAATATAGCAGAGAACTATAGAATCTAAATGTCTGTAAACTGTTTCTTATGTATGAATATAAAACACTCCAGAAGCCATCCAGGTGATAGTCCTGGTCATCAATATTTCAATGCAACAGATAGCTTGAATTTACACTGTTTCTGCAAAGCCATAAGACACCTTTTCACAAAGAACTATTCAAACACAAAACAAACAACTAAGAGCATGCTGTAATTAGCTTACAGCTTAAATTAATATACAGTTTCAACTTTCAATTACACCCCAATATGATTTCAATATAGTTTATACATGTAATAGCTCTTCGCATGATAAGTACCTTAATTGTTATTTATTCTTTCAATATTATTCACAAATACAACCAGAGTGACAATTAGTTTGAATCCTGATAAGACACTGTGATCATATTCCACATCTTACCTGAATCTTTAACTTTTTGCACAGTGGATCACAAATTTGCCACTGAAGTGCAATAAATTAGAACTTCTGTGGAAAGCATAACAAATGATCCAGCAAGACCACATTAATTTTTTCACTCAGAGAGCACACTTGAGGCACAATCTTCTTCATGCTGTGGATTATCTAATACAAGGTCCAATACTCACATCATTTGCTGAACTTGCTGGGGGCACTGACAAATGGGGGTCTGGTGTGCATGGCCGGCTCTGAAGTTTAACTGGTGGCCCACTACGAGAGTGAGCCTTAAGATAACATGCTGAATGAGGTCTAGGGGTGCCTGGCTCTTTCTGAAATAGCAATGATACACATTGTTAGACTAGCTCTCGTCAGTGTTATCCATCAGTGTTTTCAGGTGTTCTAATATTCTCCCATACAGTGATAAAGATAAAAGAAATTACAAGCATTACAGAATTTACAGGAATAATATGTTTTGATGTTTGTTAATCAGAGAAAGGTAACAAAGTGATTCTGTATCTGCAATACACCGACTGATAGGTTTGACACTGTACAAAGTAAACAACAAAATAAAAGTTACTGTTCCTGAATTTCTACAAAGAAAGCTTTGCTATGCACATAGCCTTTATAGTTTTATACATGTATCTTCAAAACTGTCTCCTTGACATTGTTTCTTACTAAATTATCAAAAGAAATATACTATAGGAATGCTTATTGTCTGAACTTATGAATATATCAATTTTACTGTACATAGTTAATATAACATACTACATGTATGTGAAATTAGTATGCCTGACCAGAATTCTAGTAGAGAAGAATTTAGATACTTTTAGGCAGGTGGCTGCTTAATGCAAGGTGAAAGTCATGCAAATATCTCCTAGAGGAGCTTTCTGCATGAATTTCACCCTGCATTAAGCTGACACCCGTTTCCAACTTTAGACCGATATTTAATTTTATACTAAATTTAATGTATGGTTTAGAGAGGTTTTGCTGTATCTGGGGTTTTACATGCAAACTATATACATGTAGCTAGAAAAGCAGTAAGTGTTATTTACTCAATAACAACAGGGCCATGTTGTCCACTATTAGACACTTATTAAACTGTTTATCAGTTAATAAAAATCAATTAAAAAAGAATTTTTTAATGACCTAAGCCATATTTGGAAAAATGAGATGAAAGATACAGGCCTATTCTACTTGCTAAAACATCTCAGAAATGCTGTTGATGAGAGCTCCTCCAATCCATTTTAGGTTTAAATCCTTACCTCATGAATATGACATCATGAACATTATCAGCTGAATTTTATAATGGCATTATGATTATATGAATAAAGTATTTTTTACCCATGGCAGAATTGATCTATATTACATGTATATCATATGTACACAGAGCAGACCCTGATCAGATGGCTCCTGATCTTGGTCTACTCTGTTTGCAAAGGCTTGAAAAGTCCTTTCTATCAGGTAAGGGGTTATACCTGCCAACTCACCTCTATATCAAATTTGATCTTGGACTGAACTTCGCTGTATTTCTCTGATTTCCACAAGGCTTTCACTGGCTTTGCTGACTCGACTTCTCTCTCTTTACTCTTTCTCTGTATTTGTCTCATGCGCCGTACATTTTCTCTGAAATGGTCTCTTGAGTAATCTGAAAAAGGAAAACTAAAACTATTGTAAAATAATTCACACAAACAACTTCATAAATTGTTTTACCACTAACAAGGAGGCATCATTAAATAATACATTGACCCAGTATTGTGAACAATAAGAGCCGTAGAAAAGACAGCGCTCTCTACTATTCAGAGAATTTGTCATTGTAACATGCATTAATAAAAATTTGAAAGTTCAGGAAGAAAGTTGTAAATGTAAGCACAATGGCTGCCTATTTATACAATGAAGTTAATCAAGTTTGATACACCTGTAGCGTTTGGTGAAGTTTCAAAACTTTCAAGTAAGTCTTGGGACTGGTTAATGAAATTCAGGCATTATAGTAGCATGCTTGCACATTCTAACCAAATTATTTACATGTATGTCCAAAATGGTACATGCAGTGACTGCTGAGGTATTCACGCCAATTTCGTGGCCTTGATAGTAGTCGCAAGTGATAAATTTTCTATGTCCAACAATGGTCATAATTTGTGTAAACTGCAACCTGCATTTATCTTACTTGTAAAGGATAGTAGGTTAGAGGTCTGAGAAGCCTTCAATCTATTCTAATATATGCATGGGTTGCTGAGTTACAGCATTGAAAGCATTTTGACCAAGTCTTAAAATTTCGTACATTTAACAAGTGCCATCATTTGTATAAATTGCAACCTGCATTTATCTAACTTGTATAGAATAGTAGGTTAGCATTCTGAGAAGCCTTGTGTGAAGTTTCATTCCAATATATATCATGGGCTGCTGACCCAGGGTTGAGTACAATAGCTGTCCTGAATCTTCGTATAGTCAAGTTAAAAATGTAACACCATGCACAGCCATTTCACCTCTTCTGTCTATTTTGCAGTGGTCAACTTGAAATGACAACATTGAAATTTGCATTCAATATTTCAGTTCCATAAGAGGAATAAAATGCCATATATTAAAGTTTTTACCCCAGCAGCACATGCAATAAGCACACAGTATATACATTACAGTAAAATATAAAGTAAAAGTATCCCTAACGTCTAAAAGATACCAACAAGCTGTGCAAAGAGAAAACGGTGCTGAAGTCTGCAAAATGTGTAGACCAAGAACAGCCAATGTATTGCATATATGTATATATACATGTAGTTATATACATTGTATCTGATAATGGTCTGAACTGTCAAATCAGTTATGGTTATTATGTTAAATGTTTAGCCATAAACTTACAAATGTCAATAATGTAGACTCAGATCAAACTGCTTTGGAGGAGCAATTTGATCAGGGTCTACACTATAAGCTACTCCATTAGTTTCATATAAAGTTTTCAAAATAGTATCTAAATGACTTATTCAGCATTACTAGCCAGAGACAGGGAAGATTGAGTGTCTCAATAATTATGGTAAATAGGATAGTTTGAAATAATCTCATCTGGATCTAAACTGTTTGTAATGGGCAACACACATTGGTACATTATAGCATTGAAAGAGTCAATGGGGAATTCATACTTACTGTATATTGATAAAGCAAGGGCTTAATATAGTGTTAGACCTAGGTCTGACAATGATTAAATTCATACACTTTTAGTCTAAATATGCTTTAGTTGATATACAGTAAATAGTGACCATTTCATGATTTTGTGATAATAAGGGAACAAGATCAAAGGAGATAGTACTTTATTAATGATTAGCAAACCGGTGCGTCAGCACCCCCCCTAAAAAAAATGTAACACCATGCACAGCCATTTCACCTCTTCTGTCTATTTTGCAGTGGTCAACTTGAAATGACAACATTGAAATTTGCATTCAATATTTCAGTTCCATAAGAGGAATAAAATGCCATATATTAAAGTTTTTACCCCAGCAGCACATGCAATAAGCACACAGTATATACATTACAGTAAAATATAAAGTAAAAGTATCCCTAACGTCTAAAAGATACCAACAAGCTGTGCAAAGAGAAAACGGTGCTGAAGTCTGCAAAATGTGTAGACCAAGAACAGCCAATGTATTGCATATATGTATATATACATGTAGTTATATACATTGTATCTGATAATGGTCTGAACTGTCAAATCAGTTATGGTTATTATGTTAAATGTTTAGCCATAAACTTACAAATGTCAATAATGTAGACTCAGATCAAACTGCTTTGGAGGAGCAATTTGATCAGGGTCTACACTATAAGCTACTCCATTAGTTTCATATAAAGTTTTCAAAATAGTATCTAAATGACTTATTCAGCATTACTAGCCAGAGACAGGGAAGATTGAGTGTCTCAATAATTATGGTAAATAGGATAGTTTGAAATAATCTCATCTGGATCTAAACTGTTTGTAATGGGCAACACACATTGGTACATTATAGCATTGAAAGAGTCAATGGGGAATTCATACTTACTGTATATTGATAAAGCAAGGGCTTAATATAGTGTTAGACCTAGGTCTGACAATGATTAAATTCATACACTTTTAGTCTAAATATGCTTTAGTTGATATACAGTAAATAGTGACCATTTCATGATTTTGTGATAATAAGGGAACAAGATCAAAGGAGATAGTACTTTATTAATGATTAGCAAACCGGTGCGTCAGCACCCCCCCCCCCCCCCACCCCCCCCCCCCCCCTCTCACCTTCTCCTCCCCTCCTCCCAACATGCATCTGATATCTGCTGTGTCATAAATATACTACTTCAAAACAAAACAAAAACATTTTTACAATCATACTGACCTGATTTAAATGACTTTGGTCCTCCAAAACCATGACCACTAACTTGCATTGCGAGACCATGCATTATTTAGTTTCTTTAGAAAATCTGAAAATCAAGATTGAACTTAAATTAATCTGTTACTTCATAAATATTCATGAATGCAAGATTCTACCTGTTAAAATTCATATTAACCACCCATACTTAAGTATTGTATTAACCATTTACTCCATGGATATTCATGTAGGAAATAATGACATCATGAATATTCATTACCATACTTTATTTTTTTATAATGACACATGAACACAGGAATATTTGTGTCCATGGCAGAAACTGTAGAATCATATCTACATGTACATGTATATTATTTCATAGGCAAACAGAGCAGACCCTGATCAGACGGTTCCTCCAGGACCTGTCTGATCTAGGTCTACTCTGTGTGTAAAGGCATAGAAAAGCGTATTTATGGAGTAAAGGATTAAACATATAAAGGAAGTTATTTGTCATGGCAACACTGGAGAATCCAATCTGTAAGATATAAGCAAACAAGACAGGCCCTATGTCTACAAAAGTGTATCTACAAAACGTCAAAAGATTAATCAGATGATTTTTATGATGGCATTATGAACAATGGAATTTTCTATCATGATAAAATAGTCAAATCAGATCTATATATCATTTAATAAGCAAATGGAGCTGATCCTGGTCAGAGTTCAAAAGCTTTTTTGTTTACAGATGTACAAATTGTGTCTCCACAAGGACTGGGTCGATAATTTGCATTTTGCCATCTAAATGCTACAGTGGAAGGGAAAAGATATATACTTATAAATAGTTTTGCACTGAATCCTAAACATTACTACTATTGTCCATAAAAAACAGTGAAACGTTTTCTTTACTAGTGTTGATTTTTACACCAATAAATGATAATTTTTTAAACCAAATAATATTTTCCAAATTCTTTTAATATTAAAGAATCATTAATAATACCCATAGCAATATGTACAATACTGAAATGAAACAAGAGCACCGCAAGCGGGTGCAGCGCTCGTCTGTTGTCATTGTCAAGATGAACATGCATACCAAAAATGAAGGTTGTACATGTAAATGAAAAATTGAAGAAGTTATGGTCAATGTTAAGATTTCGGACGATGACGACGACGACGACGACAACGCGGACGCCGGGGTTACGACAATAGCTCGTGATTTCTTCGAAAAAGACGAGCTAAAAATGTGACCACTCTGCCATTGAATGGAAATGTAAAACATGCAAACTCAAAAGCGACTTATGGCTGAAATTGATTCACAAAACTTGGATGAATCTCAAGAATGATAATGACATGTGACTGAAAAAAGTTGAAAGCAATCTGGAGAATATAACAGACAACATGAAAAGCACTGTTGTCGAAGAAGTAGATAACGTGAAAGCATCTATCACTAAATCGGTCACTGACAACATAGCCGCTTCAGTGAAAAATATAGTGCGTGAAGAAATATCTGAACCAGCTAGACATAAAAGGGGAAATAATCAATGTGGCTAGATCTATTATTTACTAACGATCGAGTTGAACATATATGATTACAGATCTCGAATTAATGCCGCCATTAAGTGCTAGTAACCATTCATATATCTCATTCAAGCTACAATGTTATACTGACTTCAAGCCATATACGATGAAACTAGACCCAGTTTCTACAAGGGTGATAAAGGTATCTTCATACCACTATACAAGGCCTACGTTTGACCACATTTGGAGCATGCGAGTGTGATATATGGTCCCCCACCTACCAAAAGGATATAAAGCTATTGAACAGGTTCAGTGCCATGCAACCAGATTAGTGCCTGGAATGAAAGAACTTGCATATGAACAGAGACTAATAGCGCTTGGATTACCAATGCTTGTTTACCGGAGAGACAAAGCCGACATTCTACAGGTTTTTAAAATTCTCCAGAACTACGAGGACGTGAATATTGGTCACAATTTGAGATTGACCAGACCAACTGTCACACAAGGTCATCAGTATAAACTTAAAGTATGGGCTATGAGTAGGTTTGGCAAACACAGATTCTGCCGACGAATAACCGGCTGGTACTCCCAATCTGCGGACACTGTCAGCGCAGACTCGGTGAACAGCTGTAAGTCCAGACTCAACCAGGACTGGAAAACTCGGAACAACAAGTTAAACATATACATGTATAAGTAAAAACCCACACAGACTAAACTACTATCTACCGCGTAAAAAAACAGACATAATAGATTAATTAAGCTAAGTCGACGATCTTGACAGGCTGTCGGGCCCACATGAGTCAACGACTCACCCAACAGCCAGCGGTAAAGGTAACTAACTAATAATAAACTGGGTTCAAACGCATTCAAATGAAGCCGTGTAAATAATTCCATAACTAGTGATCTGCTAACCAATTAGTGTATATAGTGCAGATTCATCTACAATCAACCACCACAGAAAACTACAAAACATCCCGCAATGAGTGCTCCGAAGAAAATGGAGGAAATTACCTGACAACAACAACTGGGTATATGCTCTATTCCTGGCGATTCGTGTTCCTTAAAGTTTAAATTATATTATGTGTATGACAGTTGTGCAGTCCAAGTCTTTTTTAGTTGTATAGTAATATTTTAAAACATTTATTCATCTTGAAATAATAAATTTTCAGAAGAAAATCATCAAAAGTGTAAATTTTACTTGCCAAGAAATTTTGACCTACATGTACGTCCTATTGATTCGTGCTCTCTAATTGGTCAGTATCAAAACAGCATTTCCGGGCAAGAAAATTCATGTTGCGGAATTTTTTGCACTAAATTCAGTCCGATAAAAATTTGTAACAATGATTATTTTGAAAATTGTGATTATACAGCGCAATTGAAGAAAACTAAATATGACCATTGCTGACGTAATGGCGTTTTCCAAAATGGTGGACATGAATGAAATGCATCCAATTTAATGTTTTGATAAATGGCCCCATAAAGGTCCATGAAAGGGTCTACAGAAAGGTCCATATATTAACGAGCCCTTTTCATAGAGGCTATTGACAAAAACTAGGTCACGAAAATAAACTCTGTGCTGAGAAAACTACGTGATTACACAATGCACGAATCGACAGGGTAACACGAATCCATAGGAATTCACGATACCTTTAAATGGTAATCTTTGTGTAGCAAAAAAAGTTTATTTGGTAAGCAGTAGACCATACATGAGAGTGTCACACTCTCTAAGTCTTACAGAGTGTACTCAAAGAGATGAAGAAAATTTACTCATTGGAAAGTTTCATTTGTTAATGGTTTTACAGATGCAGAGAGTGGTGAATCAATAGAAAATCATACATCTTTACAAACTGGAGTCATTTCATTTCATATTTTCATGAAATACAAATACAACTTTTGCCAAATTCCCTTTAAAGCACCTATGGAATAAAAGCATACCTAATAATTACTTTTATGTTTCTTTTATCTAAATGGCCTCATGTGTCTTTGTCAAACTGTTTAAATGTAAAACCGGTTGAGACAAGTCATGCGAACCATTCATCAGAGTATTTCAGGTCAGTGAGAACAATTAAATTAAAATCTGAACAACAATCTATTTATAAAATTATCATTTTTTGAAAACAGAATAGCATTTATTCTATTTCACTTTTTAACGTTCGCCTTAAATCAAACATACAAATAGAAAAATTTGCGACTAACCTATTTGGAATACAAAATGTTTACAATGCCTCCATATTGTTTTCTCTGGTCACGTGACGGATACCTGTTTCAGAAAAATAAGAACTTTGGCTCGAAAGGTTTTCAATTATCATTGATTGAAATTAGTTGATAACTCTTATCTGAATACAAAAAATCTTATTACTTACGAAAAATGTTTTTTTAATGCAAAAAATATATGGTCTCGCAGTAAACGAGAGTACTTTCAACATAGCAACATCAACATCCGGTTTTGCGAGAAAAATTATCAAAAATGTGAAACCAACACAAATGTTGACATTTCAAATTTTCTCTTAAACCCAGCTCCAAGAATTAAAAAATATAGATGGTGGATATATTTCTAAAGAAAGTGTTTTAGGTGAAAGAAACTGTAAATCTAAATGAGTGTTAAATAACGAAATGTCCAGAAGTACTATGTCGAAGTCAAGAACAGATAAGGGGAATAAACCTCCTGCTTCTCAAACTCCAGTTGCCTCTCATGACATTGTTCCAGGAAAGTTTAACGATCATGACTGGTAAGCAAACATTAATAATGAATCTCAAATCATATCTTTTAATCGCTTTTTACTCACTATAATTACTTGTATGCAGTGTCTGCTAACATTTGACAAAATTTGAAATACAGTTTGCAAAATTATGCAGATATTTATAGCACAGGGGTAAGACACGTAGGAGTCAGTATATGTATATATAGAAAGAAGGGATCCGACTTCAAAAGATCAAAATTACCCACTCCTCTACTTTAAACCCTTCGCACTGCAAGAAATGCACCGATTTCGATCAGATAAAAAGCTTTTCCATAAGCAAAGACATTTGTTTTATTGGAATATGCAAAGATTTTCCCTGTCAAATTAGGGATAAACTAAACATGGCACCAGAAACATGAGAAAAATGGCCAGAATTTGTTAGTCATGCAGACACGACCTCGTCCCTGAGTGCGAACCGTTGACAGCCTTGAAAAGATTATTTATACGTCACACACAATAAAATTTGGCGTTCATATCAACAATTATATATTCAACGAAAAGAACTATCTGACACGAAAACGTGGTTTTACCATCCTTCCTGCGATTTTTAACGATTGCAACTTACATCGTTTTCAAGAAGTCAAACTTTGCATGCATGGTCACGTGACTATACAACAGCAGCATTTGGTACGCGTTATTTCATTGGACTGGCTGAAAATGCCGATGGTTTTCCGATGTATCACGAACAAGGTTGGATAGTTAACTTTCATTAAAGGCCAATCAAAACGTGTATAACAAGAAGTCACGTGACATGACTTCGGCGACTTGAAAATGAAAGTGAAAGTTGCTGACATGAGTCTAAGGGACATAAAAAAACACAGAAAGGGCAGTAAAACCTTGTTTTCGTGTAAGATTGCAGTAAGAAAGTTCTTTTCATTGAATATATTGCTGATATGAATGCCAGATTTTATTGTGTGTGACGTATTATAAGTAATTGTTTCAAGGCTGTCAGCAGTTCGTACTCTGGGACGAGGTCGTGTCCAACTACTGAATTTTGGCCATTTTTCTCATATTTCTGGTGCCTTGTTTATAGTTTATCCCTAATATGACCGGGAAAATCTTTGCATTTTAGAATAAAACAATCTCTTTGCTTACAAAATAGCTTTTTATCTGATCGAATCGGTACATTTCTTACAGTGCAAAGGATTTAAAGTAGAGGAGTGGGTAATTTGGATCTTTTGAAGTCGGCTCCCTTCTTTCTATATAAATATTTTTATATACTGACTCAAACGTGTCTTGCCCCTGTGATTTATAGTGGCATGTACAGCATTGCTAATGTCTGTATGTATGGAATTTACCAACATACATATGTCTATACATCAGTTATAATCATCCCTTGACACATCTCATATGAATATTTTTGTAACAGAACTGGCAGCCAGGCCAGGGCTTGAACCCGGAACCCCTCACTTACACCTAGCAAGTGCTCTACCGACTGAGCTATCCAGACCACTTACTGCTCTTCACCCAGTTCCTGTACACTATTTCCCCTTTTTCCCTGAGATTCTCGCTGAATCTGCACAAGAAATCATGGGCATGCACAGGGTCTGATTTTCAAGTTTGACTCCAACATACTGTAACAGGACTTAGAGGTAAAATCGGTGGTAGAACGTGAACACCCAAGGCAGATCTGATGTTATCTTTTTCTTTATTTACCGACGTTTCGACACTTACAAGTGTCTTCTTCAGGGTAATCATGAAAATTTTACAAAATACTGTCTACTAAGGTACAAGTTTTTGGGGGCCTTATCACGTGGTTTTGTTTGTGACGTAACGTAATGTGGGTAGTAACTATGGGAGACGAAAACTGCTAAAGATCGCCGTGTATCCAAAAAGGTGTAATGGAAACTCTGTAATCTGTAGTTGTTTACGTTCAGCGGATGGCTTTTGCAATTACATAGGTAGATATATGCAATTCCAAGAGTCCTTCGCCGGCTCCTATCGTCAAAAGAGGTGTATAGTTTACGTAATAAAGAAATTTTAGAGCGAAATAAAGACACCTAACCTGTGGAAAGTTTGTTATTTGTCTCTTATGAGAAAATCCCATAAATACTGTATATAAAAATGTCAGCCTTTGCTTGGTCTTCGCTTCTCTCGTCTAGGCATATGGTGGTATCCGAGTCTGTTTCAGGTATATTTAATATAGGAGTGGTCCAATAGATGTCGCTGTCGTCTGTCTTGGAGTCTGAGTTGGTGGTTGTTTGGTCTGTATTTATGGTGTATATGTCTTCAGGTAGGGGGCTGATTGGTCTAGGTATGAGCATCATTTCTGGGATAAGGTCCTGGATGATATCTGGTTTTCTGTATGTGGAGGGTCCGGGGATGGTTCTGAATCTGGGAGTGGCTTCAAAGGGTGGGGTCCATTTTTTGATAGGTGTGATTTCTGGATAACAGGACTGGTGAAAAACATGCAGCCAGTCTGGGACTCAAACTCGCAACCCTCACTTACAGGGCGAGTGCTCTACTGACTGAGCTAACCAGACCGCTTACTGTTCTTCACCCAGTACTTGTACCAGGCCTGTTATGCTGTAAATAGATTTCAAGTTACTTTCATTTTGGACGATATCCTAGGTAAGTGCATATAGGGCATCAAAGTCTGCCTTCAAATCCATATGTCTTTAGACTGTAAGATATGGCAGCCGTCACAAAGCTAGAGAGAGAGAGAGAGAGAGAGAGGGGGAGAGAGGTTAGAGAGAGAGTTTCCCTACTTGCATAGCAAAATAAAGGTTCATCATGGCTTCTTTATCGTTGTAGGAATCTCATGGTTGATCGAGATGGCACAGAAGATTTTGTGGAGGACATAGTTGAAGACCTTATTGGCGCAACTTTAGGAAAATGTTTTGATTTGTATATAGAAAGACAATTAGTTCCTTTTACAGTAACACAAGCAAAGGATGCTATTTTAAGTATAATTGATGTGAGTATTTTACATATGATTTAACTGTATATAGCTAAATTTTAAAAATTAAGATTTAAATTGCAAGACATTTTTTAAAACTGTGTTTAAGGATCTAAAATGTAGTCTGTATTACTTATTTTCATGAGAAAATGAATAAGTATAGACTGAAACTATACAGCCATAAGTTATTATATAATTACGTTGAGAAATTAAGAGTAAATAATTCAATTTTTAAATTTGCTTAATGAGCTGCATAACAAGAGAAGGTCATTTTCATGAACAGCACAACAAGAACAGTTCATAGCAGTTCTCTACAGCCTTGTTACAGGCCTTTTTCTGGTGTCTACATGGGTCAATTAAAAGGACCCATTCCTATTGCATAATAGGTATCATTTTTCCCAATTTGGGGAAAAAAACCAACAGAGACCAGGTTTTGATTAATATGCTAAGAAATGAAAAATAAGTTAAAATGGGACCAAAAATGTTTTCCAATCATTGACTTTCATGTGCACAAAATTTCCCAATTAAAATGCTTTAATTTTTCCCAATATTGCTAGATAAATATCTGCCTTATCAAATCTATACTAACTATTCATTGTGTATACACAGATCGACACTTATTAATTTATTCTCCTTAAATCTGCTTTAAATTTACAAATCATGCCTGTAAGTTTGATACAATACATTTGTACTGTTAAGTTTTCATATAAACATAACATATTAAGTTAGCATTGTTTGGCATGAGTGATAGTAGAATCATTTAAGTCTCTTTCATTTACTTTTTGCCATCTTCTTTATGACAGTGGCAGTTTCTAACACGAGACCAAGGAGAGAAATCACCGGAGACAGATACTGGGTGGATCCAAGATGAAGGTGAAATATGCTTTAACTAAGAACAATTTACAAGTGACTTTTAACCTTTTACTCCTTAGATACGCCTTTTAACACCTTTGCAAACAGAGTAGACCCAGATCCAATGACTCCTGTAGGAGCCATCTGGTTAGGGTCTGCTCTGTTGCTTAAAGCCTTTGGAATAATATAGATCTGATTCTACAGTTTCTGCTATGTCGAAAATTTACTATGTTCCATGTCATTATAAAAAAATCGACTACATGTAATTGATATTAATGATGTCATTATTTCTTACACGAGTATTCATATTGTAGAGATTGAGAGTTCAAAACTTCAAATATAGTTATACCACTCTATACCTGTGTATAATTTGTCAACAATAATGCATTCTCAATGTCTGTCAGACAGAAACCAAATGAGACCCTTAGCAACTGAGCATCCTATTTTGAACCTATATATATATATAATAATTATAATAATGACTTTATTTAATGAGGCTACACATTTAGGTAAGCCCAGTCTCCCATGTGGGCCTCAATACATAATATATTTACATAGGAGAACAAAAGTTTAGAAATTATACACAAAATACTAACAAAAGTACTAACATGTTTATGACAAAGGTTACTTATCTCAAATCTTAGTCCAGATGAAAATTTATTCTTCATTTTTCTACGAAATCTTAAAAATCTATTAAGAATATTGTACATAATAAAAATACATATGTATTCAGACTATATAGTATGTTTCTAGAGCCCTGCATGCTATATACATTTTTTGCGCTTTTTATATGCCCGTGGAAAGAAGGGTCATATTATGTGACCCGGGTTGGCGGGCAGCCAGCGTCAAAAACATGTCCACTCTCTAAGTTGAGCAGTTTTTATCCACTTGTCACCAAAACTTGGGAAAATGTTTGTGGTAATAATATCTCGGCCATTTTCAATTACCAGCTAAATGGCCCCAAGAACTTTAGAATTACCTATTTTAGTCTTGTCTGCAGTGTAAGTCAAAGAGTTTTATTCGATCTTCACCAAACGTCATAAAATTGTATGCTGTCATATCTCTACCTGGTTTGATAACCAGCCAATGGCCCCAGGCACTTGAGAGTTATGGCCCTTGAATTAGCCAGAATTGCTTATTTGCCCTTGTCCACTCTCAAGTCAACCAGTTTTAATCTGATGTTCACCAAACTTCATGAAATTGTGTGTGGCTATAACATCTCGACTAACCAGCCAAATGGCCCCAGACGAGTATTTTATGTTAGTATGGAACTCTTGATGTGTAATCAAAATATGGCTTACTTATTATAATTGACAAAATTTTGAAAACAAACTATCTCATACTTTAATTATAATATATATATATATAATTATGCTCTTATGCTTTGTACAATGTTAAAGTAATACAGGAAAATTTTGGTCAGCTAAACTTTAATGAAACCAGTTTGACATTGTGACCATAATGGTGCCTAGTGGTTTAGACTAGTATATAGAGTGTATGTGCCTGTGTGTGTTCAAGTTTGTCTGGACCTTAACTTTTTTAATCATTGACTGAATAAAATATTATTGTACATGCATTTTAACCTTTTCCTTAATCTAAGTGCATTTTCACGCATTTGCAAACAGAATACACATAGAGCCATCTGATCAGGGTCTAACCTGTTTGCTTATGGAATTCAATAGATCTATTTGTTTACTTTCTAAAGTGGCTACAATGTTCCACCTTCCATATTTCATTATAACTATTTTGTCTAAGAATATTCAGTAGGTATTGAAATTTGAAATAAACATAGAACAGGGAAAAGGTTAATAGTGAGCAGACAGTGTGTGTGGCAAAGAAGTGCATCACCTGTTTTTTAGTTATCTCCCTTTTTGACTTTTTTGCATAGAGTCTGCTCAGACTTTCTTATACATTGTATTCGAGACATACACAGATTTCAGTCTGATTTGACTCACAATTTAATCATGATTATACAGTTTGTCTAGAACAAGAATAATGATTTTAGCATCACCTGGTTTTGAATTATCTCCCTTTTCCATTTTTTTTACAGAATTTATCCTGGATTTACTTATTGTGCATGGATGAATTTCAATTTAATTCTGGACAGTTCTTAATCATGAGTAGAAGGTTTTTCGTACATACCGTATATATAATTACCATAACTCAAGCATCACCAATCATTCAATTTTTTTTCTTATATAGATTTTGTCTATGCTAGGACTCGACATGCTACTTGTTGGTATTTATCAGTTTTATATTTTTTCAGTGCAACAGTCTCATATGTTAATCTTTGCCATTGTCTGTCTTCACAGAGCCTGACCCTGCGGAGACCGACTGCTGGGCCCAGGGTTCAGTTCCACGGACCTACCTGCCCAGTCCAATACCTGAACCTATTGAGGAGGAACCAGAACAAGAAGAAGTTGAAGAGGTGCAAGAAGAAACTGCAGAAAAGTATGCCCATTTCTCATAGTGCAGTGCTAAACATGACATTAACCCTTTCTTTCATAAAAACATGTCTTCCTATAGGAGCCATCTGATCAGGGTCTGCTCTGTTTGCTAATGGATTTTGAATGATCTGTTTCTTTACTTTCTAAAATGGCTACAATGTTCTACCTTCCATACTTCTTGATAACTATTTTTTCTATGAATATTCACTAGGTATTGAATTTTTTGATAAATATATAATATGGAAAGGGTTAAGTTCCCTAAGGTTTCATATTAACTATGTCACAGTTCAAAGAATTCTGGTAAGAGTAGCCTACATTATTTTTCTGCTTCAAGTAGTTATATAATTGTCAAGCCATATTCATTTATTCTTATCATAATATGTCACTTCTGTATTTGCTATTCATTTATGCACCACAATCCTACAGATAATTTGCAGAGTAGAGCCAGATTAGACAGCTCCTGTCTGATCAGGGGCTTCACTGATCGTTTATGTTACAGGTTCTCTAGTGTTTTCCATGGTAATGAATTTCCTTAAATTAGCTCATCTGTTTTTTTGAAGAAAGAAATACAAGCTATTGTCGTTACTCCAGCATCCGCATTGTCGGAAACTTTAACTGTGGCTGTTACTTCTTTACTATTCATTCAAATCCTATTAAACAATGCAAACACTTGTTCACTGTCACAAGGGCTACAATCAAACAGACAAGGTCTGGCAACTGCATGCAGTGCTCTTGTTTTATATTACAAGAATTAAATTTATAATAATATTAATATTCAAAATGGGTGGAGTCATGGAAGGAATATACTTGAAATTAAAGGATACATAAATATAATAAGTAGATATTACAGAGTATAATAGTTTAATTGCATTGCTGTTTACATTTCTGTTTACATATATCCTGTTCTGTTTTACTTATTGCTTCTACAAAGGAAGTGCTAACATATTAAATCTTTTGTTTGCTTGTGTGTAGGGATGTTGTTATAGAGGAAGAGCCAGAGTTAGAGGACAAAGTGTCTGATGATGAAGATGCTGGACGGGAGGAGGCAGAAAGACTGGCAAAAGAGGAGGAAGAGAAAGCAAAAGTACAAATATTTACAACTTTACCTAAACAATGTACTGAAAATAATGTTTGAAATAATTATTTCTTTGCAGTTAAACAGCCCCAGAGTTTTCGGACACTAACAGATTTTGATAATGTTTTGAAATAAGTTTAAACATGTACATCTGGAGATCCGTTATAACGCGGACCGTTTTACCGCGGTATCCGATATAACGCGGGTAGTCTGTGTCGCCGAATTTTTTTTTGTAAATACCTCATTTATAGTAATATGATTGAATATCGCAATGAAACTTAAAATAAACTTAGGTAAACTTATCCGCCCGCAGCAGGCTAAAGGATGAAAACAAACACCGGTCCCTACATAAACAATTGAACACAGTCTTACGTGTGAAAAACTGACAACTGTCAACTCGTATATATGCCGCCATGAATGTAATACACACAGCTGATTACCGGTTCGTACTATGCGCATGGCGGGAACCAGTAAAATCTTAACTGCATAACTTTCGTTACAAAGTAATTGTGTGTATAATTGAGATACGCATGTACTGAATTTTTTCACTGTCAAAGCCACAAAAGTTCGCACTTTAATTATGAAAAACAAACATCATTAGAAGTATAAACCCCTAACTCTCAGTGCGGGGTTGGAGGTTATATGCTAATACAGAAAAGGGTGTGTACCCTTTGACCAATCAAATAAAATTTAAAACCCCAACAAATCACACGCGACATCACATGTGACCTTTCATTTTCTGAAAACAGTGACAGCCATGTTTATTGTTTTACACAGCAGGTTTAATCGGATTAGGGGTTTGACAGGCCCAGAGG
Organism: Azorinus chamasolen; assembly: GCA_963576725.1. NCBI lineage: Eukaryota > Metazoa > Mollusca > Bivalvia > Cardiida > Solecurtidae > Azorinus > Azorinus chamasolen. The sequence continues at coordinate 105,121,331 of OY755236.1, forward strand.
CAATTACATCCCTTCAACAGGCTTGTATTATGAAATGTACTTGGTTGCTTGAAAACATACACGATTTTATTTGTAATTTTGTATAACCCTTTCCCTCATACAAACGTGTTTTCACACATTTGCAAACAGAGTAGACCCAGATCAGACGGCTCCTATCAGGGTCTACTCTGTTTGCAAACAGAATTTGAAAGAGCTATGTGAGTGGGTGGGGAAACAAAGTATACAAGTCGGTTTCGTTCGAAATTAGTTTATTTTAGGAAGATGGGGAATTATGTAAGTACCCAGATAAAAAAAAACTCGTTACAACGCGGTTCCGTATATAACGCGGGTTGAATTTTATGTCCCCTCAGACCCGCGTTGTAACGGGTCTCCATATGTACATGTACTTAGAACAAATTTGATATGGAAATTGATCAGAACTTTGTAAATGTAACAAACTATAGTTTCACAAAATGATTGTACACATGTTTATGCTTCAAGTTTGTTTTAGGTGAAACATATATTGCATATATTTGAAAGTTTTCACCTACAGAGACAAACAGTGCAATAGATAAAGGTGCATATTCAAATGCTAAAATAGTAATTTCTCCAACAAACCCAATGTTGTGACCAGTCATTAGAATCATCTGGAAGAGTGGTCAAAACATAGGGTTTGATGGAGAAATAAAGGAGCTATTCTTGAATTATTTTTAAATTACTCATCTTATCTGTTCCTCTGACAAACTGAGAGTAGTATATTCAAACTTTGATTTATCTCATTTTAGGCAGAGACAGAAAATAAAAAGAAAAAAAGATTCAAGCCATACACTGGGCGGATGAGATCGCCAGGTCTTCGTACAACAGAGTCATTGGAGCAGACGGAGATGACATTACTGACACGGGAGATTGAGGCCAGTATGCCACCCCCAGAGCCACGAACAGGGCTTGTCACCATGCCCGCTTCATGTCACTCTATTCTAAAGGTAATCTGTAACTAATTGACTAAAAAGAGATTAATTATTTATTAACCCTTTACTCCATATATACGTTTTTAACATCTTTGCAAACGGAGTAAATTAGATAGCACTTTTTTTTCATAAAAAAAAAAAATATCCTGATTCAGCTGTTTCTGCCATGGCCAAAATTTGCTGTGTTCTGCCGTGACCAAATTTGGCTGTGTTTACCATTATAAAAAGAGTAATCTACTTAATATTCAGGATGTCAATGTTTCTTACATGAATATTCATGGGGCAAAGGGTTAACCCATTACCTCAGAGGCTATTTTTAGACCCAACCTCTTTGAATAATTCTACTGAAAAGGAGCATTAACTAAGGAAAAGGAATATTTTAGAATTTTCTATTTTGAAACCATTGTGATAAATAGAGCATTTGCTCCTATAGGAGCAAATGCTCTATTTATCACAATGGTTTCACAAAGTGACTTGTACAGAGTCATCAAAGTTGTCAATATGAGGGAATGGGTTAACCCTTACAACGCTGAATTTTCAAATGGACTCTTCCAAAATTCAAATAGGTCAAGCTTATAGTGAATATTTAGGGATGTTTTCTAAAGAAAAGTGTAACATGACAAACAGTGTAGACCCTGATGAGAGGGCTCCCCTAGGAGCCCTCTCATCTGGGTCTACACTGTTTGCAAAGGACATTAGTGACTCGGGTCCCGCACTGTAAGGGTTAATGAAGAAAAAATGCTTTTAATCATGATTAGTATGATTCGTAATAAGAGTTTATATGGCAACTGACCGGGGTTTACATTGTTTGCGTTGAAAATAAATAAAATAACAGTCACTCAGTGTCAATTGTAATCAGTGGCCATAGGTCAAATATGGCAGCATAATTATCTAGGGATTTCAAACTTTGAAACTTTAAGTCCTCAGGTGGTCCTATATCAAAAACTCCATAACTTTTGATTGAAACTTACAGAATTGTTCCCATTTTTTTTTTAACTTAGGTTTGTTTTTTGAGGTTACAGTATTTCTTGAAAGATTTTATCCCAGAAATTTAGAAATTTCACAAAGTAGTTTTGGATCATGTCTGAACAGGGTCTGCTCTATATGCTTATGACATAACATTAATCTGTTATTAAATTAAATGCTCTGTTCTGTGCATTTTAGAAAAATTCAATAAATGAATAGTCATGAATTATTTTATAAATATTCATGAGGAAAAGAGTTAAGTGATCGCTATAGAGAGGTTTCCACTGTACATATTCTTTAAGTACTGAGGCACTATTGTCAGTATGTTCTCTATATTTTTCAGGTGCAAGCTGGGCGGCCCCCAGGCAACAAGGATGTGGAGTATGATGATTATGGCAATGTAGTAGCTGTTATAAAACTCAACCCAGAGAGACTTCCATCACACAGGTAAGCAAAAATGGTCACTTAGATGTTCTCAGAATTAATATTTAAATATTAGCTTGCAGGTGTGTTTTATTGTGTTCAGTTTTAGATTCTCAGACTGTCTCCAAGAAAATTAATTGTGTAGGAGAGAGGAAAAAAATAAAAATGAGTGTAAGGCCATGATCATATTTCAATATGCATAGAGTTTCGGAAATATACCAGCATTTATCTTTTATAACCATAGCTGTCAGCAAAAAATGCATTTAAACTATACTTGTAATTATCATGGGGAAGACAATATTGATTGATAACTAGGTTAGTCTAAAGTTATTTGGAGATCTACAATGTGTTGACCTGTGTTTATAGGATCAGAGTAAACTATCAGGTGGTAGATCCAGCTGTTGAGGCTGCCCAGGCCAGGTTAGATGCCATGAGGACTGGCAGATATGTTGCCCCCAAACCCAAAACCAAGAAAAAGGCCGTCAAAACCCAGGAGTCAGATGAAAGAGTATCAGGTAAACCTACATATGTAATTATCCTTTTACTCCATGAATATTCGTGCAAGAAATAATGACATCATGAATATTAATTAGATATTTTTTGAAAATGGCATATTAACACAGAGCATTTCTTACATGGCAGAAACTGTAGAATCAAATCTGTACTATTCTATAAGCAAACAGAGCAGACCCTGATCAGACGGCTCCTGTAATAGCCCTCTGAAATAGGTATTTCCTATTTGCAAAGGTGTTGAAAGGAATATTTATGGAGTAAAGCATTAAGAAATGCTAACCTAATACATTTATAGTCAAATGATGAAAACATTTGTTTTGTTTCCTTTCCATTCCCCTAAGATCTAGAAATGGGGCATTCTGTTTTTGGCCAGTTTGTCTGTCTGTCTGTTAGTTGGTCTGTCTGAAACTTTTAACTTTTGCCATAGCTTTTAGATTATTAGAGGTAGAGACTTCATATTCATGAAACTAATAAGTATAAGTGGTGCCATGGCAATGTGGAGGCCGAAATAAGTCTAAGGATGAAAACAATAGTTTTGTTTCCCCTAGGATCTAGAATAGGGGTATACTGTTGGCCAGTTTGTCTGCCTGTCAGTTTGTTGGTCTGTCTGAACCTTGGCCATAGATTTTGGACTAAATTATTTTTGATATATCATTCATGAAAACTGAGCCCTCGATAATAATTAATATTTTTGTGTGCAGTTTACCATTTACTGTTGCTTTTCTTTGTGAATCTTTTTCACTTGACTTTTTCAAATATTTGAAATCTTTCTTTAGCAAAGGTCTTTCTTTAGAAGTAATGAAATTGCTAGTAGAAAACACTACATCAGTTCTAATAGATGAAATATTGTCTTTATAATGAAACTGAATCTAGCAATGATTTACAGTTGATAGGTTTAGAATCTGCTCCAAACATCTTAAAAATACAATGAAACAGACCAAAAATGTTTCGTTCAGTTTCATATACATTGTATAATTATGCTGTATTGTAGTCTGAAATGACCTTATATAATATATTTGTTTTGTTTTAGCATCCTTTTTGTACATTATATACTATAAATGTCTGAACATGTTATTTTCTTGTTTATTTCAGTTGACACTAGCTTGAGCAAAAACACAATTAAAGCACCACTGCCACCACCTATGGTAGGTTTTCAAGTTGCAATTATAGCAGTATTCCAGTCCCAGTGATAATTGCTTTCGGTTTAACTCTTTCACTGCCATTTATTGTCATCTGCAAATTTTTCTTCCTTTTTTTCAAGAACCATAATCCTAGTATTGATATAGACTGGAATCTGTAGAGATGCAAAGTTACTTGGTATCTCAACTGGATCCGGGTCCATGCTTATAAAACTTTTAGTTGAGTCTGAGTTCGTTCTCTAGTTTTTGATTGGTCAGATTTGAGCCTTTGTCTCAAATCTGACCAATCAAAAGCTTGAGAACTCAAATCTGACCAATCAAAAGCTTGAGAACGAACTCAGACTCAACTAAAAAGCTTTATAAGCATGGACCCAGAACTGTCTGCATAAGTAATTACAGAATCACCATTGGCAGTGAAAGAGTCAACCCTACAACACTTACTTGCAACAAAGCTTAGCTAAAAATAGTTTGTGCAGCTAGATCTCTCGGATGGAAGCCTTTCATCTAGTCACTGAGTCAAAGAATCAGATTACTGATACAGTGGTCAGATATTGCTTTTTACTGATAGTCATGCATTTCAAAGGTACTGCTGGTCTGTAACACTCTGCCTCTTCAAGGAAGTTATCCTTTATATTGATGTCAGGCATTTTGGCTAGCAAAGTCCATTTTAGGATATAATTTGGTCATTACAGTCAATCCTGGATGAGCTCTCATGTTTCAACAGAGCATAGCTGTAAACAATTTTGTTCCTAGTAGGAATTTAACCAGGTCTTGGATGCAAAGCCAATAATATGGCCTCTGAGCCAAAGAACTGATTCACTAATGCAGTTGTCAGATATTAGTTTACCGTTACACTAGAAGCAATGCATTTCAAAAGGACATTTCTTTTCAGTAACTGTCAAATTGTTTTGATTTGGATGAGACACTCAGTTTCTTGCTTTCTCATCTGTATCAAAACTGTTAGCAAATGATCCTACACATGTACCAATAGTCTGGAAAATGTTGAAAACTATCATGCAAAACATTTTTGAATTTATGTGACTTGGTGTTCCTCTGTATCATCCCTGAGCTACTTTGTTCAAGAGATAGAAAATTAATCAGCTCAGATTAGTTATCATGATTTTACTCAATGTGTTAACCTTTATCCTCATATAAATGCCTATTCACGCCTTTGCAAACAAATTAGACCCATATCAGATGGCTCCTGTAGGATCCACCTGATCAGGGTCTGCTTATGAAGTAATAAAAGATCTGGCTCTACAGTTTTACTAATACCAAAACACTCAGTGTATATATGCCATTATAAAAAGTCAACTATTAAATATATATATTCATGATGTCATTATTTCTTATATGAACATACAACAAGGGAAGAGTTAATCATTAGTCTAAGTGTAAAAAATGCTTTAAGTAAGCGTGTCAAAAGTTTTCTATCGATGTTTTATCGGTATCTATCCTCTCATCTTATCTCCATATGAAATGCCATATACTCCCAAACAGAATATAACAGTGCCTTAAAAAATCCTTCAACAGTTAAACCTGTTTTAAGCAGCCTCTTACTGATTAAATATAGGATCTAAAAAAGTAGATGGCTACTTAATGAATGGCAAAGGTATTGCGACAGGCTCCTTTTAGAGTTTTCTGCATAATTTAATCCTGCATTTAGCTATGACCTGCTTTCAAGATTTGGAAGAAGACCTCTTTTAAATGATCGCATAATGTAAATTTAATGCTACATGTATTTTACTAGCTTCTGTATTGAAAAGAGGTGCAATGGGGGAAAGGTGTCTATGTTGCAATGCAAAGAGCCCAGATCAAACAGATCTGCTGTACTGTTTGTAATACAGCATTTGATGATAGTCTACATTGTTTGGCACTTATCAGCAGTTAAAGTGTTTATTATATAACCTGACAGTTTAATTCTTGTACCACTAGCAGCAAATTCGTAATAAGCTATGCAACAGTTGGAATCCAGATGAGATACCAAATAGTTTAATCTTTCATCAAGATCCTAACTGTTTGACATGCTGACTGTAGCTTTGAAGAGAAATTGATGAATGATAACTTTGAAAATTGTAGTTTACAACCAGTTTAGCTGAAAACAATTTCTCAGTGTACAAGGAGATAAACCGAGACATCTTACCCATCTGCTAATCCCTGAGGATACTAGTTCTTATCCCTTTACTTGATAATCCAACCTTTTTATAGGAGCCATCTAAACTGGGTCTACTCTGTTCACAAAGGCATAAAAAAGCATATCTATGGAGTAAAAGGTGAAGGCACAGGTCAAATCTACCATCACAGGTTGACATATAGATGTGATAAAATTGTTTAATATTTCAGATTGAAACTATGGATATTGCACCTGGTGTAATAGTTAAAGAGGGAGGAAGAATAAAACAAGGCCCAACTCGGGTAGGTTGACCTTTCTGTTAATTGATGTTGACGTCTTCTATTGCTTTATTGCCAATTGAACAAGTCTAGTGCAATTTATTGAAGTGGATTTGATGGATACAAAAGGCGTTTAATAACATTGCTTCCGGAAACAATCAAAGCATACCATTTCTGACATGAAAATGTGTTGTATTGTTGGTTTTGGTTTAGTATGTGCAAAAAACATCCACAAAATACAGCAATGTGTAAGGAGGAGACATGAATATATACAAATGTCAGTCACATGACGAAATCACATGAACATAATATGAATGAAAATATTTCCCCAACAGTTGCTCAATGAATAAAGAAGTATGTGTCGGATGACCGTATGCAAGCTCTTAAGTAAACACACCGATAGACTGCGAGTGGTCAGTTTAATTATAAGCATAGTGGAAAATGGCTGAAGTGTCATGCCAAAGTGCACTTAGTTGATATCAGATATTTGATTCTCAACACATTGATTCCATGCAAAGAATACTGCAGCATCTGCACGCTTTGCTTTATCATCATCTGCAAATGTTTTATAAACAGAAAACGTCAGTAATTGACTATTCTAAGAATCACCAAACCTAGCGTAAGAATTGCAATACATTGTGTGCTTATTGATAATGATATAAATGATAAGAGGTCAGCCAAGTGATGGAAAACACAAATACATGTAGTTTTTGTATAGAAATACAAGGAAACTTGGTTGTAAAATTGATGGGTGAAAGTTTTTATTTCTTTGTTTCAATTCAATGTGTAGTTCAGTTCTAAACTAAACATAATACATACAGCACTGTCTTGCCTAAAATAGTTAATTCAAATAAAGCATATGCATAATAACCTTGTACTTTCTATTCTAGTATATAAGACGAGTAGACATGTTGAACCAGACACAGAAAGGCCTGAAGCCTGTCCCTACCCAGATGAGCACACCACGCCTGGATGTTTCAGAGATTCTTGACAGACACACACCTATACTGCGGCCTATTCATGACAGTGCTCCATTACCACCAATCATGGCCATTCCACACCCACCAGAGAAACCCAAGATCTCAGCATGAAGCTCTAGTTGGCATCAATTTGTTGTCAAAATATTTAAAAACAACTGTATAACAAGGTGTAAGAATTGGTTTATTTTATGACTGTGATATTACATTTCTATTTGTGTAAAATAAGATAGCAGCAGTTCTAACCAAACATTATCAGCACATACTCTGTGTAGAACCTTAATAAATACATGAAATGCACAAACAAAGGAAAATAATATTATTTACTGACTATTCCTTTTTGAAATTATAATGACTTATTGTTTGTTGAAGCATGCATTTTTGTGCATGTTTATTACAATTTTATTTTATTAAACACTTAAAAATTGTCAGTCATTCTATATTGTTCTGCATTTATTCCTCTTACATGAATTATGAAAAACAGAAATCTGCCATGTGAGATATACTTCTATCAGAGATACTTCTATCATCTCTTTCACTGCCATTGGCAAATATGTGATCACCTTTACAAACAGCTTGAGTCTATATTAGACGCTGAATGACTTTGTGTCTCATCAGGATGCAAACTGATTGAGATACATGTACTGTGATTATGTTTTTTGAAACAAGAAGGATGAAAATTCAAAAAAGAAAAATAAAGACAGCAAATTTGGCAGACAATACATGACAGCTGAAGACTCGAGAGGAAAAAATGCATGTTACTTGATTAATCCTTTCCCTCATAGGCTATTTTTAGATCCAACCTCATTGAATAAATCTACCGTAAAGGAGCATTAACTAGAGAAAAGGAAATTTTTAGAATTTTGTAATTTGAAACCATTGTGATAAATAGAGCATTTGCTCCTATAGGAGCAAATGCTCTATTTATCACAATGGTTTCAACAGGTGACTTTTACCGAGGCGTAGAAAGGCGTATTTATGGAGGAAATAAATTCCTAACCATTGTAAGAAATTTTCTCTGTTATCATAAACTGTTACAAAGCTACTTCGTCTTTGAAATTTCAACACAAAAAAAGTAAATTGAGTGTCAGTTTGAGGTGGCTCTATTAGATTAAACCTGTTTGCAAGAAGCGTCATATAACTGTCTCATGTTTCTTGAGGCATTCTAGAATAAATAAATTGGGGGAATACTTTTCTGTACACTAAACCGTATGCTTGATTATTATAAACTAGATGGCACTAATTGTATGTATAAATCATGTTATAGTGTCCCCTAATGCAATCACTCTTAAATGCTTTATATAATGCACATCACATAATACAAGAGCAAATTTCTGTTGACTGCAGCATCCATTCAGGCATGCTTGATTGGTTTCACACTCATTCATAGTGAACTCTGAACCCGTCATAAAACCTTGGTTGTGTAATTGTGTGATTGATTCATTCTTGTGATATTGTCATTTTCTGTTATCAAAATATACATTTACAAGATGAGGGTATTATGTTTTATTTTGATCACCAAAGAACAAGCAGAAAACCTACAAGGTTCAAACAATTTGAAAATAGGCTCGTTATGAATTAAAATGTGCATTTTCACAAACATGCGAGACTGAACAGAAATGGGTACATGTATAATGTAATAAAAAAAATCTGTTTGTCTTTAAGTCAAGCCTATAAGAATAGTGGCAGCTTGATGTAGGATAAAGGTTATGCAGACCATTCCCTTTCTGCATTACTTCTATTCGGCATTAACCCTTTCCTCCATAAATACAATTTTCTACCCCTTTGCAAACCTAGTAGACCCAGAGCAGATGGCTCCTATAGGAGCAGTCTGATCAGGGTCTGCTGTGTGTTTGCTTATGACATATTATAGATATGATTCTACTGTTTCTGCTATGGCCAACACTTCCTGTGTTCATGTGTCAATATAAAAATTAAAAACTAATTAATATTCATGATGTCATTATTTCTTACAGTCATGTATATTCATGGAGTAAAGGGTTAAGCAACACAATCTCTTGCACTCTAGCTCATAGATTCGCTTCAGTCACATACAAATGTGCATAAAGCCGCCAATGGAAAAAAAGGCATTGAAATATGTTCAACAACAATTGGTAAACTATCTAGTTCCATCATAGTTTGGTATATTTCAGGCCTTCAAGTTTTTTTTATTGTTGGTGGATCTAAGGTATGCAGCAAAAGAGATTTTTCTCAAGCCAACCCTGTGTGTATCCTTCCTGTGCAGATCTTGCATTTCCAAGCAATATCCATTCCTTGTCTGACCAGCTCTTTGATGACTCCAAATACAGCTTGCCTTCCAAGTGTTCTTTGTAGAATTGTTGGATAACATGACCAAACCATATTGCATCACCTGATGGTAGCTTGAAGTTCCCCCTGTGTACCAAAAAGGCCTCTGACCAAGATCTGCACATGTTCATTGATTTTGTATTTGATATGCAGATGTGCTTGCAATTATTTCATCTTGAATGCCTCAATTTGGCAAGTAGTGTCCAAGTCGCTCACCCATACCAAAGAATGGAAACAGCAAGAGACCTGTACAGTCCGTAAATGGTTTAGAAATTGATATTGTTCTCCCAAATTCTGTTGAGCTGTGTCATGGCAGCTGTAGCCGAGTTATTTTGGATAAGTCTTTCTTTCTAACACAGGTTGCCTCCCAAGTACTTGTAGTGAGTCACACCATTTATAGATAACTTCAGCACTGGCGTCTGTTGAACTGTTGACCATAATCTTTGACATTTCTGTGCTGACCTCCATCCCATAAGCCCTATATGTTGTGATAAGCCTGCAACATGTTACTTTGGGCCATCAAATCCATGTCATCAGCATAACTGAAATTGCACATGGATATGCCACCAATGGAGATGGATGTGTGGACCTTGACTGACCTCAGCTGTAGAAAAAAGTGCTATATCACATGAGGTTGGAATGTCAACTTTGTGTGTGAGTACATCTGGGGATGGCCGAGTGTCACATACTGTTTTCAGATCACCGTATCCTTGACCTCTGACCTCAGACGCAGAAAAATATTGCCTGCAGCATATCTCTTATAATATTTAAGTAGGGAATGTAAAATTGTGTGTGCAAGTACATCTTGGGCATGCGGAGTGTTGCATACCATTTTCAGCTCACTGTGACCTTGACCTATGACCTCAGTTATAGAAACTTAGTCCCGAGCTTACCGCCTATATTACTTGATGTAGGAATGCCAAATTTGGTGTGCGAGTAGATCTTTGGATGGCAGAGCGTCACCTACCATATTCAGGTCACTGTCACATTACTATAGAAAAATCTTGTCTGTAGCATATCTCCTATAATACTTGAATTAGGAATACCAAATTTGGTCTGTGAGTACATCTTGGGATAGCGAAGTATCGAATACCATTTTCAGTTATTTTTTTACCTTGACCTTTGACCTCAATATTAAAAAAGATATATCTCCTGTAACTTGAAGTAGGAATGCCAAATTTTGTGTGGGTTCATCTTGGGATGGCAGAGTATTGTGTACCATTTTAAGGTCACTTTGGCTTTGACCTATGACCTCAGGTATAGATAAACCTTGTTCAGAGCATATCTCCTGTATTATATTAGATAGGAATGTCAGACGATTCAAGTGTCACATATCATTTTCAGGTCACTTTGATCTTGACCTCTGATCTCAGCTATAAAAAATACTTGTCAGGAGTATCGCCTATATTTCTTGAGGTAGGAATGCCAATTTTGGTTTGTATGTGAGTATATCTTAGGATAGCTGGGTCGTGTACCCTTTTCAGGTCACTATGACCTTTACCTTGACATTTGATCTCAGATATAGAAAACTTGCCCAGAGCATTCCTCCTGTTTCTTGAGGTGTGCGAGTACATCTAGAGATGGCGGAATGCCATGTACCATTTTCTGGTCACTGACCTTGACCTCAGTGGTAGTAAAACCTTCACACTAGCAGATAAGATGGGGTTTTCACATCAAATCGACAGTGTTGCTTAGCTGTTTCTTATTTAAGGTAGCTTTACTTTAGTTCAAATTCAGGTCACACTGTGCAATCTTTCAGATCCATTTACGAGCAACAGCTTATACAGGCCTACCTATAAAACACATTTCAATGCCAGGTTTTTACTTTAGGGGCATTTATCATGTACTGTCACACATTTCTTGTTAACCATAACATGACTCACATTTGCAAACAACTTGGATCCAGATGAGATGCCAGGTTACTCGGTATTTATACGGTCAATAATTTCTCAAAAGCTTGATCCAATTGGGAAAGTCAAAATTGCCCCATATCCAAATTTGAGCAGACACATTCTTTACAGCCAGACAATGGTTTAGTAATGTGCAATACAAGAGGGCCAAGATGGCCCTTAATCGCTCACCTGATTACCATAGATTTAAGATTATTGCTGGGTAGCCCTTGGGTGGGGCCAATATTAGCCTAAGGGACAATATTTGAACAATGTTGATAGTGAATCATGAGCAGTGGTTCTGCAGAACAAGATTTTCAAAGATTTAGAATATTGATTTTATCAAGACAATCATTCTGACCAATGAAGATTGGGCTAAAAATGTGCCCTCCAGAGTGATTTTTTCTAAGATTTGACATAGCGACCTACTTTTTGATCCCATCCTACCCATGATCAATCTCAATCTTGATATCACCAGACAAACATTCTGACCATGCAGATTGGACAAAAAATGTGACCTCTAGAGTGTTCACAAGTTTTTTCTACTGTTTGATCTAGTGACCTATTTTTTGACTAAACGTGACCCACTTTCAAACTCATCCAAGACTTTATCAAAACAATCATTCTTATAAAGTTTCATGAAGATTAGGCCACAAATTTGACCTCTAGAGTGTTCACAAGGTTTATCGACTATTTGACCTAGTGACCTAGTTTTTGACTGCACATGACCCACTTTCAAACTCATCCGAGATTTTATTAGGACAATCATTCTGACCAAGTTTCATGATGATTGGGCTAAAAATGTGACCTCTAGTGTGTTCACAAGGTTTTCCTACTATTTGACCTAGTGACCTAGTTTTTGACCTCACGTAACCCACTTTCGAACTCGTCCGAGATTTTATCAAGACAATCATTCTGACCAAGTTTCATGAAGATTGCACTAAAATTGTGACCACAAGAGTGTTCACAAGCAAATTGTTGACGACGGACGACGGACGCAGACATTCAAGTATCCCAAAAGCTCACCTTCAGCTTTGCTCAGGTGAGCTAAAAAAGCAAACTAAAGTGGGGGACTGTAGCATCTGAGTCACATCAAAAGAAACAAGAGATGTTTGTAAAACATGTATACCCCCAGACCCCCTGACCTTTGATCTAGTGACCTCAACTATAAAGGTCATCTAGTGGTCATGACTAATCACCACAGCAACTTTGAAGATCCTAAGCCAAACCACTGACCTTTATTGATCTGAAAACATTTCACAAGTTAGGTCATGGTGACCTTGACCTTTGACTTAATGACCTCAACAACTATAGGGGTCGTCTAGTGGTCATGACAAACTACCACAGCAAGTTTTAAGATCCCAAACCAAACCATTGAGCAGTTATTAATCGGAAACCATTTCATCAGTTAAGCTTACGATGACCTTGATCTTTGATCTAGTGACCTCAAAAACAATAGGGGTCATCTAGTGGTCATGACCAACCACCACAGCAAGTTTGAAGATCCTAAGCCAAACCCTTGAGCAGTTATTGATCGTTAACCATTTCACCAGTTAAGGTCATGGTGACCTTGACCTTTACCCTAGTGACCTCAAAAACAACAGGCCTCATCTAGTTGTCAGATCCTAAGCCAAACCCTTGAGCAGTTATTGATCGGAAACCATTCAACCTGTTAAGGTCATGGTGACCTTGACCTTTGACCTAGTGACCTCAAAAACAATACGGGTCATCCAGTGGTCATGACCAACTACTGCAGCAAGTTTGAAGATTCTAAGCCAAACCCTTGAGCAGTCATTGATCGGAAACCATTAAACCAGTTAAGGCCATGGTGACCTTGATCTTTGACCTAGTGACCTAAAAAACAATAGGGGTCATCTAGTGGTCATGACCAATCACCACAGCAAGTTTGAAGATCCTAAGCCAACTCCTTGAGCAGTTATTGATCGGAAACGATTTCACCAGTTAAGGTCATGGTGACCTTGACCTTCGACCTAGTGACCTCAAAAACAACAGGGCTCATCTAGTGGTCATGACCAACCACCACAGCAAGTTTGAAGATCCTAAGCCAAACCCTTGAGCAGTTATTTATCGGAAATGATTTCACCAGTTAATGTCATTGTGACCTTGACCTTTGACCTAGTGACCTAAAAAACAACAGGGCTCATCTAGTTGTCATGACCAACCACCTAAGCAAATTTGAAGATCCTAAGCCAAACCCTTGAGCAGTTATTGATCAGAAACCATTTTATCAGTTCAGGTAATGGTGACCTTGACCTTCGACCTAGTGACCTCAAAAACAATAGGGGTCATCCAGTGGTCTTGACCATCTACCACAGCAAGTTTGAAGATTCTAAGCCAAACCCTTAAGCAATTATTGATCGGAAACCATTAAACCAGTTAAGGTCATGGTGACCTTGACCTTTGACCTAGTGACCTCAAAAACAATTGGGGTTCTCTAGTTGTCATGACCAACCACCTAAGCAAATTTGAAGATCCTAAGCCAAACCCATGAGCAGTTATTGATCAGAAACCATTTTATCAGTTAAGGTCATGGTGACCTTGACCTTTGACCTAGTGACCTCAAAAACAATAGGGGTCATCGGGTGGTCATGACCAACTACCACAGCAAGTTTGAAGATTCTAAGCCAAACCCTTGAGCAGTTATTGATCGGAAACCATTTAACCAGTTTAGGTCATGGTGACCTTGACCTTTGACCTAGTGACCTCAAAAACAATAGGGATCATCTAGTGATCATGACAACCACCACAGCAAGTTTGAAGATCCCAAGCCAAACCCTTGAGCAGTTATTGATCGGAAACTATTTCACCATTTTAGGTCATTGTGACCTTGACCTTTGATCTAGTGACCTCAAAAACAATAGGGGTCATCTCCTTGTCATGACCAACCACCACAGCAAGTTTGAAGATTCTATGCCAAGTCGTTTATTAGTTATCATTCGGAAACCATAGATCTACCGACCGACCGACATGTGCAAAGCAATATACCCCCATTTTTTCAAAAGGGGGGTATAACAAAAGTCTTCCGGGTAATACAATCACTATAGACCAAAAACAGCTTTTGATCATTGCCTACACTGTGACTACATCAGCTTGACTTGTATGCAATCTGACAAACATTATCGGCGTTGGTGATAACAAGAAAACTGATATATGTCTACACCGTTTGCATAGGAACCTTTTGTAACTCTCTAATTTAAATTTAATGCGATGCCAATTCAATCATCATGGAAGTTGGAAATAGGAATAAAACAAATGGGAGAGCTTGTACCATGCAATTCACTTTATTCACAATCTTTAAGATACACATGTGATGTATTTATCAAACACCTTAACACTTTCCCTAATGAATATTCATTTTATGTAATGAATCTATGAATATCAATTTGCTGAATTTTGCAATGGCATCATGATCAAGGGTATTACAAACTGTAATACAAAGCTGTACAAACGGATCTATACTATTTCAAGACGCAAATAGAAGACCCTGATCAGATGGCTCCTATAGAACACTGATTGATAATAGACCAAGGGAGACTACTTGGAGACTACTTATCTACATAGTCTTTATAAGTTTAGCATCAGTTACTCCCCTTGTGTTGTATTGATGTCGCCTGAAGCACATGGTATTAAAAGTTATAGACAAACTTTGACTTTAATTTTCATACATGACATGCCTAATGAATGCTAACACTTCTACTTCTACTTCATAAACACATCTCTTAACACCTTTGAAAACAGAGTAGACCTAAATTAGACGGCTCCTGTAGGGGCCATCTGATCAGGGTCTGCTTTTTTTGCTTAATAATATATGTATGATTCTGCAGTATATTCCATTGCTAAAAATTCCTTTGTTCATAATACTATTATAAAATTCAGCTAATGTCATTATTTCTTGTATGAATATTCATGAGGTAAAGGGGCAAGTCTATCTGACGGATAAAAATTGCTGTCACATAAACCTGGTAGTAAATTCAAAATGTAACAGGGTAAAGATGTTTTATGTAAAATATTACATATTACCAAGTGTCCAGCACTGGCACATGAAAGGATGATACAAAATTGAAACAATTGGTCTAAAATGGTGAAAAAGTTGTGACTCGACTAGGACTCAAACCCAGGGCATCTGGCTTACCATGCCAACACTCTACAGACTGAGCTACTGTAGCCGGGTAGAGATTATGCTGAAATAAGTTGATAGGCTTTATTGTGTGGCTTGGTAGCTCAGTCAGTAGTGTTGGCATGGTAAGCCAGAGGTCCTGGGTTCGAGTCCCAGTCGAGTCACAACTTTTTCACCATGTTACACTACCAAGCCACAAAGTTAAGCCTATCGACTTATTTCACCACAATCTCTACCCGGCTACATTGGTATAATCTACTGTGATAAACAGATGTCTCATATTTGAGTTTCATTCTTAATATTATATCTACATGTATTTATAGTATTTAAACAATTGATTAAGAAAAATATGGCTCAGACCTTATTATTTTGATGAATATTTATACAAAAAGTTTTGACTTCATGAATATTCATTTATATCTGTAGGTGTTCATTGGTCAGTGAAAAATGATTTTTTTGCAATTCCAGACACTGTAGACATTTCATGAGCAAACAGAGGCCATATGATCTGGGTCTACTGTTTGTAAAAGTGCCACAAGTCGTCTAAATGATGAAAAAATATAAAATATTCATAATTACACCATTTCACACCTTTGCAAACAGAGTCCAGATCAGACAGCTCCTATACTGATCAAGTCAGATCAGAAAGCTCCTATACTGATCAGATCAGACAGCTCCTATACTGATGATCAGATCAGACAGCTCCTAGACTGATCAGATCAGACAGCTCCTATACTGATCAGATCAGAGTTCAGACAGCTCCTATACTGATCAGATCAGAGTTTGCTTACATGTTACATATTTGATTCTCTATTACTATGGCAATAAATTTCTTTATTTTATATTTTAATATATTAAAGAATTAATATTCTCACTGGATAAAGTCCAGTTACAGTATGAATATTTATGAAACAAAGTGTTAAACAGTCACTGACGTTTTAGTAACCTTTCATACCTTTGCATAAATCTTGACACATGGCAATGACTAATGGTTGCTTGGCTTCTCACCAGATCCAAATTATTGATACGCAACAAACAAAAAAATTCAACAAGAATCAACTGGTTGACACCCAGTTTCTATTCGGAAAAAAAAAGAAAAAATTCAACTCATTTGAACCATTCAAATGGCCTAGTAGAATATAGTTTGACCAACAAACAGTGCAGACCCTTATCAAAGGGCTCCTCTAGAAGCCCTTTGATCTGGGTTTATACTTTTTGCAATAGCCTCTACTCATTTGCTACATTCAGTGTTAATGTGAGCATTGAAGCAAATCACCATATTTGCAATTAAGCCTTAACACCATAAACAACCACCTGTCCTAACAACACAGAAGTGGACCTGATTTTAATGGTCGCTATAGACAGGTTTTTACTGTATATTGTTTTGTAAAATGTTTAACACAATGCTAGGAAAAAAACTCCTTCTCAAACTTTTTAAAATCTTCATCAGTGAAAGCAGTACTGTCTTGATTTGACTCTTTCTTTGGAGTTTTCTTCTTTCTTGACACTTTAGTCTGGTGATGGCCTAAAATCTAGAATGGATAACAAAAGGAGAGCTTATATAACAGAATAAAGCACTAACAGAAAACTAGAAAACTGTCTGTAAGACACAGCGATGTCCCCCCAAGTGGTGCTTGCCTAGCTGCATGTAAAATTCCTAAGTCATTTGACCTTGACCTTGACCTTGGTCTTGCGGGCAGCATGGGCTGCGTGTGCAATGAAAGTATGGATGGTGTGTAATGTGTATATGCAATACCAGGCCAGTAGCTAACCCTTCTCTTGCTGAATTTTAAAATACAGTTCTCCTTCTTTACCCATGCCCTGTTGTATAATTACATATATCTTCACTGTGTACAAGTATTTCTCTGTGCAATCACTGCTGTGGAGTGCACTGGTTGCACAATCAACTTGTAAGTAGTGCAGACCCTTATGAGACAGCTCCTGCAGGAGCTGTCTCATCTGGGTCTTCACTATTTACAAGTAGGTATATTGACGCGAATAGCAAGCGAAGAGCTAATAGTGGTTAGTGAGATACCGGTATAAGACAATGAAAAAACTGTAATAATCAACTGCATGTAAAAGCATGACACAAGGACAGACAGACGGACAGACAGGCAGATGCAAAATATAATGCCCCCTGACTATCATCAATGGGGGTTTAACAAAACAAACTAAAATTATCACTAAAGGTGATGAATACCCCTGCACAGCAGACTTGATTGCAAATCCAAGTTTGTGACACCAACTATCCATGTAACAGGACTAAATTACAAAAATACTTAAAGTTCAAGTGGAGATAATTCTGTAATGCCTGCCACTAAACACAGGAAAATTGTGTCTTGCACATGTACTATTAGTGTTTATTATGTATGGCAAGTATCAATTCAATAACTCTCAAATTGAAGGAGGAGTTTGCGACACTAACTCCCCATGTTTCATGCCAAAATGACAAAAAAAACCTCAAAGCTCAGGGGAAAATAATTCTGCAATGGCCAGTGGTAAACGCATGAAAATTTTGTCTTGTACATCTACCATTCGTGGTTATAAACCCTTTCCCTCATAAGCTATTTTTAGATCCAACCACTTTGAATAAATCTACCGAAAAGGAACATTAACTAGAGAAAAGGAATTTTTTAGAATTTTGTAAATTGAAACCATTGTGCTCTATTTATCACAATGATTTCAAGAAGTGACTATTAAAGAGGCATAGAAAGGCATATTTATGGAGGAAAGGGTTAAGTATGCCAAGTACAAATTCAACTAGAACTATTACTAAAGGTGATGGAATAACCCCGCTCTGCTGCCTTGATCGCAAATCAAACAAAACCACTACTTAACCAAAGATTTCTGATTTAAAAAGGGCCATAATTCTGTGAAAATGCTTGACAGAGTTATGTTCTCTTGCCTACTGATAAAGCTTGTGATGATGAACAACTGTTTAGGTTTCAAAGCGTTATCCCGAAGGGTTATGTAGATAAGAGGACTTTAACAAAAACCTTAATCCAAAAAAATCAGATAAAAAGGGCCATAATTCTGTCAAAATGCTTGACAGAGTTATGTACTCTTGCCTACACTTCATGCCTGGTGCACTAAAAAAGTTAACCTTATGAAAAGCAATGCAAAAACTTTTTCAAATCCATAGATTTATGTTCACACAAGAATTTGTAGTTACTTATGTTGCTACTTACAACCTGAGCAGTTGAGTGGTCTTTTTTGTTTGTCAGTGAAATTCTTTGTAGAGCTTTCACACTGGCCTCTGTGTAATCAACAGACTGGTTGTAATCATACAGTTCTGAAATCAAAAGGCAATGATAAATGATACATTCTCAACTAAGTTTGAAAACTAGAGAACCATGTTTAGTGAACAAAAATTAACTCCTTCAAAATGTGTGATGACTACTGAAAACAGTCTCAATCATTGGATCCAGATGAGATTTCTCTTAATGCCTTATCTGATCAGAATCCAATTTGTTGGACAAAAAAGTACAATGTATGTTGAGAAGTGAAGCAGATTGATGTCTGCACTGTATATGCCTAAGCTTGCCTATCTACTATACTTAGGATAGTTAAGATACATGATGGACCTATCAGATCTGACTATGTAGTTTCAAACCTTAACACATTGCCCCCTAGTGACGCATATTTGTGCCTCTATAAAAATCACATTGTGAAACAATTGTGATAAATAAATGGTTTCAAACTACAGAATCCTAAAATTTTCCTTTACTCTAGTTAATGCTCCTTTTCGGTAGATTAATTCAAAAAGGCTGGGTCTAAAAATAGCCTGGGAGAGAATGAGTTAATGAACATTCATGTATGAAATAGATACTTAAATAGATGATTTTTATAAAGACATCCAGGACAAGGGAGGTTTTTGCCACATAAAACTGAGCAAACCCTGCTGTCTGGCTTGTACTCCGTTTATAAATGCATAAATACATGTACACTTCTTTATCAAGTACAGAGTTAACAAGAGTGCTAAAGCAAAGTATGCCTATCTCAATGACTTAGATATGAGGCACACTGATCTATTCCAATCTCAGTAAAATCATGTATTGTTGGGATACTTATTAGAATCTTCTCTGAGGTGATTCTAGCGAGTACCAGCAAGATTGGGTTTGATAGAGAAAAACAAACTATAGATTACCCAGATGTTCTAAATACTGTTCTTTTCTCAAGCTCTGCATTATCTACAGACTGTGTAATGCAAATGAATGTACAAGCATTATCATACTACAGAAATTCAAGAGCCAACCTTCATTTGTGACAAAGCATTTTGGCCAGAAATCAAACTTGATAGTGTTGATAGTTGTATCAACTATGGCACTATGATTTGATTAAAACTTCTGAATATCTGAACAACAAATGACCCATAACCATTTACCTCATGAATATTGAAACAGGAATTCATGACTTTGTGAATGCAATGATGTATTCATTAACAGACTTTTATAAAGCAAATGGAAAGAGAATTTCTTTTTGCCATTTCAGAAAATGTACAATCAGATCTTTATTATTCTATAAGCTAACAGGACACAGCCACATCAGCCAGTTCCTACAGGAGCCATCTGGTCTGAATATACTCTGCCTACAAAGACATCAAACAATGTCTCTCTCATTCAGATCTACTCTGTTTACAAAGACATCAAACGGTGTCTCTCTCATTTAGGTCTACTCTGTTTACAAAGACATCAAACGGTGTCTCTCTCATTTAGTTCTACTCTGTTTACAAAGACATCAAATGGTGTCTCTCTCATTTAGGTCTACTCTGTTTACAAAGACATCAAACAGTGTCTCTTCTCTCATTTAGATCTACTCTGTTTACAAAGGCATCAAACGGTATCTCTCTCATTTAGGTCAACTCTGTTTACAAAGACATCAAACGGTGTCTCTTCTCTCATTTAGGTCTACTCTGTTTGCAAAGGCATCAAAAGGAGGCTTTGTCACTTAGAAGGTTAAAGTGCTCTTCATTCAATTAAAACAATATAAGGGGACTAAGATAGTATAATAACAGTGAGAAATTTGTTATAAAATTGTATCCCTTTACTCCAAAGATACTTTCCTTTTAATGCATTTTAACAGAGTAGACCCAGACCAGACAGCTCCTAAAGGAGCTGTCTGATTAGGGATTATAGATCTGTTTCTATAGTTTCTGCCATAGAAAAATATTTTTGTGTATATATGCCATCATAGAAATTCAGCTAATAATATTCATGATGTCATTATTTCTTACATAAATATTCATAGAGTAAATGGTTAAACAAGTACAAGTTGAATTTTGTCAAATTTCAATAATAATTCAATGAGTACACAGTAAACATCTAACTCTAGGCTATCCAATACGATCTAGCTGCATGTCAGAAATTTTGGCAATAGCATGATACACACAAATACAGTATAAACAGATCTGTTGCAGAAAATACATTTAACCCGTTACCTTATGAATATTTCTACAAGACTTCATGACATCATGAATATTCATTATCTGAATTTTTTATTATGGTCAATGAAAACTGGAGTTTTTGCCATTTCAGAAAAGTTCTGTGTAATCATAGCTTTATCATTTGATAAGCTTAATAGCAGACCCTGATCAGATGGCTCCTACAGGAGCTGTCCAGTCCTGGTCTACTGTTTGCAAAAGCATAGAAAGGTGTAACTATGAGGTAATGGGTTAAAATGAGAAACAATGCAACAAGCATTTTGTCAAATTTTAACAATACAAGGGATTTAACTCTGGAGAGTTATTTACCAACTTCCACAAAGAAAAAATGCCAATTTACATTCTGACCAAATTTGGAAAAGCTCCAAAGAACTAGAAAATTGTGTCCATAGAACACAGATGCCTGATTGCGATATTGTCTCTAAATCAAGCACTTTTCACTATATGTTATACATGTATAGTAAAGAAAATTTCAATGTCCAAATAACTGTGGTAAACATTGTCGGAGCAAAATCCCTTTCTTTATGTATACATCTTCAATTCAACGTTGATCATCTGAGAAGATTTGCAGACAATCCTCTCACTGGTTTATGATGAGTTGGACACACAAGATTTTTTTTAAAAAAAAATGGGGGGGGGGCTCCCACGTTATGCAGTGAAAGGTTGCAATAAACATAGTGACTAGTGTGCACAAAATCTCAATGGATTAAACAGAAGACTTCGTGATTGATTTAGGTCTCAAGGATTTGAAAAGGTTTAAAGTTCAATTTCACATGAAGTGGCTTGTATTACAATGGCAATTGCAAAGAATCTTAAAAATTAAGTAATATTTCAATACACACCTAATGCAGACCATGTTTGTTTCGTCCCAGCTTGATTTTTCTTATTATTTCTCTGTAACTTCCTCAGTTCCTTTTTAACTCCCTTCCTATTTGTGCTGATCAGGGACATTGGATCATCACTCATCATCATCTTCTTCTTCTTACTGGAGCTACCTAAAATATCATGGGTTAAAATTGACATGTGTCAGGACAAATATCACATCAGCATTTGATGTAAAAATAAACATAGCGAAATCTCAAATTCTTAACACTTTTTTCCATGAATATTCAGGTAAGAAATAATGACATCATGTAAATGTATATTACTTAACTGAAATTTTATAATGAAATACAACCACAGGATTCATTCATTTTGGTAGAAACTTTAAATCAAATCTAAATGTATATAATTCCATAAGCAAACAGAACAGACCCTCATGTGCCTACTCTACTCTGTATGCATAGTTGTTAACCCATTCCCTCATAGGCTATTTTAGACCCAACCTCTTTGCATAAATCTACCAAAAAGGAGCTTTAACTAGAGAAAAGGATTTTTTTGGAATTTTGTAGCTTGAAACAATTGTGATAAATAGAGCATTTGCTCCTATAGGAACAAATGCTCTATTTATCACAATGGATTCAACAGGTGACTTTGCAGAGGCGTTATTATGAGGGAATGGGTTAACTCTTTACTCCACAAATAAACCTCTCTATGCCTTTGCAAATAGAGTAGACCCTAATCAGATCAGATCAGGTTCTGCTCTGTTGCTTATAATACATGTATAATATAGATATGATTCAACAGCTTCTTCCATGGGCAAAATTTCATTTGTCCATATGCTATCATAATAATTAATATTCATAATGTCATTATTTCTTACATGAATGTTCATGCAGTAATGGGCTAAAAGGCATATTAAATTTACCACAATGAAAAGTTCCAATTTGTCCAGTTTCCTTCAATCTTTAGCATGATGTACACTAAAATGTCAGGTACATGTACCGCTGCATCTTATCAGTATCCAGTTCTGCCTATAAATAAGTAAATTTTTTATCTGTCTAAATCTGCATTTTAGTCCTTTACTTCTTATAGACACTTTTTCACACATTTGCGAAAAGGGTAGACCCATATTCAGGACTATCTAGATGGATGTATGCATGTGGTGGTAAGGGTGAAAAATGAGGAGGGGTAGGAAGGGGACAATAGTTGAGATTCAGGCGAGAATGAGCATATTGTCCCCATTAGATGGTCCCGAGTCAACTGGGCCTCGGGTCAACTCGGCCCCTGAGTCAAGTTAGCCTCGGGTCAACTCGGAGGGGTCAACTCAGTCTGGGTCAACTCGGCATGCAAATATTATTTCATAATTACACTTCTGGGGTATATTCTTTATTTTGCCGCTCTCCTCTGAACCATTTCGAGTTGATAGATATCTCCTTTTTCGTAGGGATCCCATATGCTGCTGGCGTACTCTACCGTTGGTCTAACTATTGACTTATAAGCTGTTTCTTTTGCTTTAGTAGAGGCAATGTAAAGATTTCTTCTGAGGAAGCTGATGGAGTTGTTGGCTTTAGATGATATTCTATTTATGTGCTGTCCCCAGTCTAGATTTTTATTGATGGTGCATCCTAAATACTTGACAGAATCGATGTGGTTTAGAGTATGGTTGTGTAGTTTGTAGTCGAAGATGATTGGTTGTCTTTTGTTGGATATCGAGAGTATGTTACATTTATCAGGATGAAATTCCATCTTCCATTTCTTTTCCCAGGTGCCCAACTTGTCTAGGTCTTTTTGAAGATTGAGGCAATCTGTGTCAGAAGAGACGGTCAAGTACGCTATTGTATCATCAGCGAACAGGCGAATGGTGGCTCCAATTTCTTCCTGCATATCATTTCAGTAATAAAGGAAGAGGCTTGGTCTGAGGACAGAGCCTTGTGGAATGCCTGACTGACTCTCACTGGATCAAACGAATGGCCGTCCATGACTACTGTTTGGGTGCGGTCCCCAAGAAATGACAGTATCCATTTGTTGGTTTTGCCCTGTATTCCATAGTGATGGAGTTTGTGGAGGGTGAGACTTTATCAAACACCTTGGAGAAGTCCATTACAATGATGTCTGGTCTGCTTGCCTTGCTCTAAATTTGTAGAGATCTCATCTGTAAATTCCAGAAGTTGAGTTTCCCAGGAGCGGCCTTTACGAAATCAGTGTTGTAGTGGATAGAAGATGTTGTTGTTTTCACCGTGGTTCATGATATGGCTGCAGACGATATGCTCCATGATTTTACAGCATATGCAGGTTAATGAGATTGGTCTGTAATTAACAGCATCATATTTGCTTCCTTTTTTAAAAACAGGCTGGACTACTGCTGTTTTCCATTGTTGGGGGACTTCACCAGTTTGGAGGGAAACATTGAAGATGGTGGTTAGGATGGGTGCAATCTCTTCTGCTAGTTCTTTCAATACTTTTGGTTTGATGTTATCTGGTCCTGCAGCCTTATGGTTGTTAAGTCTTTCTAACAGTTTCTTTACTCCGACTTTTGTGATTATGATTTCATCTGCCTTTTTGACGGGCTTAGCATTGACATATTTACTTTTCAGAAATTTCCTTTGGTCTATGTTTCCAGGATCTGAGAAGGCCGAGTGAAATTGTCTGTTATGAATGTCTGCTTTTTGTTTGAGTTCCTAGAATAGCTTTCCCTTTTCTTTCAATGCTGTGATGGAGGTGCTGTTTTTCTTTCGATTTTTTATGTATGTCCAAAATCTCTTTGTGCAGGGTCTGTTTTCATTCACATTATCAGGCTTTGTTGAAATGATCATTTGATGTCCTCTATGTAGTTCCAATAGGACTGTCGGAGTGCTTTTTGTACCGCTGGCTTAGCCTTTTTGTAGTTGTTGATATGAGTTGGATCATTTGACTTTTTCTTTTTCTAGTATAAGCAGTCTCTTTTTTTGATCATTTGCTTTATTTCTTTAGAGATCCATGGATAACTATCTTTAGATCTTGACATTTTGTGAGGAATGTGGCTGTCTATACTATTCTGGAGTGCGGATGAGAAATGACTCCAGATTGAGTTGACGTTTTCTCCTTTTCCTGCTATGCTGTTGATTTCTTTCTCAAGGTTTTCCATGTCTGACTTTATGCTGGTCCATCGAGCTTGTTTGCATAATGGTATTTTGCGTGGGATCTGTTTATGCTTGACTGGGCTGAAGTTTACTTCAGAGTAGACTCCATCATGATCTGAGATATATGAAAGGCCGGTGCGCCATATGCTAAATGTGAAATGCGAAATACCTGTGCTTTAGGAAAAACCTAGAATCTAATTAAAACCCAATCATTAAAATGCAAACAAACGTTTGTCTCCAAGTATACCTATCTTTATCCCACTTTATGTAGATCAAAGCACTGTCCCGTGTGAGACGTGATATTTTGGTGGTTTCAATCAAATTGCATTTAGCAAATCGCATTTAGCATTTCGCATTTTCAGAGATTCACAGAGATTATGATATTCAGTTTGCGTTATTTCGACTCACGAAGAAGAAACATATATAGTACTGTATATATGTATATTGGAAAATGATACAGATCTCGCGTTCCAAATTGACTTAGATCTATCCAGTTCAACCATTCAGTATATTTGTGATTAGCAGTTAGTATTTAGAAGTCCCCAAACAGCAATTGGAATTTGTCATTTAGCATTTGTCATTAAGCATTTCCTATTTTGCATTTCGCAAATCGCATTTAGCATGCAGCATGCACACCGGCCTTCCATAGAGATACCTGGTATATTGACATACTTTTAAAAATCACCTTTATAATATATTACTTTGTTGACAGTTCTTGTCCGCTAAATTTAATGGGTTTAAAAATTATAACTACCAAAAAGATGTGCAAAATTTGTCTTAATTCTTCAAGGAGCCCACCGATCACGATCTTCAAATTTTGACCCGATTCCATTAGATAGACATATAGATATACATGTATATATTAATAGATAGATAGACAGATCTATAGATATAGATCGATAGATAGACAGAGTGTAAAGAATGAGAGACAGACATATCTATATATACTGCAGCACCCTCATACTGAGTATTATGTGAGGATGCGCGTCACATGGGTTTCTGGACTACTCGGCACCAAACCAACTCGGCCCCTAGACAATTCGGCCCCAAGACGATTCAGCACCATGGTCAACTCAGCCCCTCCCAAAAATTTACCCTAGAGGATTCGGCACCTATTTATTTTCATTAAGTTTTGTTATCAAATTTACATTTTCCCTGTCAGTCTATCAATAAAATGAACTTATAAGGTGGATCCAGATCATTATTGTAAATTGTTGTTACGGAACACTGGATTGGATTAAATCTATGCCCGGTAAATTTAGGTTTGATGAAGAGATGCTAAATGCTTTGGATCCCGATCAATCGGTTTCAAATTTAAGTTATTTCCAGATCATTATTATAAATTATTGGTACAGAACGTTGTTTTGGATCCCTTTTGCTGTGTGTTGAAATTTATGTTATGTTCGGCGCGTAATATTTAATATCATTTAACTATTATCCTGGTATGGATGGATTTTGTCACCAAGGATGATTACCTTTGCAAACAGTTTGGATTCTGATGAGACTCCGAGAAACTCCGCGTCTTATTGACCAGAATCCAAGCTGTTTGACACTGATTATATCTTAACAAAGAAATGGCAGAATAAAATAAAGTTTTAAAACTGCAGCAGAAATATAGCAGACGACAAAATATAATTTTACTGTAGTACTAGTCAAAAAATTACTTAGCACGCTAAGAGTAAATAACGAGAAGGTAAACGGTTGGTGTCCCGTCCAGTCAATTGCTAATTGGATTATGTGAAAACGAATCTGCGGCATAACATCAAAGTGGGTGTACATGTGTTAAATAACCTTCCAGTAGAACAATTAGACTAGAATTATCACATTATGTCTATTGGAGGCTAAAGTTGAACATGGAAACGGTAAGTAACATAACTGGCAATTAATCCAATAAATTATCTTTCTTTAAAAAATGTCGGTCAGTTCAAAAGCACTGAATGGTTCAGAGACATATACATACATGTATGTATCTGTCTCTAAGTGATTTTTAAAACACAATTTTAAGCGATAGGGTCAAATGATCTGATTGATTTACGGACGTTTCGCTACTCAGCGTTTCTCGGACGATTCGCTACTCAGCGTTTCACTAGCCTGACCATTTATTTCGCTACCCTAACCATTTCGCTACTGCCATTTCGCTTAAAGAGGAAGTCCCTACAATGATTGCATATTTTCAATAATATCATAAAAACTTGGAATTTGTTATGCTCTATCATTATTATGAAGGTTCCCAATTTGAACTTATATCGAAAAATGCCCCTGTGATACAAATAAACCGATTTCATCAATACTGATAATTTTTGTTCTACAACACAATATTATCGGCCTTTTCCGTTAAATTGTTCCGCGTTTTGTCGATGATCACCCGATCCCTCCATTGTTTATGTAATAGCTTTCTCGGAAGTGGTCGGAGAATCGCGAATAGGGCCAACAGTTACGAAACTAAAACCCAACCCGAATAAAACTGAAACATCGGGGAGTAAAACCGGGATCAGCGATATCAAACACATGTATGTTTTGTCATTATAAACAGTAATTGGATGGGGATTTTTGGGATATACTACTTTTCAGCATATAAACAAATGAGTTTTGTACATTTTAAGTGTTTATGAAACGCGTCAAATGTAGCGACATCCCCTTTAAAGTCATTTCGCTACCCTGCACTTTCACCACCCAAGTAAATATAATTATTTACACATATCATTGATTTGAGCGATAATAGTTTAGCAGATGAAAAGAGATGCGTTTACCAATTTTAACTACTGAGCGTAGCAGCATAGGCAAAGAGTTTAGATCCGAATGAGACGTCCATAGTATATATGTAAGACTCAAATCGTGGGTCGGTCCTATATCGAGGGCCGATTTGAAAATCGTGGGCCGATCCAAAATCGTGGCCTCTTTTCTGAAATATTGAAAGGCCCTTTAGCCCCCACATAGGAGTTTAAGCCTTCAATCATGCAACTTCTGTTATAAAATCCATCTCTTTCAAGAACCAATTAGGGTTCGGATCTTTTGACATCGGTTGTCTCCGGTTCTGAACTAGATCTAGAGTAGTTTCACTCCGACGTCTACGGTTGAAAAATATGACGTCATTTACGCACAACGTCGTCCGTTTTGACGTCGTATAATTTCGCGCCACCATTATTGTGACATTTTATTTTTCTTTAACTCCGCCAGTCTATATAGATCTATACTTTTAAATTTTAAGATCTATTTGCAGTTTATAATGAGCATGGAACGCCTTTACTTTGCCGTGGGTATTTAGATCTATATCAAATTTGTGATCTGTGTATTTTGTCAGGTAGGATTTGTGTTTTTGTGGGTTATAAATCGGCCCACGATTTGGGAGCAAACGGCCTACGATTTTGGATCGGCCCACGATTTTCGAATCGGCCCTCGATCTGGGACCGGCCCTCGATTTGAGTCTTACATATATATGATAGGTGGCTAACTGTTCGGAATAATGTTCAACGTATCACAAAACTAACAATTAGACATGTTCCATTTAACCGTAATTATATAAATTGTCGTCATTTTATATTCAAAATAAACCAAAAACCACGAATCTTATGACATACCTAGATCATCTGTCGTATGCAAGCAGCTTGGATCCGGGTGAGATGCCGATTAATTCGACGTATCATCCGAATCCAAGTTCTTTGACACTCAGTCAACATTTCTAACTAAAATTAAGAGAATATGTGAAACATTAAAAATTAAAGAGACGAGAGTTTGCGCATTCGTACACTTCCATAGCAGGTAGATGGTTAACAGACCTTATAATAAAAGTGAATAAGTAAAGGTTGAGATTTATGTTATCGTAAATAACTAATTTGCTTCCACATTTCGGCTTGAAAACGATGGCATGCTTTATTTTTCATTTACTTGTGTGTTTGTCCTCCAGTTTAAATGTGTACATATAATGAGCAATCAGATTTGAGCCAGATCAGCCAATGAATTAATCGATGAGCGATCTGGATCCAAACTGATTTAAAAGTAAATGTATTTGACTATTTGTATATTCTTTATTTCTTTTATATGTGTTTGCATATGTGTATTTGGTCTGCATGTTTAGTTTAGGCAATGTTAAAAAAGATCCGAACCAGATCAGACATACATACTTTATCTGGGTCTATACTGTTTGTATCAACCTCAAATATGGCAATTATTTATCTTCATCTATTTATACTCATATTTATTAAACATACTAGATGCGATATCGTAGCTGTAAGACTGATAATGACTAGCGTCCAGTTTAGGAATAGAGCTACGTTATCGTATCTATAAACATACCAGAGTGCTATAGTTTTACGTAACAATGTTAAACTTATCTAACTTCATATTTGCTGTTCTGTCAATCATCTTTTTGATTAATGATTTGGGAGGGAGGGATATATATGCAGCTGCAACATTTACAACAGTTGCTATCTATTCACGTGTTTCGATAAATGTTACATCTTTGATCTAAACAGTGATGAATTTAGTTCAATGCAGTTAAAATCATAATTATAATTTCAATAGCCTGTAAGCACCAAAAAACATGATTTAAACAGGTTGAAATTACCGTTCTTTCTAATGCAATGTAGGTGCCGAATTGTCTAGGGCCGAGTTGTCCAGGGACCGAGTTGTCTAGGGGCCGAGTTGGTTTGGTGCCGAATTATCTAGAAATCGTCACATGGAGTGTAAGCGTGAGGGGATTGACGGAGAAATAACTACTTGCCTTCATTTGTTTTAAGATCCTCTTCAAATAATTGAAGACTTCTTTTGACAAGGGCTGAAGACATAACTTTGATCTGCAAAATTGTATTTGTTTACTTTCTTTTCAGACATCCGCCACGCTTGTTCCGGTGCAATCGATACTGTTCGGAATAAACCGAGTATGTACGCCCATCAGTCGATGGTTTCCGGAAAACAGTCGCCAGTCCAAATATTCAATCAAATGTGACTTTTTGGGTAATGCTGTCAACCTTATCTTTAATTTTAATTATAACACACGAAAAATGTTCTAATTTATATCAACATAATTGCAAAAATCTTCTAGATCTATGTATGCGAAATATGCTATTGAGGCTATATACAGTGTGTTCTATTCGCAGGTTTAAGTAAGAACTTGTTCTAAATTCGATAAATGAAACGATCGCCGCGATATATATAATATCTATATAATTATGTAAGATAAGATAAGATTTATTTTGAGTCGGCAAGACATCTACAAATAACACAAGCTCTGAAGAGCTTTTTAACCGACTATATAACTAGTGTATGTTAACATATACATAGAAGCTGCAGATTTAAATGAGTAATAGGCATCACATATAAGCTATGAGAAATATGCTAATCTTACAATAGAAATATGGAGAGGAACTCAATACTACGTTTAGACTTAAAAAATTGAAGCGCTTGCATGCTGCATGATTAGCATATCTTTCATAGGAATAATTGTTTAAAGATATATTAAATTTAGTTAAGCACATATAAAATATGAAAATGGAGAACATACATTATAAAAGTATAGTAAGTATTTAAAAAAAAATAGCACTCTAAAAGTACATAATGTTTATATAAAAAATGATTGATATATTGATAAATGTATATAGTAGATACATCAATTTGGCCACTGAGTGTTCCAGTCTGACAACACGTCTTGGGCCTGCATGACATGTTATCAATCTAGACCACTCAATAAATTAACTGATAAGCATAAAAATAATTATCACAAAAACAAACAGGCATAAAAAGGCTACATCAGGAACTGACAATTGATGCACATAGAAACCTATGATAGATATGCTTATATTACAACAATGCGGACTAAGAATAAAACAAGTCATATATTCACAAGAACTCGAAAAAAATCTAAAATCTCTGAAAATCTATAAAAGCATATTCAGTAGGTCTTGATAAGCATATCTATCATAGACGCATAATATCAGCAGCAACATGTAATACATAGCACGTCAAGTCAAGTCAAGTACATTTTATTTATATAGTCGGATGAACAAAACAAATAACATAAGCTCTAATGAGCTTTTTACACCGACTTAAGTTATACATCACATACATATAAACATAGATATACATGTATAAGAAAGGAAATAAGAAAAAGCTAAAAATTTCAGTGACAGTTAAGTAGTCATTATATAGTAATTGTTTAAAAAATATATGCAGAGTCTGATCATAACTTGCACATTATTTAAAACAAGGAATACATGTACTACATATTATAAATTTGAGAAAAATACGATACAAAAGGCGTTTAGAAGCACACATATTTCAAACACAAAATTAAAGCGTGCTTTCTTTTCAGTACAAAATGTGTTATGCTTTCATCCTTTAGTTCAAATACAGTAGAAGCTGTCTTAAACGTTCATCAAAGGGAGGTCTAAGCATGGGTCCGTGAGGCAGGCGGTAGCTTAGTGCAGGTTTAAAGTAATGCATAAATTAAGCTCATATATGAGCTTTCTGTATTACTTTTACCCTGTACTAAGCGACCACCTGGTCTGAACACTCCCATGCAGAGGAGTGCCTGGGCATACGCACATACGCATGTGCGTACACATGGCTGAACAAGTCGAAATTCAAAAACGCTGAAACGGCATTAAAATTGGTGCCTCACTTTGGTAAGGTCCTAGAAATTCTCACACAAATGATTAGGTTCAAACTTTAAAAGTCTGTGGTTTTCAAAAGCTTTGGAGTTTAGATGCAGGACAGGTGTGACAAGTTGGTCGTTAAATTTACCAGAACAAGTTGTATAGTAGAGGTTATTTCATTGCTTATAGTAGATCTAGTCCACCATTGCTTTTTTCTATCTTTTGAAAAGTAGCCCCTATCTTGGCCATGGTTTTCAATTCACAACTAAAAAGCCAACTGAGGGACATTCCTGCATAATTATATTGAATCTGTCCTGTGATTTCATAGAACAGCATTTTCAATGTTCCGCTACAGCGATACACAAACAATTAACTCCTGGCGGTCAAGTGTTTAAAAGATTCAAATTGGGCTAAACAGGATTGATATAGGTTACATATGAATCATTCCTGCAAAATCATTAACATCTGGCCAGTGGTTTCAGAGAAGAGAATTTCCTAAAACATTTCACTACACTAGTAGCCATCTAAAGACAATAAGCTAGATCTCTGGCATCCATATTTGTAAACGAACCCTAACGGCCTGGACATTTCGGTAGAGGGTAATCTAAGCATCATTCTCTCTATTGGCCATTTTTTGGAGAGATTCACCTAAGGATAAATTTGGCAAAATTATACTGAAATTTGCTTTGTGATTTCACAGGAGAAAGTTTTTGAAACTTCTGCTATAGCAGTATAAAGACAATTAGCACCACCTTCCGCAGCCATGTCTTAACGAATCCAAACGGTTTGAACAAATCTGATAAGGGGTCACCTAAGGATTATTCCTGCAAAATTATAGTGAACCCTTCCCAGTGGTTTCACAGAAATACGATTTTTTAAAATTTCCACAATTACGTTTTAAGGAAAGTTAGCCTCACACCTGACAGCCATGCTTTTACCCCTTTCTGTATTCCATATTTATGTAAGAAACAATGACAGTATAACTATTTATTAGCTGAAAGTTTATAATGTAAGCTTTTCGAGGAAATGTTGTACTTTGACCAAACAGTAGAATCATATCTATATGATGCCATAAGCTAACAGAGCAGACCCTGATCAGATGTAAAAATGCGTTTATATAAGGGACAGGGTTCAACAAAGCAAAATGGTTTGGCACACCTAATGATCATTTCTGCCGAATTACAGTGAAATCGGCCAATCGGATATATTTTCTTCTTGCCATGTCGTTCTCAATTGAACTAAAGCATATGAAAATATGAAATGAAACAGGTGTGATTGTATCGGCACTTTTCAGTAATTTACATCTAGATTAAATGTTTGTTGAAAATAAAAAAAAATCTGGCTTACGTTGACTAAGTTTTGAGTAGGTGAAACTTTAACCCTTTCCTTGTTCTATGTTTATTCCAACATACAATACCATGAATATTCATGGTCAAATTAGTTATAATGAAGCATACAAGATGGAACATTGTAGCCATTTTAGGAAGTAAAGAAACAGATATATCAAATTCCAATAGCAAACAGAGCAGACCCTGATCAGACGGCTCCTATAGGAGCCGTCTGATCTGGGTCTACTCTGTTTGCAAATGCGTGAAAACACGTTTATATGAGGGAAAGGGTTAAGCAAAGGCTAAATATTGAAATAAAATGTTCGCGTTATTAAAGCCCTCATATATAATCATACCAATACTGGTGACACTTCGGTACACATGTTCTATATCTCAGTCTTATGCTAAATAAGGACCTTACTAAAAGTCGTCGGAATACACAACAGATTAGGATCTATTACAAATTAGTGCTAGAACAGAGATATGCAATCTATTTGATTAAAATGCTAATGCATATATGCTTTTATTCAGTTTCTTTCAATCATTTTCACGTCTAATTAACGTGCTCTGATGATGTTGGATTAGTTGTAATTAAACCTTTGTCCGCCAGGCGATAGTGGATATTCCTCGATTTCCATCTATAAGCTATAAGTGTACGAGTAAAATAATAAGTGAGTGGATAGTGTGTGTGTGTGTGGGGGGGGGGGGGGGGGGGGGGGGGTTAAAGAACATCGTGCAACATGTTCGAGTTATACTTACCAGTCTGTATCATCTTAATTTCTGAAAATGCAAAAGTGTGGCCTCTTTACATATAAAACTGCGTTCCAGTAATAATAACACTAAATAGAAAATATGGTTTGCCTAAACAGATTAAAGGCATTTCAAAGCTCCTTATATAAGTGACGCCCCCTCCCCCCCCCCCCCCCATATACACAGTATCCAGCTGTGCTCCTGCTGTCCAGTCAGGGTCCATAGCCATACGAGATAGTTATGCAATTATACATTGATCCTCTGTGATGATAGCCCGCCTTATCAGTTTGTGTATCAAATGCCTGACAGTCAGCTCCCAAAATACACAGCATGGGGTTAATGGGTCAACATTCCTTTCGAAATGCCTTTAAACATGATTTAAATTGTAACAAAATAAATACTTCTGCGAAATTAAAACAAAAGTGTGTTTGTGAATCACTTATGCCCCGACCTTTGACCCTGAAGGATGACATTGACCTTTGACCCATGGACCAGGGAGTTGAATGCGACACATTGTCTTTGTGTGGTGAACATTTGTGCCAGGTTATTTTGAATCCATTCACAGATAAAAAAAAAAAAAGTTACAGAAGGGACACGAAATTTGAGGCGGACAGACGGACGGACGGAAGGACGGACAATGCGATTACTATATGCCCGCCAATGGGGGCATAAAACAGCCGTATTTGTTTTATATGGTAAGCAAACGCATCCCAGGAAATACTTATAATGGAGCGGAAATGGCACCAGTATGCACATTTGTGCACTTCAGAATAACGACTGTTTTTGAGTGCCTTCTTATAATTCTGTTAACCCTTGCAATGCTTTTTTGTTAAAATGAAGTATTCCAAAATAAAAAAAAATCGCATTTACGGTGAATATTTAGGGATAGTTTTAAAAAAAACTGCAACTTGACAAACAGTGCAGACCCTGGTGAGATCTGGATCTACACTATTTGTCTGAATGCATTCTTCTCATGCACTTAAGGCACCTAGCCTTCCCTAGCATTGGTGCGTATTCAATATTTATGACCAGACACGCCACTGCCATGTTCAATACATGCATGACCGCTTAGGAAAGGTTCTACTGTACAGCTTCTTCTCTCGGGAATATGACCACATTTGGACTCCATACTGTCCTCTGTGACACCAGTCCTCCTTGACACCCTTAAACATTTTACCCAGTAGATACGTCCTTTTGCACCTTTGCAAGCAGAGTAGACCCAGATCAGACAGCCCCTGTCTGATCAGGATATGCTCTGTTTGCTTATGAAATGATACGCAAATACTTTATAAATTACATTCAAGCATGCTGTACATAACAGTACTATCGCCACAAGAAATGCTATGATAAAATGTAAGGTTTAATAAAAATTATATACATACAGTAAAAGTCACACAAAACTACGTAATATTAAACTATTAGTATCGATCTTTAAGACAGGTGGATGCTTAATGCATGATGAAAGTCATACAGAAAGCTCCTCCATGAGCTTTCTGTATGACTTTCCACCTGCCTAAAAGGGTCTAAATTCTTCTATATAGAAAATTCGAATAATCGAGATTTTACTATACTTCAGTTTTGGCTTGGTCATACATTCAAGATCGCGGAAATCCTGTGGGGAACTCGCAGTTGACCTCGCAGTTGACTATATAGGTCATTTATAAGCTAATTTCCCGCCAGATTTTCCTAATATTGAGGTAAATTAAAGAGTAATAAACTCTGAAGAGAGGTGATCCCGGACTCGGTTTTATTTCAAGTCTATTCATGAGCAGTAATTGAAAGTGCAACACTGCTCACGCCCCCTAGCACCGGCTGAAGCGGTATTCAATTTTCAGAACAGAAAGTACTGAAATTCATTATCTCGAAGGATCAGAAAGTATAACAACACTGAGAATGAACATATTAAGTGAAATCTTAGTGGTTAAGAAGGGGCGGAGCGAGCGAAAGCGAGCGAGCCTCTTCTTAGCCACTAAGATTTCACTTAATATGTTCTAACTTACTTAGAATATAACCTATATTTTGATTGGCCCAGCATAAGTCGTTCCCACGGTTCTAGTAAACAAACGTCGCGCGCCCACAGGACTTCACGCACCAAGTGTGACGTCACTGATTTCCATTCCTTAACGACAGTACAAAACGGCTGACGATTTCGACCGCGTGGGTATTCAATCTCTAATAGTAGAAGATGAATTCGAGGAGATAGAATTTGCTACTTTAACTCAAATATTCGACATACTCCCGCAGCAGTTTCTGCGAAACGACGGCATCGGTAATTCAATATTAATTTACAAGTTTCTTGAAACAGAGACATATAGAGCTTCATGTAGGCTACCCGGTATGTATATATCTATATCTCTGCTTTAAATTAAAGTTTGCAACTAGATCTACATTAAAGTGTTTCATTAAAATTATTTAGTCTTCTTTTCATGACTAATCTTTAACCCTCTACTTCTTGTATATTCATGTAAGCATTTATAACTTCATGAATTTTAATTACCTGAATATTTTATAGATGTACAGGCGTGTTAACAAGATATTTTTACCGTGACGGACAGTATAGAATCAGAATTACAACATTATTCAAGCAAACAGAGTACACCCTGATCAAACAACTCATAGATCTACATCATGATATGTTTGATCTTGGTCTACTCTGCAAAAAACGTAAATATGCGTTTATATGAAGTAATAACATTTTACAAACACCGACTGAAATTGTTAATGTTGTTCAATGAGTTCTGGTTTTTAGATTGCCAAATATGGCAGTGTTTACTACTAGATACGAGGAGGCGGGATTATGATAGCGCGTGCAGACACCACGCGAGGTCGAAAGAAACAAAATTCCTAATGATTAAGTGCTGTACTTAATGAGGTGCAACAGGCAGTTTGATTGGCTAAAAATGTTGGTGATATTCTAAATACATGTAGTGATATGAAGTTATTTTAATTTATACAATCTCACATTATAATGCACAAACTTGAAGTTTTCACCGTAATGTGTGTTTCACGACTTCATTTTACCGAGTAGGCATGAGTAATTATCAATCTAAAATAACAGAGAAAAATGAGCTATTATTATGTATTATCAAATATTCTGCTCGTTTCCAAATTATCCTCACGTCCTGCCAAACAAACGAGTTCTTTAGGAGAAGGATTGAAGAGAGACAACTTATATTTTACTTATAGCTGTAATTTGTCTGTTTTCTTAATATCTTAATAATGAATTGCTGTTTATAAATGAGGTTTTAATTAACGTTGGAATATAAAATATGAATTACAATCTACAGTAGAGTCTGTCATAACTCTTTTGGCGCCAAATTTAAAAGTGTCGTCTGCAATAATAATTTCATATCAAATATAATTCTAAACTAAATAATAAAGGAACATTAGTAAAACATTTGGTTTTAAAGACCTGTATGCTTGGGCTAAAAAAAACAAAAAACAGTGAAGTCCCAGGTCAGATGCCGCCTTGAAAAGGCGGCGGGGACTGTACCTTTTTCAATGGTGCCAACAGGCGACATTGGCGCCGAAAGAGTTAAACGACCATTAAAAGAGGTCTAAATCTAGATTTTTAAACAGTTGGTAGCTTAATACAGATTCTCTTAAAGCAGCCCTCTGATCAGGGTCTTCACTGTTTGAAAAAATCAGAATGTACATATTTTGGGCCATTAGTCCTTTGATACGATGTTAAAAGTTGTCGGTCATGTGTTGTTCGCGCACATTGATTAGCCGATGACGTCAACCACGTGATAGAGAAATTCTGATGTTTGAAGTGTGAACTACGAAGTTAAATTTGAAGTATGACTGCTCTATCAGGTTTTAATAGCATTTATTCATGAAGTGTGAACTATACAGTGTGAAGTGTCACCACCGGTCTTTCATATACATATGTATACATGTATATTTATTATTTCAGTCTCATCGTGGTACACATTATTTACATACACATGAAATCATAACCAGATTTAACCATGCCATTCAAGAGTGATTTATAAGAGACTATTAAGTATATTTATCATAACACACTGTTTCTCGATAATTATACTTCATATTTCAAGAAACTAAACCAGAACATAAAACTAAAACCATGTAAATAATGCTTATCTCTTTATTAAAACATGCCATGCAATTTATAGTTAAAAACTGAATGTCAAATCTGCACAAATGTTCCTTATTATGAACTTTTCGTAAAATATCCATCATCACCATCGATGATATCTAGCAGAATTTACATGCACGAAATAATATAAATATGGGATTTAAACATGAATACAACAGTTTTCCCAATTTACATGGTAAAAGATAGCGAAATGATTTAAAGTTATTGCATATATTATGTATAATACAGACGATTCGTTCGCTCTTTAAAAATACATGTATAAAAGTAAAACGTACCATATGCGGACTAGAAAATAACAATTTAAACTTATCACAGACATTCATAGAAATAAAAACTATTGATAGTAACGAATGCCTTATAAATTAAGCTCAACTCGCACATGTGTCTGTATAATGGACATTCTGTTATAACGTGCATTTCATTTCAATAGTACAGTAAAACTTCGATTATTCGAACACTAAAATACGTATTATTATCGATCTTTAAAACAGGTGGCAGCTTAATGCATGGTGAAAGTCATGCAGAAAGCTCCTCTAGGAGCTTTCTGCATGACTTTCACCATGCATTAAGCAGCCACCTGCCTAAAAGGATCTAAATTCTTCTATACCGAAAATTCGAATAATCGAGGTTTTACTGTATTCTCATAAATTGGACATGTTTTACATTCTAGTTGTAGGCTTTCATGTCTCTCTGTGGACTTTCATGTCTCTCTGTTTCTATTCTTAGTGGAGTAACCCCATATCTGAACTTGGCAAACGCGGATCTGTGTTTTAACGGAAGGATGAGTCTAATACAGCATTCCGTGTCATTTTTTTCTTTAAAATGTCTTATAAGTTCTTAGTTTATTCTTTCCAGATCAAGTTAACCAAATGTCTCTATTGATGTAGATTTTCCATTCTTCTTTGTAACTATACATATAAGCATTTGTCAACTTACAAATAATTTCAATTTAGATATAGGGCTACTAACATTGGCGAACTGGTTACAGCCAGACTTATCAAATATACTTTTTATTCTGAAAGCCCAGTTCTTACACACAGAACTAGACTGATTAATACAATATAAAATATGTTTATTTGTTCTGTTAAAATCCATATTCACACATCTTATCCAGAATATAGACACACTTCGTAAACGTTTAACCCTTTCCCTGTTCTAGTCCAAATTTCAATACCTGCTGAATATTCATGGGAATAAAGGTATATAATGAAATATAGAGAGTGGAATAGTGTAGCCATTTTAGAAAGTAAAGAAACGGATCTATCAATTTCCACTAGCAAACAGAGCAGACCCTGATCAGACGGCTCCTGTAGGAGCCGTCTGATCTGGGTCTACTCTGTTTGCAAATGCGTGAAAACGCGTTTATAAGAGGGAAAGGGTTAATGTAGATTGGATCCCATCCCATATCCCCTATGCATGGCCGCTGCATTCGGAGTGCACTTACATACTCCAAGAAAGAATCTCATTGCACGATTATGAATAGCATCAAATCAATACATGAAAATGTTTAGTTCCCCAAATTGCGATCCCATGACTTATCACTGGGCATACAAAGGAGTCATACAATTTCATATACACATTGTATGGGGAACCTCCATTCTATACTTATACTTACAAATTGGCAATCCCAATGCCCGGCCCGCAGACTGGGCCACAAATATAGCTGTTACATTAAAAATCCGTAAGTTCGTTAATAAGAGCGGACAAAGCATCTAGGTCCAATCAGATAACAAACAAATGGGATCGAAGATTGCGTTTTCTTACATATACTTTAACCTTTCATATTTTTTATTTTAGTTATTTATGCAAAAAATAATGACATCATGAATAGTTTTGTGTAATTATTCTAAGTGTATATGAACACATGATTGTTTGGCCATTGTAGAGTCTTACAGTCAGATCTGTACAGTTCCATGGACAAATAGAATACAACCTCACCAGACGGCCCCTATAGGAGCTGTCTGATCTGGGTCTATCTTTTATACAAAGTCGTGAAAATGTGCATTTTCAAGCAAACATTAATGTTGCGCTAAGACTCAAGTGTCATACGTCTATATATACATGTATATTCTTCACTTCTCAGCGATTACTTAAGATGGTGATGATTGTTGTATAGATAAAACATTGTCATTTTAAAGATACTTTCAGATGGCTAAATAGAAACGAGGAAACTTCAAAAGTAGTTAAATATTGCCTATATTACAGTATGAAAATTGTAGAATATTGCAGGTGTATAAAGAGACCGTATTTTCTTATCCGACTTTCCTTCGTACTGTGCGTATTACGTGTATGGTGTGGTTACCTAGAAACATCTCCTCCGGATTTGAACGGTTTGATGCTTGGGTTGCAAATATGATTTAAGAATGTGGTTTGTTAATGCAGGGCAACAATAACGCAGAAAACTTGCTATAAATAGTAAAACCCCTCTAATGCGACCACCTAATGAACAAGCATGACTGTCTTCATAAGCAGGTGGTTGCTTAATGCAGGTCGAAAGTTATGCAGAAAGCTCCTATAGGAGCTTTCTGCATAACTTTCGTCCTGCATTAAGCTACCACATGCCTTTGCCACTGTGAATGATGCTCCTTTTTGGTGGTCGCTTTAGAGGGGTTTTACTGTATAGGAAACGTCTGTATTAGTTTTTGACCTGCATTAACCTATCTACCACCTGATTTAACGTTCCAAAATATTAGATCTCTTTTCGATTGTCACTTAAGACAGATGACTTTATAGTACTCAAGGTAAACTTACACAATCACAAAAACAACAACAAAATACTACTGATATTTTATTATGGCAAGAATCAACATAAAATCACAAATGAAACATTATCAATAATGTCGGAAACATATACATACATGTATGTATATGTCTCTGATATTGTGAAATATAGCAACTAAACATGAATGGAGATTGGTGATATAATTGGGTTGTTTTATTGAACCACGCCATCTTTTGAAATGAAAATCGCCAGGTTATGGCTGTGATATAGTGAAACCTGAGTGAACGAACGTTTGTCAATGGCCCAGAAAATGTGTGGAATTTTGAGAAAATCGTTGTTGGATTGATAATTGTGCGTAAGTTACCGTCAGAAGATTATATTTATTTGATAGTAAAATATATTGGCTTTCAATAGCCGAAAGAATTACAAAATTATCATTGAATTTGCCAGAGTTACATTCATATCTGTACTTGTGGTTAACTGATGTCCGTTCTGCTAGTTGGAACCCTTGTTATTATATAGTACATATAGACCCCCATGAAGCGGTCCAGACCCCTGTGGCGTCAGCTGGCACTTTGGGATACCCTGCTTTACATATGTGGTCAGCACTTTCCGATACCCTTCTCATCTATATGGTCGACATTTTCCAATACCCTTCGTTACATATGTGGTTAGCAATTTCCTATACATCTACAAAATGTATATCTTATATGGTCGGCGTCAGCGTTTTAGAACGTGCTAAAGATTCACTCGTGTAAACAGTGCTGGAACAATAGAACATTATTCTTAATCATCGATATTCGTGTATTACAGAAATCGAACAAGTCTAAAACTCCCGTGAGTTATTT
This sequence comes from Azorinus chamasolen, assembly GCA_963576725.1. Taxonomy (NCBI): domain Eukaryota; kingdom Metazoa; phylum Mollusca; class Bivalvia; order Cardiida; family Solecurtidae; genus Azorinus; species Azorinus chamasolen. Next base: position 105,162,760 of record OY755236.1, read on the forward strand.
CGAAAGTTGGAGAAAGGATTCTTAAAGTTTGAAAACTTTATTTTGTAAAGGTAATTTTTCATAAATGGAATAGAATTGTCTTCATACAGAAGTAATGTTTTACTTTGAATTTGTAATCATAGCTTGTAAGATGACATGGTACATTATTTTGACAGTCATAAGTCAAAGTGGTTTCCAAAGCAAACTAATGTCAATATTTGTTGATACTTTTTGTTAACGTGAAAGGCTTCCAAGAAATAATTGTTTGCATTATGAGAAAACTCCTAGCAGAAAACTGAGAAGATATGAAACTCGTTTAACTAGACCCTGTTGTACATGCAGTGTCCATGTGATATAGCTCCATGGATGTAGTGTTGAAGCCACATGGTGATGGTGACGGATCAAACCGTCACAAAAGCCGAAACGCCCTTGGAAGTACAAAACAGTCCGATCCAAAACGTCCCAATTTGAAACCACATAGAATTGCTACCAATACTTAATCATTGGACATACCACTTACTTGGAAATCTCCCATAGCATGTAGGAAAAGTTTACCGAGATTTTTATTCAGGGGAGATAATTAATGTAAGAATATACAAAATAAACAACATTTAGTTCCTTATGAATGACATCTGTGTTCGTGTTTATGCCATAATCATATCTATTTACGCAAAGGTATTGGCCGGGACTCGGAATTTCGGAGGTTGTCGAGTCCCTGGGACGCAAAGCTTAAACGTCAGTTCTTAAAGCTGATAGATTTACTATTCTGGTAATTTGGTCAGTATTTTAGGTTTTGAACGGTTGAAATAATTAATATTATGTGTCACTATCATCAAATTATTATTAATAATAAAGTTTTAATAGATTTATTGCACAAGTACAGTTGGTTTTTTTAACATTTACAAGTATCCCGTGACGTCACAGCTTGAACCCGGCGATTTCATTATCTATTGCAGGGCTCAGGCTGGAGCTCTCCATCAGGGAGAAGTTTAGTTGGATTGAGGGAGAAGTTCTGGTCCTGTTTTGTATCTCCCAATATGTTCTATATATATTAAAATTTCTCCCTCAGCTCAAAACGGAGAAATCAGCAGGGTTAGGGAGACTTTTTCTCCCAAATCGCCCTCTTACTTGAGCCCTGTATTGCATAACTGCGGGGTTAAACATGCTCGTATAGCAACGGCATGCTGTGTAATGATGGTGTTTCCACCTTAACACACCCGTCGTTTCCAAGAAATGTGCTTGACAGATCCTCTTTATATGCATTATCTATTGCTATTTGAACGGAATGATGTGAAATTCAGCAACCAATGTGGTACAAATACACTGTAGCTGAAACATTGTTACTCCTCATCCATGGATTAATTTACTAATATCATGCATGAAACTTTTCAAGATATTCTCACAAATAAAAATAATAGATCTAGTTACAAAAATATGCTTCAACTATTAATTTAGAAAAGCTTGCTGAAAGATAATAGAAATATGTTAAAACGATGAAAGTATATAGATCTAGCATTTTCAATATCAGATCGTGCATTTTTAATTGAAGAAAAAACTGGGACTCAAATGGGATTCAGTGGGACTCTAGTATTTCAAGGGCACTGAGTCCATGGGACTTCGTGAAAATCAAGGCTAGCGTTGATTGTTGAATTCGCTATTGGCGAAAGTTCTTGATTGTCTGAACTCAGAATTACTATCAAACTATTGCTATTGGAAGCTCAACTAAATAATTGCAATATCTCGATAGGCCGACCTATTGTTACACCTCTAGTAGCCAGTAGAGACAGCATAATACATTCACAAAGTAAAGACTTCTGTTGAAATCACTTAACTGTATTGTGTCAAGGGGTAGATTTGGGCTGATTTGATTTCAACCCAAGCTTCTCTGTCATGACTGTCTTTTTGCGTACTTTCTGTTTCAAATGAATTTTTGAAGGTATTGCCATGGACCAGACTACTGAATGCATGAATCAGTTAATGCCTTAGCACACAGTGGAGTGTGGAAGTCGTATTCTGTCCAATTTTAGAGCAATTATTACTCTATATTGTTGTGTATGTATTAATGCTTCATAGACATGTAGTAGTACTAAGTAATAGTGGAATTATTGTTTTCAACTTATTGTCAAAACCTAATACTATGTCTCTTTGCTCACCTAGCACAAGGTGAGTTATTGGTAAATTTCTCTGTCTGTCATTATTGTCTGTACCAGTTGTCTGGTGTCCATCATTAACAATTACTGTAAAGAACATAGAGGCTCTCCTAAAGAACTTTAGTAATGATCCTTAATATTCCGACTTGTGATTAACAATAGGCGACCATTCAGCCATATTTCCCTCTTGGTATCCTCAAACTATGTGGGCCAAGTGACAAGATAAGTTTGCTAATGAGAGATTTATGGAAAACTGGCAATTAAATCAGCTTTTTTAACTGATCAGGTGAAAGAAAAGGGAATGATCTTAGTGGAACATATCACTTTTGATATAAGCTCTTCATTGGATATACATGTAAATGTGATCGAAAGCTATAGATAATTATCAGATTATGCAACACAATTGGGATTCTCAATGTTTTTTGTTTTGACAGATGCAAATTTGAAAGTTTGTTTTTTTCAACCATACATAACTTCTGCAATTTGTGTCGTGAGTTAGACATGTTTTTTTGCTTATCAAAAAGCGTTGTATTAGTGAGGGACCCATGTCGCAGTATCTATCTTACTTTGATCGTCTAACATCAAAAGAAATATACAGGAGGCGGAATTTTAGGGGTCTTAAACTTAGAATATTGCATGACATCTAAACAGAGGGTTTTATCAAAATTGTAATAACTTAAGTTCGAATGATGACTTGTAATCGCTGTTTAAAAAATTTCATATTGTCACATTTAAATGGGTTTCAGTGTTTTTCCCCTCTGTTTTGGGGCAAAGGGGTCCGGGTCCATAGCCGGAGAAAAATTGTAGCACAGACGAGCCAAAAGGGGAATTTTCATTGAATGATGTATAATCTCGTATTATGTTAATATAGCCAGTTTAGCTATAAGTAGCACAAATACAACCATTTACATTCTAAAATTGATACTAAGTTTAAAAAATATAATTATGTTGAAGGTTATTTGCTATCTAATCCTCTGGACTTTGGAATAGTTGACAGTAAAAATTGCAGGCAACTATATAAATGTTGTTCCACAATCTTGTTTCACTTTATTAACCTTCATAACATACTTATATAACACAAACAACTCTTCAAAACATAAAGACAATAATTTCTCACCATATCTCTTCTATTAACTCTTTCCCTGTTCTATGTTTATTCCAAATTCCTATACCTACTGAATATTCATGGACAAAATAGTTCTAATGAAATATGGAGGTGGAACATTGTTGACATTTTAGAAAGTACAGATACAGATCTATCAAATTCAATTAGCAAACAGAGCAGACCCTATTCAGACGGCTCCTCTAGGAGCCGTCTGATCTGGGTCTACTCTGTTTGCAAAATGCATGAAAACATGTTTATATGAGGGAAAGGGTTAAAATTTAAAGGTTGCTTTTCCTTTTTTTTATGCAAAAATGTCAATCACTTCATTGATTTGTTTCAAAGTAAGTGTTTTGTTACCCAACAATAAAGCCGTTTCATTTAGAGTACCCAGTTCTAAGTAAAGTGATTTCTTTTGAGTATTTATGGATTTTATTTAAGTGAAATACCCAAATACACCCCTTATATATATTTGTTTCTCTGATCTCAACAAAATATCTTGACTTCAGTGATATTTCTTGGAGGAGTTTGTCAAAATGAATCATATTGCAGAGTGAAATAAAATGGTACCTAATTATGCTCAATAAATGCTCCCAGTGTGTTACATTTTTATGTCTCCCCCATTTATAATGGGGAGGCATATTGTTTTTGGTTGAGTTGTCCGTCTGTCTGTCACACTCGTGTCCGCTACATATCTCTAACAAATATGGAAGAATTTCAGAATGCTTTGACACAAATGTTTGACTCAACAAGATGATGTGCAGAGCGTTCGATTCAGGAACATAGATCAAAGGTCAAGGTCACAATTCAAGATCAAATGTTTTTAGCCACACCCTTCGTGTCCGCTCCATATCTCTTTAACCCTTGGAAGTATTTCAAAATGCTGTGCCACAAATTTTCTCCTTAACAAGCCGATGTGCAGGCAACAAAAGTTGGGCACATTCTTCAAAGGTCAAGGTCACAATTCAAGGTCAAATTTTTTAGCCTTAATTTTCATGTCTGCTCCACATCTGTATTTAACCATTGGAAGGATTCCAAAATGCTGTGGCGCAAATTAATGTTCTCCTTAACAAGCCGATGTGCAGACTAGTTGGCAATCCGATGTGCAAAAAGTCGCTTATTTTTCGAGGTCCATGGCATTTTTTAGTAGAAATGTTTGAATACCATATTTGGGTTGCCAGATACTAATCATTTATGGTTTTGGCCCATGCCACTGCCAAAACCCTCTTTAAAGGTCAGAAACTAGGTCAAAGGTCAACTGAGTGCAAAAATGTAATAAAGTCTATATAGTATAACATAGCCGTAATTTTGACAAGTTCAATACTTTTTTGCATTTAATTTCTTAGCAATGTCTCCACAGTAAGTATAGAACTATTTATGGTGCATTTCAGAAAGTTTTAAGTGACCTGTGATGATTGCAAGTTCGGAAAATATCGTTTTAAATACATGTACGGTACATTATCATACAATATATATATATACTTTGATGCAAATCTGTGGAAGTTATAGTACCTCTTCACGCAGATATATCATTTAGAGATGATAAAGAAACGCCAGAAGATTAGTCTCTTATTGCCATAATCTCAGTGTTATATTGGTATGTTTTATTGTACACTATGTCTAATATTAGCTGTTTGTATCATTAGCTTAGCGATTGAAACACCATAGCTCCTGGTGAGTATGGCGATGTTTTTACATAATGCATTTAAATATTTCACCTACACCAGCAGTACCCATGACAAAACCCTTTCTACATTTGTGGGGACATGAATATCCCGGATATTGATTGGCCATTTTAACAGTTACTGGCCATAGGTACCCACTCTAACTCAACAATGAACTCATAGGCATATTCAGTGCCGCTGGCTATGAGTAACCTTCCCTATCCGTGATGACAACAATCTATATGTTATTGCTACAAGCAATCACTAGTTATCAGATATACCTCAATACCTGGAATAAGTGAGTATGTCAGAGTGCTGACAAACATATCTTTCCTTCACGAAGGAAGCCTACCCCACATCTTGTCCACCCTTCGAAAGAGGCTAATACATGTTCTATGGCGATCAAAATGGCTGAGTTTGCAGCACACTTGGAAAATCAGTCCCTTTACGAATCTGTACTCTATGTGATATATTCAGTGGTCCCTTCTGAGTTGACATCCACTTTCAGCCAGCCATGGTGCAACTCAATCAACCGCCGTTTCTCACGAAAGAAGAAATGTGCGTACAAATAGTGCTGAGGACCAAGGTACAGAAGGACTGGCGCATATACAAGGGGCTACAGAAAACTTGAACAGAAGTGCAAGGAAGCTCAAGCTCATGATGGGTATGTGATTGACTTAGTGACAGATACCAGCTGTAAGAAGCTTTACACTTTTGTTAGGAGCAAGGCAAGAAATGTGACAGCTCAGGAATAGCACCACTGAAAAATGGTGCCATTAACAATGTTGATACACAAATCAAAGTTAAAATACTGAACCAGTAATTTTCTGTCTTTACACATGAGGTTCTATCTCTCATTTGTGCCGTTTGAGAGTATCCTTATTCGAATGCCCTTCCTATTCATGTCTGCAAGCTTCTTAATGGCCTTAATCTCCACAAAGCTACCTGTCCAGACACCATCTTATCAAGGTTCTTGAAAGAGATGGCACATTCACTGGCTCCTGCTCTTGTTCTGATCTTCCAGGCCTTACGACCAGGATAAAGTCCCCGGTGACTGGAAGATTTCATGTTAATCATATATACAAGACAATGGTCAAGAATAACCCCTTCAAACTATTGGCCTGTGTCCCTAAATTCTGTCACATGTAAGATTCTAGAATACATCATACACAGTAACCTGATTTTACCATTACATCATCAACCCATACCAGCATTGATTCCGGAAGCAGCGCTTCTGTGAGACACAACTAATCAATCAGCATGGACAATGACCTTGGGTCAAGTCTGGACCAATCCTATCAGATTGACGCAAACGTTTTACAAAGTGTCTTACAGATACCTTCTTCTTAAGCTCCAACACTATGATGTGTAATGCAAAATGCTTGATTGTATCCAACAGCCAACAAATCACGCTGGAGGGTGTTTCCTCTGAGTCAGTACCGATAGCATCAAGTGTTCATCAATATGCTGTTCTCAGTCCTTTCTTTTCCATTGAATGCAATGATGACCACACTCTTCATGTCGACTCTTTGCTGATGCCTCAATTTTGTGCCGAGTCAATAGAAGATGCAGACGTCTTCCAGAATGACTTTGGCAGTCTGTAGAAAAGGGAAGAGACTAGGTTCAATGCAGAGAAGTGCTAGGTCCTGCTTATCACCAACAACATAGAGACTAGTTATACTGTCCGTAGCATGAAACGGAAGACTACAAAGAGGGCAAAATAACTTGGGACATAACTGTCTTTGAAATTGTCTTGAACACCCCGAGTCGATATGGTCATAAAGGAGGCAAATTGATCCACATTCGTTCTAAGCAGGAACCTTGGAACCTCCCAAAAGTCAACCAAGGAGGCATGTTACAAACTCCTGATCAGTCTGCAGGTTGAGTGCACATCTTTTGTTTTGGATCAACACATCAAGGCCATGACAACGCATATGGAGACGATCCAACGTAGAGATACCATATTTATTGCAAAACAAGTGCTCAGCATTGGTGCCATGTTCAATACGATTTGCTCAAACAGAGGCAGAAACAAGTAAAGGCCGTGATGTTCTATAGGTTTGTTAATGATTTGTTGCAGCTGACGCCCCACCTTCTGACTCCCTTACGGTGCACCTACAAGAGGTCATTCCTTATGATTCGTTCCAAGGTTTTGCAGGACCATTTTCCTGAGGGAATATTTCTTCCACTCTGCTGTCAACATCATCTGGAATAAGCTACCATAACATCAAGTGATAGCTCCCTACTGTCCAGGTTAAGATTCTAGATGTCATGTACTCTTCTTCTGTTTGCAATGTTTTAACCTGTTATTTTAACTTGCACGTTGGACCCTCCCTCACCTATGTGCATATCACAATGGTGCGAGTATGGCTGCTTTATAGCGGCAAAGCATGACAAAATAAGAAGCAGAAGACACAAACACAGAGTTGATGTAGTATACTAGTATTGCAGTATTCAACAGATACGCTTGAATAACGTCATTCAAGACATGTGCAGACATGAATTGTCCCATCTGCCATCAAATCATGACGAGGTGGATACATGGCTTGGATGCTGCTTGAAAGGGGCCAGTGCTGGATAGTTGTCAAATGCCAAGATTTTGATGTACTGCTTGTACTGATACATGTATACCATCTTGGACCTTTAGGCACTGAAGTCTGAATAATGGCTGGGAAAAACAAAATTGTATTTTCCGCAAGTTATCTCAAGATGTCTGCCGGAACATGCCAGGGTATCATGAAATAACTGGATATAACATAACCCTTGCTTTCACTAGATTTGGAAAGAAGACCCGTTGGAAGAAATATTTTACATGTCCGATCTGCTTTCAGATATTTGAAGAGATGCACGGTTAGACAAGGCACAAACGTTTGATGTTTGATGTATGGTGTCTGAACGGAGAACCCATAGATGATACAAGAATTTCACAATATGGTTAAGGTAGAGAAAACACTTGAACTGGTTCCACCAACAAAGGATGTACTAGAACTGAAACTTTCAAGAGCAAACTGTTAAGCTGCTGTATGGATCTGAGCTAATGGATACAGGCATTTATGTTATTGATACTAACGCATAGCACGATGGTGTTGAACCTTTATAAGTGGTTTGGAAATGTACCAACTGCACTTGATGCTTGCATTGAACAAGTTATGGGTGCAAAACCAAGTGCAAATCTATTCGCTGTAAATGCTTCAAAGTAGTTTCCAAACACACTAACATGTGTTTGCGATGGTGTTAATTGTACCAACCAAGAACATATCCATAAAAATATAGTGAATTAATTAGTTACTTTAAACAGAACTGAACATTTTGTTTAGGTGTTCATTTACCTCACCCACTTTACTTTAAGAAGTATGTGTGAATAATATATAGCTGGTATGACTGCATACAGTTTTTTCAGTAGCAGTCTGTCTAACCTTTATTTTAACGTAATTTATATGTTTTATGTTGATTTTAATGATTTTTTACTGTTTTTTATGTTCTCATTAATATTCATGAATATTCAAACAATATATTTTACAAAACGTTAGTGCAAATTAAAGGCCGATGTTTAACCTTCATTTTGATACCATGTTTGTTATTTTACATCTAAAATTGATAAAGATATATCAATTTCTCAAATATGGTATATAAAATATGCACTTAGTTGACCTTTGACCTAATTAAGAGAAACAAGGGCAACGTTTCAGGTGGCAGGGCGCAATTTCTGATTACTCAGACATCAAACATTATATATCCTTTGCGATGGTGTTAATTGTACCAACCAAGAAAATATCCATAAAAATATAGTGAATTAATCAGTTACTTTAAACAGAACTGAAAGTTTTATTTAGGTGTTTATTTACCCCACCCACTTTACTTTAAGAAGTATCTGTGCATAATATATAGCTGGTATTACTGTATACAGTTTTGTTTTCAGTAGCTGTCTGTCTAACCTTTATTTTAACGTAATTTATTTTTGTTAAATAGCAATAATGACGAAGACATGACATCATGTATCATCGTTATATGTTGGTTTTAATGATTTTTTACTGGTTTTTTGATGTTCTCATTAATATTCATGAATATTCAAATAATATATTTTACACAAAGTAAGTGCAAATTAAAGGCCAGTGTTTAACCTTCATTTTGGTACCATGTTTGTTATTTTACACCTAAAATTGGTAAAGATATAATGATTTCTCAAATAATGTATATAAAATATGCACTTAGTTGACCTTTGACCCAATTAAGAGAAACAAGGGCAAAATTTCAGGTGGCATGGGGCAGTTTCTGATTACTCAGACATCAAACATTACATATCCAGTGCATGCCAAATTCTACTATTTCATGCCATGGCTCGACACATTTTCCTCAGTTGGATGCCCAACTAGACAGCAGGATTGAGGTACATGGGTCAAAGGTCATTATCACAATTCACGGTCAATTATTCACACTTGTCCGGACCGTAACTCCTATATGGTTAATGCCATTTAATTGAAACTTTATACATGGAAAGAGCATCATGAGAAAAAGTGTCATGTATAAGGACCATAATTCTGGCTTTAATGCTTTTGGAATTATTGCCCTTTTTATACGCCCGAAGGGTCGTATTATGTTATGGTCTCCATCGTCTGGCTGGGTGTCCGTCTGTCTGTCCGTCTGTCTGTCCGTCCGCACTCACCAATGGGTAGTTGTGTGACTTTTTCTAACTAGTCACACAAGTAAAATCATTAACCTGGCCATCTCTTGTGACATTAACCTGGCCATTTCTTGTGACATTAACCTGGCCAGTTGTGGGACATAGGGTTAGGGTTAGGGTTAGCTTCCAGATCATTCTTTTCCAAAGTTAGAGCCAAAAATAGTTTTTCTTGTGGGACTAGTCCCACAAGAAAAGATCAAAGGAAAAAGTCACACAACTACCCATTTGTTAGTATGTCCGTCTGTCTGTCCGTCCGTTAGCAAATTCGTGTCCTGGCTATAACTTACTCATTTTTTCTCCGATTTTCAAAATTCTTTCACACAAATGTTCAGTATCACTTGAAGGTGTGTCGCGTACAAAACCCAATTGTGAACTTTCAAGGTCAAGGTCACAAATAGGGCGTTAGCAATTTTCGTGTCCTTGCTAAAACTTACTCATCTTTTCACCAATTTTCAAAATTCTTTCACACGTATGTTCAGTATCACTTGAAGGTGTGTCGCGTACAAAACCCAATGGTGAACTTTCAAGGTCAAGGTCACAAATAGGGCGTTAGCAATTCTGTCCGTCCGTCCGTTAGCAAATTCGTGTCCTGGCTATAACTTACTCATTTTTTCTCCGATTTTCAAAATTCTTTCACACAAATGTTCAGTATCACTTGAAGGTGTGTCGCGTACAAAACCCAATTGTGAACTTTCAAGGTCAAGGTCACAAATAGGGCGTTAGCAATTTTCGTGTCCTTGGTAAAACTTACTCATCTTTTCACCAATTTTCAAAATTCTTTCACACATATGTTCAGTATCACTTGAAGGTGTGTCGCGTACAAAACCCAATGGTGAACTTTCAAGGTCAAGGTCACAAATAGGGCGTTAGCAATTCTGTCCGTCCGTTAGCAAATTCGTGTCCTGGCTATAACTTACTCATTTTTTCTCCGATTTTCAAAATTCTTTCACACATATGTTCAGTATCACTTGAAGGTGTGTCGCGTACAAAACCCAATTGTGAACTTTCAAGGTCAAGGTCACAAATAGGGCTTCAGTATCACTTGAAGGTGTGTTGCATACAAAACCCAATTGTGAACTTTCAAGGTCAAGGTCACAAATAGAGCGTTAGCAAATTTTGTGTCCTGGCTGTAGCTAACTAGACCTACATCATTACCTTTAAGGTCAGTCATATTTGAAGGTGAAAGGTTAAACGCACTTATGTCACGTTCGGTTTAAACTTTCTCGACTTTTTTTCCAAAGTTCAAAAAAGTCTGAAAGTCTGAAAATGATTGCTATGTACACTGTTCTTACCATGCTCATATCTTGGATATTTATTCACTTATTTCAAACTTGTTCATTCTGGAGTTATTGCCCTTTGATAGTTTCGGGTAGCAATTTCACTCCTCCTTTATTTTTCAACATAATTTCTTCAAACTGTGGGCTCTCTTCTAATTATTTGTTGTAAAGAAAATGTTTCTTTGTTATTCCTTTTACCTGCTACTTTTTTTTCAAAATAAATGCTCCTTTTTCAGCTTTCAGTAGGCCCAAAGACAAATAAAAGATTACTATTACAATAAGCAGTTTTACTCTCCTTGCTATTGCCTTAGCCCTAATAGACCTCATATGCGCAACTTCTGAAAGTTCACACATTGTGTAAATAGAACAGCCTTCGGGCGTATATTGCCCCGTCTCGCGGTGCTCTTGTTTACATTTTTTGTCAGATCAATAAGTCCTGTTCTACTGATGCTATTTGAATGACATTACATTTATGGAAAGAGAATGATGAAAGGAAGAGTTATGCATAAGTTTGATAACTCTGGCTTCAATAATATTGGAGTCATTATCCCTGATTTTCTGCAGAGTGATGGGACTTGGAAATTTTTACACGGAAATTTTGTTCGCACGGTTTCTCCAAAACCTTTAATTGGATAATCATTCAATTTCACAGGATTGATTAGCATCATGCCTAGGGTTCCATATCTTATTCCTGTTCCAGTTTGATGATTTTCTGCAGAGTTAAGGGACTGAAATTTTTACAGTTTTTGTATCAAAAACAATTCTAGTTTAAATGGAGCTTCTTGCATTTCGTTTACATGTGGTTGTTTAATGCAGAATGAAAACAATGCAGAAAACTCCTAGGGGAGCTTTCTGCAGCGCATTGCTTTTAGTCTACATTAAGCTACCACCTGTATTTTGAAAACTTTTTATTTTTTTAAAAGTTATTTTATTGGATTTTAGTTATTTTATTGATCATAAAGAAGTAAGGGGCGTTTATTAGAGTTGTGCATTTATTAGGGAGAATACAGGTATTTCAATTCAATACATGTATATAAAACTGCTATGCGATAAATACAAATATATACATGTACCGGTATATTGGTGCAACCCTAGTAATCAGTATTTGACATTTACTGTATATTTTTACAGCATTTGTCAGATTATGACATAGATTTTCCTGAGTTTTCCCAGACAGAAATGGAAATTTGGGAAAATTGACATTAACCATTTGAATGCAGGAAATAAGTGCACTGGCATTAGCAGACAAATGTAAAGCCAGGTGAGACTAGGGTTCCAGGAGCAACCCTCTGGCAGGATGTGCCCTGCTTGTCATTCAAAATCCTCTAGCAAATTTAAGCCTTTCATACTGAATCTACTGTATAGTTAACAGTGATGGGCTATTCACTGCCCGGACCAGGACTTTGAATATTCAGCATTGGAAGGGTTAAAGCTAAATCTTTGATAGTATGCAAATTTATACAAATGCTTCCTGGAAAATACCACAGATACTACAGAATTGAATTTAATGCTTCCTTTTTAAGCAAGTTTTTTTCTAGCTCTTTGCATGCTAACTAATTGTCATCTGTCAGTATGTTCTGCTAAGATTCCTAGTTAACTTATTTTTATGCCCAGATAATAAGAATAGGGCATCACGCCCAGGTTTCTCTGTATCTGCTCACGGGGACCCTCTCTCTGGTGTATCCAATTACCCCATCATTGGCAGAAACAACCAACCAACCAACTTCTCATACACCAATCGGAGGACTTGAAAGTTTCTTTATATATGACATATACATTATGTATAATATTATAGTACATGTGCATGTAGTAAAAAAATCTTGTGTATCCAACTTACCATATACCAATCGGAGGACTTACTTCAAACTTGCACAGATGAGCATTGTTGATGTGAAGTTGTACAGGCAAGAATAGCTCCCTTCACCATGGAATGAATCGGAATACATTTGAAATTGTCTCCATTGGTATTTAAGTATACATCTGTACACTCATTTCAAGATATTGCATTAATAGCTGTGGGGACTATTCCAGGACATTGCCGATGTACATAAATAAGGGAATTTTTGCTCTAACCATTTTTACCAGAGTTATTGACCTTTGAAATTTTGTTCACTATGTAACATTTAGTGAAAAAACAAATTCAAACAAATTTGAAAAAAGGTTTATCCTAATTTATATCATTAAAGATTTGTTATAGTGCATTTTTCGTATTAATCAATCAACACCAAAAGTTGTATACGTATGAATACATATGAAGAAAGTAATGCTTACAACCCATTTTCAGACAGAATACATTAAATTTTGTTCAGCTAGCCTAGATATTGTCGCTATCTGAATACTGCTAAATCTATAATCTGGGAGCCTCCTTTTTTAGGAACGGGGATTTAGTACGGAAATCAGCGGAAAGCTTCGGCCAAGTTCCGAATGACTCCAATTCTATTTCGGAACAACGCTTTGAATATTAATTAGGTTGTTATCTCATGTAACAATGGCTGACACTGGTTGTTGATCTACATGTACATCGAATTAGTACTTCCGGTATGCAAATTTGAATCTTACAACAGATTCTGGTCATTATGGTGAACGCTGTTCCAAAAATTTGCAGATATTTGCGTAGCATACATCTTTAGATATTCTGACACCCAGTCATTCCCTCTCCACCTCTTTGTAAAGCTTAATATTTGAATTTGGTTTCATTTTGATAACTTACAAGTTACAAATAGACTGACATGGCAGCAAATAGTGAAAACACTGATCATACTGTTCCTGAAGGAGTAGTTTGATCTTGGTCTGCAGTCATTGCCAAAGTTTGTCGGTTCGATTTACTTAAGGATAATTAAAATTGGATGGACAATTCCTCATTTCATATTATGTTCATTGAGGTACACTGAAGAACAAAATTGAAGGAACTCTGAAAGTACCTATCTTGTTGGTTATAGTTAAGGCATTTTTGCACCGTCTTGTATTATGACAATGAATTGGTTTAAACCTTTACCTGATAGAGACGCCTTTTGACCCCTTTGCAAACAGAGCAGATCCAGATCAGATGGCTTCTGTAGGAGCTGTCTGATCAGTGTATGGTTTGTTTGCTTACGGAATTACATTGTAACTCATCTAATGTCAATATCCATGATATCATTATTTCTCCCATGGACCCCCAGGGGTTACTTGCAGTCACAAACAGTTTGAGCACTGAGTGTCTGCTATGTACACACTGGAGTAGCTTTCTCTGTATCAACTTGTCTCAGAATTGTTTTCCACTTTCTTATGTAGCAAGACAGAATGGAAATAAATTCAGATAATACCTCCCTCCTTGCAAGAGTAAGCCATTAAGAATCACTTAACCTAGTTATTTTAGCCTCTGTTTAGAATGAGAATGATTGGATGTTTCTTTATTGGGGGAGGGGGGTCTTTTACACATTTTCCTGTTGAATATTCATGTAAGAAAAATGTCATCATGAATATTTATTATTATTTTTCTTTTTAAAAACTGTGATATGTAGTTTTTTTTATGTACACTGTCTACACAGGATTGTTTGGTCAGATCCATCATAACTTCATTATATGCAAGCAGACTCTTTTGTAGGATCTCGAGCCATCTAATCAGTGGATCTACTCAGACTGTTTGCAAAGACATGAAATTATAAGCGTTTATATGAGGGAAAGGGTTAAATAGAAATTAGAAACTGAAGATTCTGATCATATAGAAGAAAGCTGAAAAAATATTTTGAATAACAGCTTTTTAACCCTTCTCTTGCTGAATTTTAAAATACATTTCTTCTTCTTTACCCATGCCCTGTGGTATAATTACATATATCTTCACTGTGTACAAGTATTTCGCAGTGCAATCACTGCTGTGGAGTGCACTGGTTGCACAATCAACTTGTAAATAGTTCATACCCTGATGAGACAGCTCCTGCAGGAGCTGTCTCATCTGGGTCTTCACTATTTACAGGTAGGTATATTGACGTGAACAGCAAGCGAAGGTTTAACTAGAGGCCTAATGACTGTCATTTACATTGACAGTAATAACCAAAGATTACGGTAACAGTATGACAAGGGTGACATGAAACTCTGCTCAAAATACAAAAAAAGTCTTCCTTTTATGATGATTTTCTCTGAATTTAGTAGAATAATTCTGGCAATGAACCCTGGCCCTCATGAATATTTATTTAAGATAAAAATGATTTCATGAATATGTATTAGCTGAATTTTAATAATGGGTTACAGCGATTTTTTTCCTGGGATTGTGAATAAATCCGGTACCCCTTGATTTGTGAAAAATTAGCCTCGTTTTGGCAAAAATTGTGAAAAAAGTATCAGTGTTTTTACAAAAATTGTGAAAATTTGGATAGGTGGTTAAATTTAGCTGTTGAAAGAATTTTCGGCCGAATATAAATTTGCGGATCGAGACACATACGTTTTTTTCATATTCGCGTAAAAGCGTCCGAGAGGTGCAAAGAAAAGCGATACGAAATTCGAATGCCTCGGACTTTATCCCGAGAAACGGTTTGAGATACAAAACTTTGCAAAGGGGAATATAGCTATGTAAATATTGGTCAAAAAATCAGTTTAAGTACAAAGTAAAAGGACAATTGTGAAATAATTCAACAGCTTTGTGAATGGGTCCGATGGACCCTGCTTCTAAATTGTGAAGGTCCATTTCAAATTGTGACAGGGTCCGTTTTACGGTACCAGTTATATAGGGAAAAAAATCGCTGGGTTATGAATACAGGATTTTTGGTCATATCATACTGGGCTTTTTTTCCTTCAATGGTAGGGGCCGTTTAAAGGCCCCTTCCCCTGAGAAAATTTCTTTAAAATCATGCACTTTTCCCCAGACACTGACTTTACATTGGACATTTGTTTCCCCTATATCAAAATACTGTACTATTTTTTCCCCAAAGTAGAGGCCAGGCCCCTTCCCCACTTGATGAAAAAAAGCCCTGTCATAAATCTATTTATTAAGCAAATAGAGTAGAACCTGATCAGACAGCTCCCAGGAGTCATCTGATGTGGGTGTAGTCTGTTTGCCAAAGGTTTCTATCAGGGAAAGGGTGAACAATTTAAGCATCACAGAATAAACATTTCTAGAAGACTTATAAATGAAGGCTTGGGAATTTAAATGTCACTTCAGGGAAAGGGTGAACAATTTAAGCATCACAGAATAAACATTTCTAGAAGACTTATAAATGAAGGCTTGGGAATTTAAATGTCACTTTAGGGAAATAACTGCCGGAATGACAGACAAATGCTGGGAACGGCTCTTCTGATGTTTCATTTAGCTAATAGCTTATTATATAGTGTTTTTATGTCTTCAACTGACTTGAATTCAGACGATCATCATTAATTTTGTAAAACAAAATATTGTGTATTCTGAACTAAATGCATATTATTTGTGTGTAGTTTATCTTGGCTGACTTATGAAGGAAACACCAAATTTTGCAATGTAATGTGTCAGGGAAATTTGAAATTATGTCAGGGAATTGTCAGGGAATTTTGTTTCCTCTGGTTTCTGGTAACCCTGTTAAGATATATTTAAACATTCCACTTTTAATATTCAGCATTCAAAAGGTTATGGAATATAAATCTTGATAGAGACATAGTTTTTCTATCAAAGTGTACCATTTACATGAAGTCAAGAATTTATATTGTCTGTGTTACATTTGTTATGATACACACATCCACTCATTGCAGACCCAGATCAGTCACAGTTCCTGTTAGAGTGTCTGATCAGGATCTACTCCATATGAATATGGAATACATTGTATTATACTGCGCAGATTCTACTTATTTTGCAAGGACCAAAAGTTCCATTGTTTGTTTGCCACTATTAAAATTTGGTTAACCTTTTCCCTGTTTTATCTTTATTCCGAATTTCAATACCTACTGAATATTCATGGACAAAATAGTTATGATGAAATTATGTGGAACATTGTAGCCATTTTAGAAAGTAAAGAAACAGATCTATCAAATTCCATTAGCAAACAGAGCAGACCCTGATCAGACGGCTCCTATAGGAGCTGTCTGATCTGGGTCTACTCTGTTTGCAGATGCGTGAAAACACGTTTATATCAGGGAAAAGGTTAACCCTTTTCTTCATATAAACAGCTTTTAACGCCTTTGCAAACGGTAGACTCAGATCAGATGGCTCTTGGACCAGTTGTAGCTGTCTGATCTGGGTCTGCTCAGTTTGCTTATGGAATGATAATGATCTGACTCTACTCGTTCTACTAATACCAAAATATCCTACATGTACATAATTATACATGTACCATTATAAAATTCAGCTAATAAATATTCACGATGTCATTTACTTTTTACCTGATCATTCAACAGGGAAAGGGTATTTAATATTTATACAGTCAGTAAATATAAAAGGTTTAAGATTTCTTTTCCGTCAATGCATTAAATCAGCAAATACTTTGGCAGTTGATAGTGAACTTCACTGGAGTATTGAGGGGTATCTAGCAATTGTATATCTTTGATTGATGTAGTGTTTTTCTTCTTAGATTTTTTGTTGAAGCTGTGCATTCAAGTTATACTATCAGGCACATTCCTCTGCATCCACATGTGAAGTTGATTTCAAATCTTGCTTGATAACCCAAGAATACAGGGCAATCGTTTTAGATATAGCTCTGTGTCTGAATTAAATGCAAATTATGGACCCTTTAAAACCCTTTCCCTCATATAAATGTTTTTTTTCACACCTTTGCAAACAGAGTAGACCCAGATCAAGTGGCTCCAATAGGAGCTGTGTGATCAGGGTCAACGTACTCTGTTTGCTTATGAAATTATATAGATCTGAGATACTGTTTCTGGTAAACGCAAAATGTTTTGTGTTCAAATTCATCTAATAAATGTTCATTAGATGTAAACAAGTTTTTGGTGCTAGTATTGAGCATATCTCAGCATACACTTAACCCATTCCCTCATATTGACGACTTTTGACGACTCTGTAAAAGTCACTTTGTGAAACCATTGTGATAAATAGAGCATTTGCTCCTATAGGAGCAAATGCTCTATTTATCACAATGGTTTCAAACTACAAAATTCTAAAAAAAATTCCTTTTCTCTAGTTAATGCTTCTTTTCGGTAGATTTATTCAAAGAGGTTGGATTTAAAAATAGCCTATGCGTTAATGGGTTAATCCTTTCCTTCTTATAACTGACTGGCATGCCTTTGCAAACAGAGGATAACCAGATCAGACTAACCAGGGTCTCCTCTGTTTGCTTGTGGAATAATATAGATATGCAGTTTTTGTGAGTAATAGAGAATTAACTGATTGCTGCCAGTTGGGGAATTATAATGTTCTTCCCTATATATGCATACAGTTGGATCCACTGAAGAAACTCTGAGTTATATGGTGTCTCATCAGGATTCAAAATCAGTAATAAACTAATAATGGTTTTTCAAAACTAAGGAAAGAAAATTGAAGATGCATTCTAGTTTTAGCAAATGTTGAGTAACAAAATTTTTAATGGCGTCAGAATGGGAATCTCTGCATCTTGGAACTAACTAGACTGTGGTATTTTTTTGTGTCACCTGCTGAGAGGCAGTATGTCACTTAGGGATCACTGTGAAGTTTTCTGTCGTCTGTCTGTCCGTCCGTCTGTCTGTCCGTCACACTTTCTTTTTTTGGCTGTCATTTCTAAACTAATCATTATAGAGCTTTCAAATTTCACACATGGAACAAGCATGATGAGAGGAAGTGTCATGCACAAGGGCCACAACTCTGGCATCAATATTTGTTTTGAGTTATTCCCCTTTTTCATATTAACAATAAGTTTTTGTGTCAGCTGCGAGACACATGTGTTCCTCCGAACACTCTTGTTTGTTTTTGGTATTTCTAGGTGTATATGAAAACTGAGCAGAATATAGCTGTAACAAAAAAACCATTCTAACAGACAACAATATGGTAGAGATAAGTACTAGCAATTGATTTTACTTTGACTTGACTTGTGTACTGACAGCAGCTGGAGGCATTAGACAATTATGTTAGGTTAAATTATATATAATTAGGATCTATTTTCAACATTAAAATTTTGGATTAAGTTTAGTGTACAGGATAAATATATTCATGAAATCATTTATTTCTTACATGAATATAGTAACTAGGTTTGATCAGGGTCTGCACTGTTTGTCATGTGGTCACCTTTCTTTAAAAAAAAAAAGGGAGTTGTCAGTAATTTTCTATTTAACAAATTGCAAATAGCGGACATTAAATTTACAACTAACGTGGTAAGTTTTCAATTAATAGTAAGTAGTTTCACCCAGATACCGAACACACGGTCACAAATTTTTCGGTCCCTGAATATTCATTTTAAACTCGACCCATTTGAATTTTGGAATAGTCCATTTGAAAATAATCAGTGTCGAAAGGGTTAAGGTTATAATTCGTTGATTCCATCAAAAATTATGCTGGGACTTAGTGTACCGACTTTTGCAAACAGCGTACACCCAGATCAGATAGACAAGGTATATAGAGGAGACCTCTGATCAGGGTCTTCTCTGTTTGTCATTCTAAATCCTGTTGCAAATTACACCCTTTCATTCTGGCTAAACTCTTCCATTAAACAATGATAGACCATTCGACATTGATATTCAGCATCTGTTTCTTCTCATTTGGAGGAATTATTCTGATAGGAGATTTGTAACATGTCTAATCCAAAATTGATTGGAATATCAAAACATCAGCATCAGCTAGTTGATAGCTGTGGTATGTGATCATGCATTATCCATTCACCTTATCATGCATTATCCATACACCTTTGCAAACACAGTGTAGACTGACAGATCAGATGGCTCCTGTCAGAGCTATCTGATCTGAGGGTCTGCTCTGTTTGCTTATTGAACAATATATATCTATC
Organism: Azorinus chamasolen; assembly: GCA_963576725.1. Lineage (NCBI taxonomy): Eukaryota > Metazoa > Mollusca > Bivalvia > Cardiida > Solecurtidae > Azorinus > Azorinus chamasolen. The sequence goes on from OY755236.1 coordinate 105,182,483, forward strand.
AAGTTCTACAGTTTCTGCCATAACCAAAATTTCATAAAACATAAAAAAAATATGATATTATTTCTCACATGAATATTAATTAGGTAAAGATTTGATATGATTGAAGCTGAATTTTTTTATAAGAGTGCAAGGAATTTTATAGGCTGCAATAACTGGTAATGGTTTATTATGTTCCCCCCTTCCCTCCGATATTGATAAGGTGGGGGGGGGGGGGGACATACTGTTTTTGTGAGAGTTGTCTGTCTGTCACACTATCTTGTCCGGACGATAACTTCTAAAAGCCTGATGCCAGTTAGTTGAAACTTCATATATGGAAAGAGCATAATGAGAGGACGTGTCATGCACAAGGTCCATAACTCTGGTTTCACTAATATTTGAGTTATTGCCCCTTGTACATTTTTTCACACTTTTTTGTCCGGACGATAATTCCTATATGGCTCATACCATTGGATTGACACTTCACACATGGAAAGAGCATGATGAGAGGATGTGTCATGCACAAGGTTCATTACTCTGGCTTTACATATATCGGAGTTATTGCCCCTTGTACATTTTGTTCACACTTTTTTGTCCGGACAATAACTCCTATACGGCTCATGCCATTTGATTGAAATGTCATACATGGAAAGAGCATGATGAGAGGAAGTGTCATGTACAAGGTCCAAGCTCTGGATTCAATAATATTGGAGTTATTGCCCTTGTACATTTGTTTCGCACTTTCTTGTCCGGACGATTACTCTTATATGTCTCATGCCATTGGATTTAAACTTCATACATGGAAAGAGCATGATGAGAGAAAGTGTCATATATAAGAGAGTTATTGCCCTTTGTTACATTTTTTGTCCGATTACTCTTATATGTCTCATGCCATTGGATTTAAACTTCATATATGGAAAGAGCATAATGAGAGGACGTGTCATGCACAAGGTCCATAACTCTGGTTTCACTAATATTTGAGTTATTGCCCCTTGTACATTTTTTCACACTTTTTTGTCCGGACGATAATTCCTATATGGCTCATACCATTGGATTGACACTTCACACATGGAAAGAGCATGATGAGAGGATGTGTCATGCACAAGGTTCATTACTCTGGCTTTACATATATCGGAGTTATTGCCCCTTGTACATTTTGTTCACACTTTTTTGTCCGGACAATAACTCCTATACGGCTCATGCCATTTGATTGAAATGTCATACATGGAAAGAGCATGATGAGAGGAAGTGTCATGTACAAGGTCCAAGCTCTGGATTCAATAATATTGGAGTTATTGCCCTTGTACATTTGTTTCGCACTTTCTTGTCCGGACGATTACTCTTATATGTCTCATGCCATTGGATTTAAACTTCATACATGGAAAGAGCATGATGAGAGAAAGTGTCATATATAAGAGAGTTATTGCCCTTTGTTACATTTTTTGTCCGATCAATAACTCCTGTTCTACTGATGCTATTGGAATGACATTTCATTTATGGAAAGAGCATGATGAATTTTTAGGAAGTGCCATGCACAAGGGCCATAAACACTGGTATCAATATTTTGGGAGTTATTAGCTGTATATCATTTTTTTCTTGAAAAATGTGGTGTGGAAAGCGCACAATGAGGGGAAGTATCATTCACCAAGTCCATTACTATGGTAGCAACATTTTGAGTTATTTCCCTTTACATATTGTTTTGGTTAGAGTTGTTTGTCCGTCTGTCTGTCACACATCTAATCCGGTCGAGTTCTCATGTAAAAAAATGTGAAAATATGTCGCAGCAGTGGGGGTGGGGTGGGGGAGGGGGGGGGACATCTGTTTTGTGTGAGTGTTGGGCGCAAGGGGGGGGGGTTCATAATTTCTTATATATAGTTACTCTTATCACTCTTCTAGTCTCATCCGTCAATTTGCATATTCAGTGTAAATCTTTAGACTAACCCTTTCCCTCTTATAGACACATTTTGGCATCTTTGCAGAGCAGACTTAGTCTAAGAGGAGAAGGCTCAGTTGCACTTGTGAAACAGTACTATCTTGCCAGTGTCAAGCGGTTTGCTTTTCAAGAAATGAAATCGCTTCCTGCACAAATAGTGTGTGCCTTACCATCCTTAACCCTTTACTCCATGAATATTTATGTAAGAGAAATAGTGACGTCATGAATATTAATTAGAGTAACGGTTATAAAAGCATATGCTCATAGTAAATATGGAAAAATAGTCAAACAGGGAGAGCCACACACGGAATGACACCGCATCAAACACCATCTAACGAGAAACGATAAAGCCACAAGACAAAACATAACAGGACGCATATCAAGACGAAACACATTAAACATTAAGCATATTAAAAAACAAAATTGACCGTAGGCTGAAAGCAGGAGTGCCGCCTTGGAACGGCCAGCAGCCAAAAGCAATAAAAAAAGGACTACTGGGGGACTTGAACCTGGTTTATGGGTACCCAACCTCGTCCTTATCCCACTTTCACCAAAGTCAAAATGTAAATAAAATTCCCCCTCCAGACAACACCACAACATGCGTAACGATGTATGTCAAAATGAAAATGATTTGAAAATGAACGCTATTAGAAGTAAACAAGCGACGTCATCATGTAAATGACGTCATAATTTAAAAGTACGGGAAAACTATTTGAAACACTTCTACTGCGACATTTAAAAGATCAATCGCAAGAAAATACAATTACCAGTGGATATTAATCATACACAACTGTTTTGTTTGAAAAAGAATAAACTTGACATCGTAGGCATGTACTCGATGACTATTCAAGTAAGTTTTGGTCATGGCAGAAACTGTAGACTTGTATCTATAATATAGCCTAAGTGAATAGAGCAGACCAGATCCTGATCAGATGGTTCCCCCCCCCCCCCCCCCCCCCCCCCCCCCAATTCTGTTGGAAAGGATTACTAAACGATGTTGAATGACAATCAGCAATCGGTGTTCAACAAAGTATTATTATTATTATTATTATTATACCATATTTTTTATATAGCACTCTTTTCATATTTAAATACGTTCAAAAGTGCTTTACAATTAAAACATTTATACATACTAAAGCAGAAATTAAAGAAAATATAAGATATGAAATAGAAATAAAAACATAATAAACAAAACAAAAACATTTACAGTGTATTTCTTAGGTATAAAAAGAACATCGCATAACCTCAAAATTTAAAATCCATATGCCTAGTAAGGTATAATACAATTATAATAAGAAAATAAAGCAAAGTTGATGGCATACTATTTCTATAGTTAAAACATGCATGTTTGGGCTTAAAATATATATCAGCCACCATAATACTTTAAAAAGGAAAGATTTTTACGAGATATTTTAAAAGATTCAAGTGTAGCCGAGTTAAAACATGCAACAGCTATTTGGGCTTAAAATATACATCAGCCACCATATATCTTTAAAAAGAAATGAGTTTTAAGAGTTCTTTTAAAAGACTCAAGTGAAGCTGACTTCCGTATTCCCACCGGTAGTTCATTCCACAACTTAGGAGCCGCCTTTGCAAAGCTACGATCACCATAGGTAACTGTGCGGGATCTTGGTATCACGAGGGCCATAAAGTCATTTTTTTATCTTAAATCACGCTGAGGTTTATATATCTTTAACATGTTTGTGATGTAACTTGGAGATTTGTCATTCAATGCTTTATAGGTGTGAGTCAAAAGTTTAAAGTCAATCCGGTGTTCCACTGGGAGCCAGTGAAGTTCCTTTAACACTGGTGTTATGTGGTCAAAACGTGATGTCCTGGTAATGATACGAGCTGTAACATTTTGGACAGTAACTGTTTGCTTGACAATCTGACAGTTTTTGTAAAAGAAATTGAAGAATTGAAGCAGACGAGAAGATTTGCTGATGAAGAACTCTTAATGACACAAGGGTTAAAGACTCTGATATTCTCCAGACACATAAGTATTGGCAGGTCAATTTGAGGCTCTGTGCATCTCTTCTGTTTCAAAGGGGAAAACCACAATAAAAGAATTTATTGGGGTACTGCCAAGAGGTGTGTCTGGGTCATGTTTGTCATTGTCATGCAAACAACAGTAGCCATAAAGTCAAGATCTTGATTGGAGCTAGCCTCATTACTCTACAAGGATGTGCTCACCATAACAGGTGCCACAGTCTGATAAAGGGTCATGCTATTGTATTACATATTGACAGAGTTGCACCCTTTTTATCCCCCCTCCCCACGGCATACTTACACATACACACACACACACACACACACTCACTTACACACACACACACACACACACACACAAGGGAGGAGATATATATTATAGCATTTTCTTTTGTCCATATGTACATCCCATTAATCTTTTGTGTTCAAATTCTCATACATTAATGGGAGAATTTACATTAAACTACTGTTAATGTGAAGATGAAGATGTACATACAGAAGGGAATTTTCGCTGCGACTTTTTTAACCAGAGTTATGGGACAAAAGTTTGTCAAATATTTCTGTGGATGATATATATCCCCAACCCTGTGGGTTAGGATTTCCAAATTTATTGTGTTATAGCATCTAAAATGGGTTTCAAGTGAAGTGTCACATGCTTAACTTTGGTGTCTCTGTGACACCTAAACTTTGACCAATTGTCATCAGTTTTAGTAAAACATTGTCTGAAATTTGTCTGTATGATATAATATCCTCAACCTCTTGGGTTAGGATTTCCAAATGTACTGAGTCTATGCATCTTGTTAAGGGAAGGTGTCACATACTACGTTTGTGTCTCTGTGACCTCAGTTTTAGTAAAAACAAATGTCTTATTTTAATTTGTCAGGATGATATATCGTCAACCCCTTGTGTTAATGCAGCAGCATGTTATGAAGGCGGAGGGTCACATACAACTTTGGTATCTCTATGACTTTGAGTCCGACCTAGTTTATGAAGAAATTTGTCTGAAGGATATATCCTCAACCACTTATTTTAGAGTTTCCAGTTTTCTTGTTTAGATACATCTTCAGAAGGTTGAGTTTCTTGAACTACTTTAACCCTTTCCCTTATATAAACATGTTTTCACGCATTTGCAAACAGAGTAGACCCAGATCAGACGGCTCCTAGAGGAGCTGTCTGATCAGGGTCTACTCTGTTTGCTAACAGAATTTGATAGATCTGTTTCTTTGCTTTCTAAAATGTCTACAATGTTCCACCTTGCATATTTCTTTATAACTATTTTGTTAATGAATATTCATTAGGTATTGAAATTTGAAATAAACATAGAACAGGGAAAGGTTTAATGTATCTGTGACATTTACCCGGACCATGCATAAAATGTTGAAATGTATTTCAAGGGTGATGACTGGAAATGTTAAGAGCAGTCTCTGATTGAGAGAGGGGTGTGGGGCAACAATGGAATCTTTGTTTTTCACTGCTAGCCTGCATTGCTTGCAGTGTTTATAAGTGTTTGCGTTTATAATGGTTTGTATGAACATAAATGTATATGTACTGAGTAATCAAAGACACACGCTAAAGTTTGCCTATTACAGTGAGATCACACCAACAAGCTTGGCACAACAAACTAGAAACCAATACAAGTAATCATGCTGTCACAGTACTCAGTCTGGCTGTCCATATTCTGTCACTGTCTATTCTAGGTGTTATTGCCTGACACTGCACACTTATTGAATCTTACACAGCTCTTACAGCTTCTAAAATACTTTTTGATGAGATTTTAAGACCAGGATCATCCTTCCTGTTATTATGAAAAATATGTATAGTTATTAGGGGAGTTTGAAACTTTGTTTTCTAAAAGACTCTCAGTGTCATTCAGAACCTGTGTCTGATTGTCAGTTGTTACACATTTACACAGTGGTGGGGACTTGGAATAAGGATTGGCAGAAAATGGTTGTTGTATAATAGATTAACAACTTGTTGCTTTGTCAGATTAGATTTGGTTGAATATATGGATAAATGCTGAATCAGTGATGTGCTGAATTTCATAAGAACAAAGTTAGTAAACACATTTGGATAACATAAATGAGTCATCAGGTATGTAGTGAACCCTTTACTGATAGTGTTACCATTTCTCTAATGAACATTTACATGTGAATTGGTCAATATAATTTTTATGCCCCCAAAGGCGGGCATATAGTAATCGCATTGTCCGTCCTTCCGTCTGTCCGTCTGTCCGTCCGTCCGTCTGTCCGTCCGTCCGTCTGTCCGTCTGTCCGTCTGTCCGTCCGTCCGTCTGTCCTTCCGTCCGGAATTCGTGTCCGGTCTGTAACTTCTTCATCTATCAATGGATTTCAATATAACTTACGACAAATGTTCACCAGACAGAGACGATGTGTCGCGTTCAACTCCCAGGTCAATGGGTCAAAGGTCAAGGTCACAGGGTACAATTACTTTGTCACAAATTTCGTGTCCGGTCTGTAACTTCTTCATCTGTCAATGGATTTCAATATAACTTGGCACAAATGTTCACCACACAAAGACGATGTGTCGCGTTCAACTCCCAGGTCCATGGGTCAAAGGTCAAGGTCACAGGGTACAATTACTTTGTTACAAATTTCGTGTCCGGCCTGTAACTTCTTCATCTATCAATGGATTTCAATATAACTTGCCACAAATGTTCACCAGACAGAGACGATGTGTCGCGTTCAACTTCCAGGTCCATGGATCAAAGGTCAAGGTCACAGGGTACAATTACTTTGTCACAAAGTTCGTGTCCGGTCTGTAACTTCTTCATCTATCAATGGATTTCAATATAACTTGCCACAAATGTTCACCACACAAAGACAATGTGTCGCGTTCAACTCCCAGGTCAATGGGTCAAAGGTCAAGGTCACAGGGTACAATTACTTTGTAACAAATTTTGTGTTTTGCCTGTAACTTCTTTATCTATCAATGGATTTCAATATAATTTTGCACAAATGTTAAACACACTAAGACGATGTGTCGCTTTCAACTCCCAGGTCCATAGGTCAAAGGTCAAGGTCACAGGGTACAATTACTTTGTCACAAATTTCGTGTCCGGTCTGTAACTTCTTTATGTATCAATGGATTTCAATATAATTTGGCACAAATGTTCACCACACAAAAGATGATGTGTCGCTTTCAACTCGCTGGTCCATATGTCAAAGGTCAAGATCACAGGGTACAATTACTTGTTTATCTGTGAATGGATTTCAAAGGAACCTGGCACAAATGTTCACCACACAAAGACGATGTGTCAACTCCCTGGTTCATGGGTCAAAGGTCAAGGTCACAGGGTATAATTTTGGGGGCATTTGTCACGTGACTGTGACATCTCTTGTATAATGTTGAATTATCAAGGAAATAATTTGCTTTGACAAAAACTTTATTATCAGATAGATATAATTCCATAAGCAAACAGAGCAGACACTAAGTCTACTTTGTTCTCAAATGCATGAAAAGTTTTTATGACCCCATTGACGATAGTCAGGAGGCATTATGTTTTGCACATGTCAGTCCGTCTGTCCATCCGTCTGTCAGGCTTTTACATGCAGTTGGTTGTCATATTTTTTCAAGTGTTATATGTCAGTAATTTCTATACTTATACACATCTTTGCTTTCATTTGCCACCCTACCCATGCTGCCCGCAAGCCCAAGGTCAAGGTCAAATGACTTTGAAATTTTACGTGCAGTTGGTTGTCACATTTACGTGCATTTGGTTTTCACATTTTTTTCAAGTGTTATATGTCAGTAATTTCTACACATATACACATGAAATTTAACATACAATTAATCACCATCTGTGCTATCTTTTGGCACCCCATCCATGCTTCCCACAAGGTCAAGGTCATATGACTTGGAAATTTGACATGCAGTTGGTTGTCATATTTACGTGCAGTTGGTTGTCACAGTTTTTTCATTGCCTTATATCTCACTAACCACTATAGCTATTGGCATGGAATTGGACATACACATTTAACACCATCCATACTTTCATTGCGCACCCAGCCCATGCTGCCCACAACCCCAAGGTCAAGGTCAAATGACTTAGGCATTTGAGGTGCAGCTAGGCAAGCACCACCACAGGGGCATCGCAGCTGTATCTTACAGACATAAGGGAAAGAGTTAAAACCTTGAATGACCCAGATCAGTGGGTTTCTAATGCAGCCCTTTGATCAGGTACCTGCAAATTTAAGCATATCATACTGAATAGATCAATCATTAAACACTGATGGACCATTCCACTTTGAAAGTTCAGCATTAAAAGAGACAAAGGTCATTCAATCATTTGCAAAGCATGTATAATTAATGTAGATCCAGATTCATTACATCATTTGTAGCATACACACTGTAACTGTTGTAGCTAATCAATGCTGCAAAAGGCAGACTGATTAGATATCAGTTTATGCCCCTACTGATCTTTGTCTATACTTTGGGGACATTTTACTATACATGTAGTTCTAAACTTAAGTGGCTTTTATAGTCTCGACTATGTTTTACAAATGTTCTAAACTAAGATGCATTTTAAATTGCTTTGACTGTCTATACATTTTACAGATGTTCTAAACTTTTTCAGTAGCCTCAGCTGATCTTTGCATGCTTTTAATACAAATGTTCTAAACTTAGATGCCTTTTATATTGACTCAACTAGTCTTTATATCACGGTTTTTGATACAAATGGTCTAAATTTAGGTGCTTTTGCTATTGCCATGACTGATTGTTGTCTATACATATTTCAATAGTTCCAAACTTACCGATGGTGCCTCAATGTTCCTTAATCACATGGCTGTAATAATTTTCCTAGTAGAGAAATGAGATTATCGTACACACAATCACAGTTGGCTTATACACTAAATAAAATCTAAAGCAGGTATTTTTCTGAGAAAAAAAATTACAATATATGGCCAATTTTTTCAATCATAAGTGAGTTAGGTGTAACTGTTTTTAGATGATAAGAACTATTGCAAAACACATCAAATGACCAAGTTTTGTTGGTGATTTTGTAGTAGATGACATTGTTTGGCACTTTGCTGTTCCTGCTTCCATAATTTCTTGGTTTGTAATTATGTCTCCCCACAGTTTACTGGGGAAACATATGGTTTTGTGGGCAGCGTCTATGATGAACCCTTTCTGTCTGTCCAATTTTAATTTGTCCGCGTGGTTTCTCCTAGACCTTTGGTTGGGTTTTCATGAAATTTCATAAAATTGATCAGTAACATAATATTTAGTTGTGCATATCTTATTCCTGTTCTGGTTTGATGATTTTTTGCAGAGTTATGACTTTGGTGCAGAATATGATAGATCTGTTACTTTACTTTTGAAAATGACAACAATGTTCCACCTTCCATATTTCATTATCACTATTTTGTCCATGAACATTCGATCAGTAGGTATTGAAATTTGGAATAAATATAGAACAGGGAAAGGGTTAAATAATCTTTGAAAATTGAAGCCAAAGTGATTTCATTATGTCTCTGCCTACTGGTACTGAATAAGTAATATCCTAACAGTTAGGGACAAGTTATTTAGCATCACAGCAGGATCCAAACTGTTTGACAGAATGTTGGAAGAAAAATGGAAGAAAAATGAACTTTGAATATTGTAGCAGAGAACAATATTTGGAGACAAAATACTTTAGCATGTAAAGAGTTAAAATGGGTAGGGACTGCTGCCATTCATCAGACAAAGTGCCTTTGGTGCCAGTGTGATTGTCAAAACATTGCACATTTAGTGTTATTTCTGCAGACTGCAGGCTTTGGGCCAATCAGGCAGACAATTTCTTCAGAATTACTTGATCGAAAGTCCTGTAAATAGTTTAGATCACTGAAAAGTGGCTATTTTGGAAAATACAGACTGCTTTCACAAATAGTTTCACCTTTTACCTGATTGTGATTTTTTTTGCAAACAGAGTAGACCCAAATTAGACAGTTCCAGTGTAGAAGCCATCTGATCAGGTTCTCCGCTGTTGGCTTATAGAATTATGTTGATTCTGCTGTGTAAAAATTCAGATAATAATTGTAATTCATGGCATGCTTATGGCAGGTGATCACTTAAACCAGGTGTAGGTTACCAAGCATACTTAACGCCAGTGTGTGCATGACATAACTGATTAGGGATGAAACAGACTAGCTAGTTGTTGGCCATGTTAGGCAGGTGATTGTTTATATTAAGTGTAATATACATTTAGTTTTTCATTGGGAGTGTCCAGGAGTGGCCACACAATACATCAGTGTGGCGACTGATACCAGTTGACCGTTAGAGCTGATTGGACTGGATATATAGGTTTGTTTTCAAGGTCAAATATTCTTTCACAGCTGTCTTAGAAAAAACTTAAGTAACATGATGTCTCTTCTGGATTTAATTAATCGTTAGCATTTAGGTCATCATAAATTAGCCCTTATGGTGGCAATATTATTATTATAATATTAATATTATTCTGCATAGAAAGGGTGACTAACAACAGTTCACTACACAGTGATTCCACAAACAAGTGGTAATTGTCCCTCAGCAGGGGATAATTGCAGTGTATTGTCAACTCCCGGTCCGGAAAATAACCAGATTATTATTCTTTGAGGAAAGTAAATCGGGAAGTAGTCATTGGAGGATTATGATTCCTTAGTGCCCTCGTTTTGCCTCTTAGTTCTCAGAAATAATTGACAGTTGCAAGCTGTGGATCAGGATGAGATAGCTGCTGTGCCACTCTGTTAGGAAAGCAATCTACCAAGTGCTTAATTACTGTATAATAACAGGGCATTTTGGACAATGGATATTTTTTCCATTGTATCTGTCTTTAGTTATGACAAAAACATACAGACAGAAAACTCAAGAATACAGTAAAACCTCTCTACAACGACCACTAAATTGTGTTAATTAGTTGGTATTTTGAGCAGGTGGTTGCTTAGAGCAAGGTGAAAGTAAAACAGAACGCTCCTATAGGAGTGCTCTTTTTTACTTTCACCTTGCTTTAAGCAGCCACCTGCCTTTAACACAAAATACTTGATGTAATTTAGTGGTCGTTATAGAGAGGTTTTACTGTATTCTCAAATAGACCAATTAGTTTCCATATTTCTCGGCTACTAACTTTTCTGATAAAATGGTAGCGATATGGAATCAAGCAAAGCAAAAATGTTTGAGAATCATGATTTTTGAGTCTAAAGTTCAAGAAACGTAATTTGCATTCTGATTTCTCCCGATTCAGTAGCTGTTAGCAGTAAACTGCCTCCTAATAACCCTTCACTCAATGACATTTCATGTAAGAAATTTTGACTCCATGAATATTTATTAGATAAATTTTTATAATGGCACATGATGGACACAGGAAAATTTGGCCATGGCAGAAACTGTTGAGTCCAGCCCTGATCAGTGGCTCCTATAGGAGCTGTCTGATCTGGGTGTACTGAGTTTGCACAGGCGTAGAAAAGCATATACAGAGAATCTGTCTTAAGCAATCATATATTGATTGGACACACAAATCTTAAAAAGCATGTTGTTGCTTAATTCAGGGCAAAAGTAATACAGAAAGCTCACAGGAGCTTTCTCCATTACTTTTGACCTTCGTTAATAAGTTATCACCTTCCTTACAGATCCTTAACCGTTTCTCGATAGGTTATTTTTAGACTCAGCCCCTTTGAATGAATCTACCCAAAAGGAGCATTTACTAGAGAAAAGTAAAATTTTAGAATTTTGTAGTTTGAAACCATTGTGATAAATAGAGCATTTGCTCCAGTAGGAGCAAATGCTCTATTTAACACAATAGTTTCAAGAAGTGGTTATTACAGAGGCGTAGAAAGGCGTATTTATGGAGGAAAGGGTTAAGAAAAAACAAAAAGTACCTAGTTATTATTATAATCTACTTTCAGTACGAATGACCACTCAGTCGAGGGTTTGGCTTAGGATCTTCAAACTGGCTTAGGTGGTTGTCATGACAACTAGATGACCCCTGTTGTTTTTGAAGTCACTAGGTCAAAGGTCAAGGTCACCATGACCTTAACTGGTGAAATGGTTTCCGATCAATAACTGCTCAAGCGTTTGGATTGGGATCTTCAAACTTGCTGTGGTGGTTGGTCATGACCACTAGATGACCCCTATTGTTTTTGAGGTCACTAGGTCAAAGGTCAAGGTCACCATGACTTTAACTGGTTAAATGGTTTTTGATCAATAACTGCTCAAGGGTTTGGCTTAGAATCTTCAAACTTGCTGTGGTAGTTGGTCATGACCACTGGATGACCCCTGTTGTTTTTTGGGTCACTAGGTCGAAGGTCAAGGTCACCATGCCCATTACTGGTTAAATGGTTTTTGATCAATAACTGCTCAAGGGTTTGGCTTGGGATCTTCAAACTTGCTGTGGTAGTTGGTCATGACCACTGGATGACCCCTGTTGTTTTTTAGGTCACTAGGTCAAGGTCACCATGCCCATAACTGGTTAAATGGTTTTTTATCAATAACTGCTTAAGGGTTTGGCTTAGGATCTTCAAACTTGCTGTGGTGGTTGGTCATGACCACTAGATGGCCCCTATCGTTTTTTAGGTCAAAGGTCAAGGTCACCATGACCTTAACTGGTGAAATGGTTTCCAATCAATAACTGCTCAAGGGTTTGGCTTTGGATCTTCAAACTTGCTGTGGTGGTTGGTCATGACAACTAGATGATCCCTATTGTTTTTGAGGTCACTAGGTCAAAGGTCAAGATCACCATGACCTTAACTGGTGAAATGGTTTCTGATTAATAACTGCTCAATGGTTTGGTTTGGGATCTTCAAACTTGCTGTGGTGGTTGGTCGTGACCACTAGATGACCCCTATAGTTGTTAAGGTCACTAGGTCAAAGGTCAAGGTCACCATGACCTTAACTTGTGAAATGTTTTCAGATCAATAAATGATCAGTGGTTTGACTTAGGATCTTCAAAGTTGCTGTGTTGATTAGTCATGGTCACTTGATGACCTCTATAGTTGAGGTCAATAGATCAAAGGTAAGGGGGTCTGGTATACATAATCATTTAAACCATGAATGGTAGATGCGAAAGATGCAATTTTCGTGTGTTTACCACTGGACATTTAAGAATTGTATCTCCACTTGATCATTGAGTATTTTTGTCATTTGCATGGTCCTATTACATGGGAAGTTGGTATCACAAACATGGATTTGCAATCAAGGCTGCTGTGTGGGGGTATTCATCACCTTTAGTGATAGTTCTAGTTTGTAATTGTAGTATATACAGAATTATCAAAATATTAGCTTATAGTAAATTATTGTGTCACCAGCGTTTCGCAGAGGCAACATAATCATATGGATCACATATACAATCTGTCTTGCTCCGTCGTCTCCAAATAATATTTGTCACATTTTTCAATGGAGCCGACATGCCATCTTTCTGCTGTTTGCCACAGAGCATTGGTATGCGGAAACTTAATTTTTGAATAGAGATCATAATTATTAATTGACCTTGAAGGCAATAAATTTTAATGCAGTTTTGAAAAAAACCTGGTTGGGCATCCGTGTCCCATAGACACATTTTCTTTTATTATAATGGAAGATAAGTACAGTAAAGTTTGGCCATGGCCGAAACTTTTTACTGTAGAATCAAATCTACATTATGCCATAAGCAAACAGAGAATACCCTGACTGATCAAAACAGCTCCTACAGAAGTCTTCTGGTCTATGTCTTTTCTGTTTGCAGAGGTGTTAAAAGGTGATAGACGGGTTAAGCTTATTACTCAATACAACACTTAATATATTTATTCAGTTAATTAAGCCAATTTAAAACAGAAATGAGAAGTGAGAAAACTTTGGTTATAATTCTCTGGTAATTCTTTTGTTTCTAGTCTCTATATTGGTTTTAGTCATAGCCAATTTTAGTTTCACTTGTACCTTGAAGTATGGCTATAAAAGGATAATTAAGTTGGCAGATAAAATCACTACCAAGAATCTAAAACTGAAGAAGCTGCAGCATGCTGCAGTCACATACCCTTTGGGATGTTTGAATTTTTCTGCTATCTCATCAACAGAAGTCCTTTGATTACCTCAGCACAGCAAAATCAATGATGACAATAAACCAAAGAGTGTCGAATCATATTCACTAAATTCTGAATATTTGAGACTTAACCCTTCGTTTGCTATTCAAGGGTCTGCACTATTTACAAGTTGATTGTGCAACCAATGCACTCTACAGCAGTGATTGCATGTAGCGAAATACTTGTACACAGTGAAGATATATGTAATTATACAACAGGGCATGGGTAAAGAAGGAGAAATGAGTTTTAAAATTCAGCAAGCTAAGGGTTAATCTTTGAAACATGAATTTTCTGTTTTCATGCATATTTTATTTGTAGCTAAATGACTCTAAGAATTGTATGAGGAATTCTATTCACTTCGGTATCAGCCCTGGCATAACTTTTTAGGTTCAAGTTTTTTATTAAGAGGGTTTCACAGAAACTGTAATTGATTTTACTTTAATCCATTACATCATAAATAAGCATCACTATGCCTTTGTAATCTGAGAGTTGAACCAGATCAGATGGCTCATGTAGGAAGAGAAGAATCACGATTCTAAAGAGTGGTTACAACATAGGATTTGTTGGAGAAATAAAAGAATTTATATTCGTGAAAATGTTTTAATTTACATTTTACACATTTTATCTAAGCCTCAATAGGATCAAAATGCAATATCTGCTAATTTGAGTCAAACTCTATTTGCATAGTACCACCATTTACCACAATTGTATTATAAGTACAGGTGACGATTACATTATGAAACTTTTGATGAGACTAACTTCTCATTTACTCCCCATGCATTTTGTTTGACAAAGACAGTCTGGCAGTTTGACAAAACATTGGAATTCCATATATGGACATGCCAATAGAAAGTTGATTAAATTAACAAGCATAATTTGAGACTAACTGGTGTGATACCATGGCTGGTTTTCTGTGAAAATGGTTTTTTGTTGAGGAGGTGCTTTAACCCTTTCCCTGTTCTGTGCTTATTCAATATTTCATAATACCTACTGAATATTTATGGACAAAACAGTTATAAAGAAATACAGAAGGTAGAACATTGTAGCCATTTTAGAAAGTAAAGAAACAGAACTTACAACTATCAAATTCCATTAGCAAACAGAGCAGACCCTGATCCGAAGGCTCCTATTATAAGGAGATGCATGAAAAGGTGTCTATACGAGGGAAAGGGTTAAAGTATGGTACTGTTAGCCCATTTAAAGGTTTGTTTGCTGGAATTGTTGTCCTATTCTTATTGCTACCATTTTGCAATGCATTTAACTGTTTAATTAGTCATGGGGACTTCACATATTATGCTTGTTTTTTTATCGTACAATTACCTAGCAAAGTTCTTTAAATAGAATTGCGGACAGAACTATTTTCTGTTGATAGAAGTTATTTATGGTTTAGTTAAAAATAGACTAGAGTTCTTTCAATCCTTGAGCCATGATTGACACACAGAGGCAAATAGAACGATATGTAGAGAAATAAAAATGAATTGGTTTTCTTTATCATCAACCCTTAAAAAAATGAGATATTCTGCCACTTTTATTGCATTTTGATATTTGTTATTTCTATAATAATTACGTACTTGCGTAAATACGTTGCTTATCTTCGACAGTTCTGCCCCTATGACAAGTTCAGTCTGTCAGCCTTTTTCCTCACTGTTCTGCCAGCAGGTGACACATGTGTTCCTTAAAAGACTCTTGATATAATTTAAGAGATAACATGATTGATTTGTAGTTACTGACCTGTTTCTTGACTGCTTTTTACAGTGAATAAAGGTGGCCAGATTCTTTTAAGCATTGCTCATGCATAAATGAATGCCTTTAGTACATGTATATCAGACTACAAGCTGCCTACTTGTAAGATGCATTAACACTTTATTCCATACATACACCTTAGAATGCCTTTGCAAACAGAGTTGACCCAGATTAAACGGCCTCTTTAGGATCAGCGTCTACTCTGTTTTCTAATGGAATTATATTATATCTGATTCTATAGCTTCTGCCATTGCCAATATTTCTATCGGTATAAATAATCAGCTAATTATTATGCATGATGTAATTAATTCTTACATTCATATTCATGGAGTAAAGGATTAATAATAACCCTTTCCTCTATAAATACACCTTTTTATGCCTCTGTAAAAGTCACTTTCTGAAACCATTGTGATAAATAGAGCATTTGCTCCTTAGGAGCAAATGCTCTATTTATCACAATGGTTTCAAAACTACACAATTCTGAAATATTTATTTTCTCTAGTTAATCCTCCTTTTGGGTATATTTATTGAAAGAGATTGGGTCTAAAAATAGCCTATGAGGGAATGGGATAAAGTAGACCTATGTCGTGTTGGACGCAGTGAGCATTACTGTTATTATAGGACACGCTGTAACACAGTTTTGTTATGTGCCACAGTAATGGGGTTGCCAGTGGAATCAATACTGATCAGTCTGTATTTACCAGTGTCACAACAGCAGCTGTCATTGTGGACTTGATTCATGTCTGAATGTCACTTATATTTAGACTAATTCAGTCTAATTCAGCCTGTACAACCAGGTGTCTCAAATAGCGTTCAGCAGTCTGTTGGCATGAATACTGTTCTAAACTTTAAAACAGATGGTCACTGGCCACTCAGAGTATGTTAAAAGTTTGTTTTTACTCATGTTAAACAGTGAATTTCCTCCAGCAATCTGTAGGCATTTTCACAGAAGAATTTACTGAGCTGAGCCCTGACTTGTTATTCACTAATGAACTTTTGTATGTATGTTTTCATGTACTGCTGTGATTGATAATTTACACTTCGCTTGCTATTCACGTCAATATACCTACCTGTAAATAGTGAAGACCCAGATGAGACAGCTCCTGCAGGAGCTGTCTCATCAGGGTCTGCACTATTTACAAGTTGATTGTGCAACCAGTGCACTCCACAGCAGTGACTGCACAGCGAAATACTTGTACACAGTGAAGATATATGTAATTACACTACATGGCATGGGTAAAGAAGAAGAAATGTATTTTAAAATTCAGCAAGAGAAGGGATAATAATGGCATTTGTCAACAATTGCAAACACGTTAACCATGGTACTACATATTTATAAACATCAATCACATATCGCCAAATTTGCAAAATTTCACTTACAAATTCCTTCAGAATGATAAAGAGTTTCAAAGGTGACATGGCAAGAAAAACTGACTAACTCAAAATACAGCTGAGACTGGTAACTAGGATCTGCGATGTTGGTTTATGAAATAATAAAGATATTCTGCAGTTTGTGCCATTGAAAAATGTTCTTTTGTTTATTATGCCATTATAAAAAAATCAGCTAATTGATAATCTAACAGTCATAATGAATATTCATGAAGTTAAGGGTAAAGTGCGATTCAGCATTTTAATGATGAGGAAATTCAAGAGGAATAATTTGATTTAAAGAAATTCATTTTTGTCTTCAAGCTCATTATTTCTATTTTAATAAATGCCTGACAAATTCATTCAGTTATTCTTGTATTTGATTAACCAAGTAATTAAAACTACAGTATTGTTCTGATGGAAAACTAATTGATGAATAATTGAATGTTTTGACCCTTATCCTGCCGAAAAAATAAACTCCGCTCCAACTCTTATCATGAAGCAATTTTTGTGTCACCTGCCAAGAGGCAGTGTGTCACTTAGGGATCACTTATCTGTCGTCCGTCTGTCCATCTGTCTGTCTGTCTGTCACACTTTATTTTTTTGGCTGTCATTTCTAAACTAATCATAAATAGAGCTTCAAATTTCACATGTGTCTTCCTGTCATTGAGGACCACTGATGTAACTGCAAGGTCCATCACTCTGCATGCAATACTTTATTAATTATTCCCCTTTTTCTGATTTTCGCACTCCAGCATTATTAACACTTTTTGTGTCAGTTGCGGACAGGTGACACATGTGTTCCTCCGAACACTCTTGTTACCTACTTGTAATTTGTTTAAGCTGTTTTAACCCTTTCCATGTGCATCATGAATATTCATGTAAGAAATAATGACTTAATGAATATTAATTAGATGAATTTGTTGTAGTTCCACATGGACACAGGAATGTTTGTTCATGGTAGAAACTACAGAATCATATCTATATTATATCACAAGAAAACAGAGCAGACCCTGATCAGACGGCTCCTATAGGACCTGTCTGATCTAGGATTAATCTGTTTGCAAACACATAGAAAGGCGTATTTATGGAGTAAAGGGTTAAGAAACTACTGTACAGGTATCAAACAGTTGGGTCCAGATGAGACAAGAGTTACTGGGCATCTCATCTTGATCCAACCTGTTTGTAAATGAATTTTAGGTTGAGATCGACAGTATAAGAGTCGAAGGATTTATCCTATTGTTTGGTGCAATACAGGTGAATGGATAGTTGACAATAACAAGCAGTTTGGATCTAAATTAAATATTGCCCAGTTCCAGTGGTAACAGCAAACTCTGCGTACACTGCCCACTCAAGAGAAGTCTTCATTGTTTTTAAGGCATTTGCAAACATAGTAGACCTGGTTCACACAACTGCTGTAGGGAGTACAAAGATATGCAATTCTTGTTGCTTAAAATTGTTGAAAATTTGCCAGAATAAAATCGAGTCAATGAATAATTTATTTAATCTTGTATAAATATTCATGAGATCACTATTGCTCTGCATTAAGCAGCCACCTGCATTTAAACATTCCAATGTTTAGTTACCATGTGGCCATTGTACAGAGGTTATTGTCATAATTGTTTTAATATTGAGATTGAATATGAAAAATACCTGACTTAACCTTTTACCTGTTCAGTATTCATATAAGAAAAAATGACATCATGACTACTTATTAGCTGAATTTTTATAATGTAAATTATTTCAAGGGAAATTTTTGCTTTGACAAAAAATGCAGAATCAGATCTATATCATGTCAAAAGCAAACTCAGCAGACCTTGATCAGACGGCTCCCGAGTATAGGAGCCATATGATCTGGGTCTACTCTGTTTGCAAATGTGTGGATAAGCGTTTATATGAGGGAAAGGGTTAAGTGTATGGTAGATCTTTGAATGAGGCATGTGATGACTTTACAGCATGTTTATGGTAATAGGGATTCAGTTACAGAAACAATTAATGATGGAGTCAAATGCATTACCTTGTCTGCTTTAAGAATCACCTGCTTGTAAGACTTCAATGCTTTTTAAGTGGTCACTATGGAGAGGGTCTACTGTAAAAAATTGTTATTAATTCAATTATGATTTCAAAGCAGAATAAGTTTTTGATGTAGAGTATTATGTTATTAACCCTTATTCTGCCATGTGCGGCCTGAATCTCATTTGCAAACAGATTGGATCCATAAACTTGACACTGAGTAATACTCAGTCAATAGATTCTGATAAGCTTGAATGATTCAGAAATCAGTAAATATGGAAAATCTCAGAGTTTAGTAGACAGTCTCTTAATGACTGGATAAGTGTTAAAACAAAAGATGGAGATATTATGCTATAAACAAACAGAGAAGACCCTGATCATTAGGCTCCTACAGGAGATTTCTCGCTTCTCAGACGTGCTAGATAGGCGGAGTTACTAAAAATAGCCATACTAGAAGTCCTTATCTGGAACACCCCTTGTCTGGTGTATTCATACGCGCGATTAGGTAAAATCAATACAAGGGAAGGAGCTCTTACAGAATTATACCAGCATTTCTATAGTCAACGAGTTCATGAATTAAAATTGATATAAATAACTAACCCGGGTATAAAATTCTATTAATCATATAAACATTTTATAAAAGGCTAGTTTAATTAACCGAACACGTTGTTTTGTAGTCCCTCAGTCATTTATATTTAATGCCAAAACGCAACGTGTATACCGGTAACAAACAACATCATTTCATGTCACCTGTAGTTTGTTGCTATTAGATACTGAAGTCGTATTACGCAATGGAAAGTAGTACATGTACCTCACAAAATCCATTAATTTACTTGTTTTTAGGGTGTATTTAAGCGAGAAAAATAATCAAGCATGGGTTTTGTTAAAGCCGGGGGTAGAAACCCCTGTCTTTAACAAAACCCATGCTTGATTCTATTAGTCTGGTCTGGGTCTACTCTGTTTGCAAAAGCGTATATGTAGAGTAATTAGAGTAAAGATTTATTTACATAATTATATTAGTGTTTCCATTGTCCCATGGTGCAGTTGTTGAGAAATTTGATAAGTAGCATTAATTGTTATTACTGGAGATGAAAAGGATTTTCCTACTAGAATTTCTTTGAAATGCCATCAACCTTTGAATTGGTTATAACTTCTTATTATATGTCACTGGAAAAGAGTGATGGACAGCCTGCTAATCCATTGCCTGATTGGCATTCCTGTAAGAAATAATGACATCATAAATATTTATAAGCTGAATTTTTATACACCTGCAAACAAAATTTGAGAGAGGGTATATAGGAGTCAGTCTGTTGGTTGATCTTTCTGTCTGTCTGTCCGTGGCATGTCTGTGGCACAACCTGGCACAGTGAGCACTCTAGTGGTCACAATTTTAGTACAATCTTCATGAAACTTTGTCAAATTTTACAGCAACATGCAAAGAGTTCGATAACTGATCTGCTGTGTTGAAAACTTCTCAGATCAATGAGATATTTCGATATGATTTCTTAGTTTTAGTTTTGTGGAGATTTTTGTCTTGCCTGCTTCAGCAGAGTTACACTTAACTCTTTCATTACGGGAAGCGGGGAAACGTCAGTCACTAATTTCCTTTGCAAACAGTGTAGACCCACTTTGTGGAATTGTCATCTAATGCAAAGTGAAAGTCACACAGAAAACTCCAAAGGAGCAACCATCTGCTCAAATGGACTTGAATTCTTTATTAGAATTATTCCAGTTTGGAGAGGTTTTAATTTGTACGTTTGTTGGTTGGGATGTCCCCAACATTTAAGTGTTAGTGATTATTTTGTAGCCATTGAACATACATACTTCAAGCTATGCATGCATGTGCAACTTATGGAGGCGAACATTTATAGGTCAAGGTCATACATCAAGGTCAAAGTCAAATTATAGGTCAAATTTGGATTGGGTGATGATTTTTATGCCATTCAACATACAAATTGCTTTAAACTTGGCATGCATGTGCAGCTATGGAGTCAAACATTTTTAGGAGTGACTTAGCAAGGTCAAGGTTATACATCAAGGTCAAAGGTCAAATTATGGATCAAATTTAGATTGGAGATAATTTAGATGTCATTCACCAAGTCAAATTCAGATGCATTGCACATACATACTTCAAAGCGAACATTTTGAGAGGTAACTTATTAAGGTCCAGGTCATACATCAAAGTCAAGGTCACTGTATCGGGTCAAATTTAGATACAATGCACATACATAATTCAACGTTGGCATGCAATTATGCAACTTAATGGAAACAAATAATTTGAGGGGTGACTTATTATGCCTAAGGATACTGAATATATTATAACCCCAATTAAAATATTACTAGGTCAGATAGCATGTGTGTGTGTGGGGGGGGGGTGGGGGGTAGTATTGTTCTTTTGAAAAAATCCCCTAAATATTCACTGTAAGCTTAACCTGTTTGAATTTTGGAATGGTCCAATTTAAAATTCAGCATTGTAAAGGTTAAGGTTCATTTCTCTGTAGTCCCTCTGATTGTGTGTCTGTCTGTTAGTCGTTTTTTCCTCACACTTTCAATAGGTGACACAATGTGTTCCTTCAAACATTCTTCTTTGAATGTGGGAAAAGAGTATACTGGCATTTGCATGCATTGTTTGCCATTTAAAATCTTATAGGAAATTAAAGCCTTCCATACTGAATGGACTGAATAGTTATTTATAATGAAAGCCCACTCCTCTCTGAAATGTTATGCTGTAATATGCCACAGAGAAATTTGATATTTGTGATATTTTGATTATGAGTCTCCACAGAGCCTTTTATGTCATTTTGATGCCAAGATTCTGTTACACCAGCATGACGGATGAGAAATGTGTTACAAAACCAACATTGGAGCTATATATCTCTGTTCAGTTAACCTGAGAACAATTTAAGTGCTCAATTGAAGTCTGAGCTTTTAACACCTACTGATTAAACATTTGTGTCTATAAAGCAGGTGGTTGCTTAATGCTGGGTAAGAGTAATGTAGAAAGCTCCTCTGGGAGCTTTTTGCATTACTTATGTGCTGTTGTGCTGTATTAACCATTTCCTGTTTAATATTCATATAAAAGATAACATCGGGAATATTTTAGCAGAATTTTTAAAATGTTAACTTTTCAAGGAAATTTGTTTTGCTTTGACAAAAACTGACAAATCTGATCTATATCATGTCATAAGCAAACAGAGCAGACCCTGCGATCAGACAGCTCCTATTGGAGCCATCTGATCTGGGTCAACATTGTTTGCAAATGTGTGAAACGGCATTTATATGAACAAACGGGTTAAGAATATTTTAAAAAGTGTTTTAATGAGGTAAAGGATACAATATTTATAATTACATCATTTGATATCATACATTAACCATTTCCTCCATAAATTCGCCTAATGCAAATGCTCTATAAAAATATCACAATTGTTTCAAACTACAAAATTCTAAAAAATGTCCTTTTCTCTAGTTACTGCTCCTTTTTGGTAGATTTATTCAAAGTGGTTTGATCTAAAAATAGCCTATGAGGGAATGGGTTAATATTCATGAGGTCTAAAAGGTAAAACAATATGAGACTAACATGGTCCTCCCATTGGTATACTAACATGGTCCTTCCATTGGTATACTAACATGGACCTCCCATTGGTATACTAACATGGACCTCCCATTGGTATTACCTATACTAACATAATTATGGTCCTCCCATTGGTATACTAACATGGTCCTCCCATTGGTATACTAACACATGGTCCTCCCATTGGTATACTAACATATGGTCCTCCCATTGGTATACTAACATGGTCCTTCCATTGGTATTATGGTCCTCCCATTGGTATACTAACATGGTCCTCCCATTGGTATACTAACACATGGTCCTCTCATTGGTATACTAACATGGTCCTTCCATTGGTATACTAACATATGGACCTCCCATTGGTATACTAACATGGTCCTCCCATTGGTATACTAACATGGTCCTCCCATTGGTATACTAACATATGGTCCTCCCATTGGTATACTAACATGGTCCTCCCATTGGTATACTAACATGGTCCTCCCATTGGTATTTTGGTACATGGTCCTCAAATTGTTATTTTGGTTCTTTTATAATGTCTATTATCTGTACATATTAAGAAACATTTTCCACCATGTTTTCCCAGGAAAATAGGCCAGTAGTACATGTGTGAGTTTGGTATGGTTCTATAGTTAAGTGCTGAGGACTTGTCAGTTAAGTGTGTAAAGCAGACCAAGAGAAAGTGCAGGAACACTAATTGCTTTTTGAAGCAAATAAACTAAGGTTGTAAATAACAGGAATATGGTCATGAAAAAATTTCTTAGAAACCCCAGAGACAATTCAGGGGCCTCAGACAATTCTTATTATTATCAACATTGAGATTGTTCCACTCCTTTGTACATTGAAGTACCAACATAGTATAACATGTATGGAACATATACGATAGGTATAGTAAATGGTAATAAAAACTTAAAAAGAGAAAACATTTAAATTGTGTTACTTATGAATACAAATTTCTTAAACCTTTACTTCATTATAGATACTCATACAAGTTTATATTTTTGCATACACAGTAGACCCAGATCAGACAACTCCTATAAGAGCCATCTGATCAGTATGATCTGTTTGCTTGATATATACATGACATGTAACTGATTCTTCAATGTCTGTCATAGCAAAATACCCATATTTCATGTGTTATAGTAAAACATCCCCTTTGGTAATACATATTCATGAAGTCATAACATGATAACTTTTTACATTTATAAATGTTCATGGAGTAAAGGCTACTCCAAAATGTCTGTTTTCTGAAATGCTCTACAACACATATTATATTCCCTCGTCCAAATTAAAACTTTTTTCTTCACCTGCATAAGTTGTGACACGTCTTGTGAATTATTCATAAGAAAAATCAGTTTATTGTTACATAGTTTTATCGGAAAACTAGAGTTTGCGGTACTGGTTTACAGTTAACCCTTTGCACGCTAACGGCAAAATAGTGATTACCATTGCAAATAGTTTTTGATCCAGATGAGACGCTGCATAATGCATCTTGGGTAGAGGAAGGGTCGCTTACTACTTTGGTGTCTCTTTGTGATATCAATAAATATTCCCTATTAGTCTACATCCAACTCAAGATGATGACTGTACGAATGCTAAGTTCAGTTTCCGGGTTTTGGGTGTTTTTTGGGTTGGTTTTTTTTTTTGGGGGGGGGGGGATGGATTGCTTGAGGGTATACACTGTTTGCTGATGAAATGATTGTATATAATGCCATTGAAATAAATCAGCTGATTGATTTTCATAGTCATTTTTTCTTACATGATTGAATATTCATGTCGTAAATTAATAAAAGTTTGCGTGAATGCAATGCATTGCTGATGGCATGTAATTTTGTCATTACAGAGCAGACTGAGAAGTCGTCCAAGGATGTCTGGAGATTTACCACAAGTCCAGGCGGCAAACAACGCCAAGATCGCTGGTGATATCAAGCACAATTTCCTTGTACCTGGTTCTAGTCCTGTGCCAACACGTAGGAATAGAACATATTCTGCGTGAGTAGTGTTTTGTTACCCATTCAGCATTTTGCTCATAAAATATTCTTTATTTGAGAGGCTCCATGTCAAATGGTCCCTGTGGGATTTTGCACACAACGTGCTTAGACCAACTCCTGCATCATAGACACAATATCACCCTGACTGGTATACATTTTGACATGCCAGCAACACAATTTACATGCTCAACCTTTTCCTTGTTGAATAATCATGTTCGAAATATTAACATTATGAATATTTATTAGCTGAATTTTATAATGGCTTGTGCACACAGGGTTTTATTGTATTGATAGAAAATGTAGAGTGAGATCTGTTATTATTTCATTTGCAAACAGAGCAGATCCCGGTTAGACAGTACCTGCAGGAGCTATCTGGTCTTAGTCTACTCTGTTGCAAAGGCATAAAAAGCATTCATATGAAGTAAAGGGTTAACCCCCTGAATGCCAGAAACAAGTGTACGGACATTTGCGAACAGATGTGGGTCTACTCTGAATGAATACATACTACTAATACCTTTTCTCACGGAACAGATCATTTATTATTAATCTAAGGAAATTATGGTACATAGGACACAAGCTTCAGAGCCATGGATAAATGGGTGCATTTCAAATATTAAAATGTCATTTATCTACCCAACTCTATATTGTGACACTTAAGAATCATATCTGCAAGATGATTTATTGTATTGTTAGTCACAGCGCTGGGTAATTGAAAATAAAACCTGTCAATTTGCACATCTTATATGAGCTGATGAAGAAGAAACTGTTCAAAGCTGTCAATTTCACCTAAGGCTTACTTCATCCTGAAAGAGGTTTTGGGTTCAACATTTCAAAATCGCTCTCCAGGTTTGTAATACTTGTGGTAAATTTATGTTAACCGTTTGCTGAAAATGTCACTCATTTTAAGTCAAACTATGCATGATTTTAAAACAATTGTCAAGATCTGAAAGAAAATTTAGAACTCAGAACTCAATTTTGATAATAACTCTTTGCATGCTAGCGGATAAATCATGATTACCTATGCAAACAATTTACATCCAGATCAGGATCCAAACTGTTTGACACTTTGACCATATTTTTGCAAAGAAATGAGAGAAATTTCATTCTAAGAATTCAAACAAATGACAGTTGTTACAGATGAAAAATTACGGTGTAAAGCCTTAAACTACATACTCAGATGACCTTAATTCAAGGCATTTATATAGTATCACTTATAACGCTATACCATGAATATTCATGAAAAAATGACATGATGAATATCAATTAGCTGCATTTTTAATGGTATTTGAATACACCAGATCTTGACAATGTTAGAAACCATAGAAGCAGATCTGTTACAGTAAAACCTCTCTAAACTGGACATTATAATTAGTATCAAAGCTGGTCTTTCAGACAGATGGGAGCTTAATGCAGGTTGAAAGTCATGCAGAAAGCTCCTAGTGGAGCTTTCTGCATGATTTCCACCCTGCATTAAGCAGCCATCTGCCTAAAAAGACCTAAATTGTTCTTTAATAAAAATCCAGTGTAGTGGGGTTCTACTGTATAAATCTTAAGCAAACAGGGCAGACCCTGACATGAGAGCCATTTGATTGGGGTCTACTCTGTTTGCAAAAGCATAGAAAAACATATTTATGGAGTAAAGTGTTAATGTTGGTCTTGGTGGTACTTTTGTAAATTGTTTATGTAAATATGGGTCAGAAGTCTGGAACAGTGGACTGGCAACACTATGGAATTAATGTTATAGCCATTGGATGACACAGATCTGTTCTGTGGATTTCCATAATTAAGAATTTTTCATCACTCACACTAGCGTTTGCTGTGCTAAAGGGCAGACTATATAATGATTATTCACTGTATGTCCTTTCCATAATTATGTGTTCTCAATGTGATTATCTTCACAACCACTCTCACCACTGGTTATTACCAGGATGACATTGTTGAGTGATTTTTTTTGCTTTGCTTCATTTGTCTCAAACAACTATTGCATCTGTCTGGCATTTGATAGTTCTCTCTCTCTCCTTCTCTAATGCGTAATTGCTTTTGT
This sequence comes from Azorinus chamasolen, assembly GCA_963576725.1. Classification (NCBI taxonomy): domain Eukaryota; kingdom Metazoa; phylum Mollusca; class Bivalvia; order Cardiida; family Solecurtidae; genus Azorinus; species Azorinus chamasolen. The sequence continues at coordinate 105,209,136 of OY755236.1, forward strand.
CACTTTAAGCTTCTTGTCATGTTTTTGTTCTTATTCTGCAGATTTAGTGCTCTCTGAATTGTTGAGTGTATGCAACAGTCACATATTGTCTCATGTAGCATTTTTATGCCCCCAAAGCTAGGCTTTGGCGGCATATAGTGATCGCACCGTGCGTTGGTGTGTGGGTGGGTGTGTGTACCTTTTGTCCGGAGTATATTTCCTTTGTCACATCAGCTACGGATACCAAATTTGGTGTGTGAGTTCATCTTGGGATGGCGGAGTGTCGCGTACCATTTTCATGTCACTGTGACCTTGACCTTGACCTTTGACCTTGATTTTACAAAAAGCTTGTCCGGAGCATATCTCCTATACCTTACCAGCTACGGATTCCAAATTTGGTGTGTGAGTTCATCTTGGGATGACGGAGTGTAGCGTACCATTTCCAGGTCACTGTGACCTTGACCTTGACCTTTGACCTCGATTTTAAAAAAAGCTTATACCTTACCAGCTACAAAAAGCTTGTCCGGAGTATATCTACTATACCTTACCAGCTACGGATTCCAAATTTGTTGTGTGAGTTCATCTTGGGATGGAGGAGTGTCGCGTATCATTTTCAATTCACTGTGACCTTGACCTTTGACCGATTTTACAAAAAGCTTGTCCAGTGCATATCTCCTATACCTTACCAGATACGGATTCCAAATTTGGTGTGTGAAATCACCTTGAGATGGCGGAGTGTCGCGTACCATTTTCAGGTCACTGTGACCTTGGCCTTGACCTTTGACCTCGATTTTACAAAAAGCTTGTCCGGAGCATATCTCCTATACCTTACCAGCTACGGATTCCAAATTTGGTGTGTGAGTTCATCTTGGGATGGCGGAGTGTCGCGTACCATTTTCAGGTCACTTTGACCTTGACTTTGACCTTTGACTTCGATTTTACAAAAAGCTTGTCCGGAGCATATCTCCTATACCTTACCAGCTACGGATTCCAAATTTGGTGTGTGAGTTCATTTTGGGATGGCGGAGAGTCGCGTACCATTTTCAGGTGACTGTGACCTTGACCTTTGACCTCGATTTTACAAAAAGCTTGTCCGGAGCATATCTCCTATACCTTACCAGCTACGGTTTCCAAATTTGGTGTGTTAGTTCATCTTGGGATGTCGGAGTGTAGCGTACCATTTTCAGGTCACTGTGACCTTGACCTTGACCGTTGACCTCAATTTTACAATAAGCTTTTCCGGATCATATCTCCTATACCTTACCAGCTACGGATCCTAAATTTGGTGTATGAGTTCATCTTGGGATGGCAGAGTGTCGCATACCATTTTAAGGTCACTGTGACCTTGACCTTGACCTTGACCTTTGACCTCAATTTTACAAAAAGCTTGTCCGGAGCATATCTCCTATTCTTTACCAGTTACGGATTCCAAATTTGGTGTATGAGTTCATCTTGGGATGGCGGAGTGTCGCATACCATTTTCAGGTCACTGTGACCTTGACCTCGATTTTACAAAAAGCTTATACCTTACCAGCTACAAAAACCTTGTCCGGAGTATATCTCCTATACCTTACCAGCCAAGGATTCCAAATTTGGTGTGTGAGTTCATCTTGGGATGGCGGAGTGTCACGTTCCGTTTTCAGGTCACTGTGACCTTGACCTTTGACCTCGATTTTACAAAAAGCTTGTACGGAGAATATCTCCTATACCTTATCAGCTACGGATTCCAAATTTGACCCTGTGTCTTTTTTTTAAAATGTTAAGAATTTACCCAGGGTCTGTTTTTAACGTTGACAATCAACCCCAGGGTCCTTTTTAACGTTGAGAATGACCTAGGGTCCTTTCGACCCCGGCTCTTTTCTTAGCTATCATAATCGTCAAAGGTTCTGTTTTTAATGTTAAGAACTGACTCCTGTGTCATTTTTAACAGCATCAAAATTTCATGTAGCACCTGCATTACATTGTATTGTTTTTCCGCCAAAATGCATTTCGATGTCAAACACTTTGGGGGCATTTGTCACCCATGACGACTCTCTTGTTGTTACTGTAGTGAATAACTTTTGTATAAATAGGCAGTGTGTGTTTTGTACAGATAAAGTCTTGTGGAGATATCTGCTTGACAGGCTAATTCTTATTCAGGAACAATAATAACAACTTTCAAAGTAGAATGGTCTGTCATTGTTTAACCCTTTCCCTGTTCTATGTTTATTTCAAATTTCAATACTTACTGAATATTCATGAACAAAATAGTTATAATGAAATATGGATGCTGGAACATTGTAGCCAATTTAGAAACTAAAGAAATATATCATCAAATTCTAATAGCAAACAGAGCAGACCCTGATCTGGGTCTACTCTGTTTGCAAATCGTGAAAACACATTTATATGAGGGAAAGGGTTAATAGTAAGGTCTATTCAGTATGAAGGGGTATTTTTTGTGAGAGGAATTTAAATGACAAACAGCGTAGACCCTGATCAGAGTGTTCCTCTAGGATCTGGATGCTTGCTGTTTGCAGCTTCCAGCATACTCATTTCCTGCATTCAGAGGGTTAACAGGATTTCACAATCATTTTAAATTGGTTTGTTAGAAAATGTAATAAAAAATCTTGGTGAACAGGATATTCAGATTGTAGAAAAATCTAGAATTCTGAAGTTTGATATCTGTCTGAAACACTGGCGGAGTAATTTAAGTTTTAATTAAGAAAAATCAATTCACATTCCTATGGTTTATTAAACTCTGCAAGAGCATGGTTTGCTGCTAGAAGTATTGTCTTTCAGTCACCAAATGAACATTTTTTTACCCTTGTCCCTGTTGAACATTCATGTAAGAAATAATGACATCATGAATATTTATTAGCCAATGTTTAATATTGGCATATGGACACATGAACTTTTGGCATTGGTAGAAACTGTCGAGTCAGATCTATTATTGAGTGTACTCACGAAAAAGCATTTGTATGAGAGAGAGGGTTAAAAAAAAAAAAGACAAATCAGAATTTAAAAACAAAAGTTTGGATTTGTCCTTATGATGAGACAACAAGCTACAATAGTAGATGTTTCATCTAGATCCAGACTGTTTGTTTGGCACTGTTAAGATTCAATCCCACGTAACACTGAACATTTACCTTGCAATTAACCCTATATTTGATAACTATGCATATTTACACATGTCAAAGTAAACCTAAGGTCTGCTCTGTTTGTCTTTGGAATAATATAGATCTGATTGATCACCTTCATTAATAATTAACTAAATATTCATAAATTCTGAGAGCTGGAGATCCTTTGAGAGCAAAAAAGCGAAAGCAGTAATGCAAAAAGAGATTGAGTTATTAATAAACCAGTTATTAAAATGCTACACTACTCATGCCGCCCCCCCCCCCCCCCCCCCCCCCCCCCCTTTTTTTTTTTTAAGCACTATTCAATTTTTATAACTTTAATCACCGAAACTGTTGATCCCAATGGACCAGAAAATATAACAACACTGAGAATAAAGTATGGGTGACTTTTACTGTCACACACAAGCACTTAACACCTGCTGTTGTGAAGTACATTAATCCTGAAAGCAGGAGATCCTTCAAACGCAAAGACAGCAATAGGAAAAGAGAAAATTGCAGACTATTTAATTGAGTCTATTTATGAGCAGTTATTAAAAAGTGCAACATGCACTACTCAGATTTCTTTGCAATGGCTTTCCCTCATATAAAAGTACAAGTATGAGTCATGCAGGAAACACCACATATAAAACACACAGCCGCCTGAACAGCACCACAACAAGAAAACACAGCAAATGTACATATCTATCAAAACACAAAGAGACGCACAAAGACAAAACAAACAAACAATAGGGGGAAGTACCGCCTTGGAATGGTCAGTGACAATGGTCACCGGGGGCTTTAAACCGGTTTAGGGGCGCCCAACCTCACACTTATTCCATCTCCACCCTAAAAGATGAACTGTAAATAAACATCCCCTCTCCGACTAATCTACAACCACCTCGATGGCAAACACAGTGGTAAATTGCATGTAGAACAAAAACATATTTAAGTAACTTCAAACTTGATGTGGTGGTTGGTCATGACCACTAGATGACCCCTATTGTTTTTGAGGTCACTAGGTCAAAAGTCTAGGTCACCATGACTTAACTGTTGAAATGGTTTCCAATCAATAACAGTTCAAGGGTTTGGCTTGGGATCTTCAAACTTGCTGTGGTGATTGGTCATGACCACAAGATGACCCCAATTTTTTTGAGGTCACTTAAGGTCAAGGGTCAAGGTCACCATGACCTTAACTTGTGAAATGTTTTCTGATCAATGACTACTCAGTGGTTTGGCTTAGGATCTTCAAAGTTGTTGTGATTTGTCAGGACCACTAGATGACCCTATAGTTTTTGAGGTCACTAGATGAAAGGTCAGGGGGTTGGGGTATACATGTTTTACAAACATCTCTTGTTTTATTCTAACACTTCTCCCAGCAGGTGACACACGTTTTCCTTTGAACACTTTTGTCGAGGAAATGGATAAGAAATTATTGGACATCATAAAATGGCATTCATGTAGTAATACATTAAATTAAACTGAAAGAGAACATTAGGACATTTGAGTAATGAGTGTTTTTATGATTTTTATGCCCCCCAACAACGGGCATATAGTAATCCCATTGTCCGTCCTTCCATCTGTCCTTCCTTCTGTCCGTCCATGCGTCCCAAATTTCATGTCCCTTCTATAACTTTTTTATCTGTCGATGGATTTCAAAATAACCTGGCACAAATGCTCACCACACAAAGACGATGTGTCACATTCAACTCCCTGGTCCATGGGTCAAAGGTCAAGGTCATTGTTCAGGGTTGCACAAACACATCTTGTTATATCTTAGTCTTACAATTTAAAGTGGAATTCCCTACAGTGAACGCATATTTTCAATAATATCATAAAACTTTGAATTTGTTATTTTGTTATGCCCAATCATTATTACTAATATTTTCAATTTGAACTTATATCGAAAAATGCCCCTGTGATACAAAATAAACCGATTTCATCAATACTTAAAATTTTTGTTCTTCAACAAAGTATTATCTGCCTTTTCCGTTAAAATTTTCCGCGTTTTGCCAATGATCACCCAGTCCCACCATTGTTTACGTAACAGCTTTTCTCAGAAGTGGTCGGAGAGAGGTGATTAGCACGAACAGATATGAAAATAAAACCCAACCCGAATAAAACTGAAAAATTGTGGAATAAAATCAGGATCATTGATATCAAACACATGGATGTTTTGTCATTTTCAACGTTTATTGGATAGGCTTCCTTGCGATACACTACTTTTCAGTATATAAACATATATATGAGTTTTGCATATTTTAGGTATTTTTGAAGCATGTCAAATGTAGGGACTTCCCCTTTAAGTAGTAATATTAGAACATTTAGAAGAAATGTCAGTAGCCCAATATATCGCAATATTAAATGTATTGATTGTATAATTATGGCAATATTACTAGTAATGATGCTTTATTGCAACAATAATTTTCTGCCGGGATAGTCACTCATATTTTCAAAGCAAAAACAAAAATCCTTTCTTTTTCAGATCAGAGCGAGCAAAGGAGGGAACTACATTTAATGGGAAAGTGAAGGAGTTCTGCAGGAATAAAGGCCATGGATTCATTTTAAATGATGAAACTAAAGAGAGTATATTTGTTCACATATCAGAGTAGGTATCATGCAGTCAGGTGTTATAAGTGCAGTAAAATATTTCTGTAGTAGTCAGTTAACCTTTTATTTCTTAGAGATGATCTTTGGCACCTTTGCAAATAGAGCAGACCCAGATCAGATGGCACCTACAAGAGACGTCTGATCAGGGTCTGCTCTTTCTGGCCATGGTTAAATATCTATGTGTTTATATGCCATTATAAAAATGTGAATTAATATTTATGATGTAATTATTTCTTACTTGATGAAAGGGTTAATGAACTCACATTGGGATGTTTAACCCTTTGCTTGCTATTCGCGTCGATATACCTACCTGTAAATAGTTCAGACCCTGATGAGACAGCTCCTGCAGGAGCTGTCTCATCAGGGTCTGCAGTATTTACAAGTTAATTGTGCAACCAGTGCACTCCAGAACAGTGATTGCATAGCGAATTACTTGTACACAGTGAAGACATATGTAATTATACAACAGGGCATGGATAAAGAAGGAGAAATGTATTTTAAAATTCAGCAAGAGAAGGGTTAAAGTTCTTTGCTATTGAAGTCACCAGTAAGTGACTCAGAGGGCTTGCTTCAGTGGGTCTGCGATTACTTAAATGTAAACAGTTTCGATCTGGATGAGATACCAAGTAACTCAGCATTTCATCGGAATGCAAGCTAATTAATGCACCACTTAGGTTTTAGAGAAGAAATTGAAAGGAAGTACACCGAGCTCCAGATAAGTTAAGTAAATTAAAATATTTTCAAGTATAACTTCTTTATTTCTCCTCCAAACCCTATGTCGAGACAATTTGAAAGAGTGGTCACAACACAGGGTTTGGTGAAGAAATAACAATTTTAGTATAGGCAAGCAGAACAGACTCTGATCAGATGACCCCTGCAGATGCTGTCTGATCTGAGTTTACTGTGTTTGCAAACTCATGAAAAGGGAAAGAGTTAAGAGAAACTATTGCCCAAGTAAATGATAGATGCCGAGTGATCTCATCAGGATCTGGTGTTTTTGCAAATGCCAATCAGGACAAACCTGAAGCATGTTAACCCATTCTCTCATACTAACGACTTTTGACGACTCTGTAAAAGTCACTTTGTGAAACCATTGTGATAAATAGAGCATTTGCTCCTATAGGAGCAAATGCTCTATTGATCACAATGGTTTCAAACTACAAAATTCTGAAACTTTACTTTTCTCTAGTTAATGCTTCTTTTGGGTAGATTCATTCTGACAAAGAAGTTGTATCTAAAAATAGCCTATGAGGTAATGGGTTAAGAGTTAGTGTTTATATTGAGCTGAAGGCAAATCTCAGATTGAGAAGTTTTTTGAAAGCAGAGCTATATCAGTTTGAAGCTTCAAGTTATGTCCCTTTTGTAATTTCATAGCAATTACCAGGAATATCCATATTTAAAAAGGGGCTCAGCACAAAACTGTTGAAGTACATTCCTTAATAGTATAATTAGTATTAGCTTTTGCCAAGAAAGTAATTTTTTTCCAATTTCTTTCCAAAATTATTATCAGATTTTGATCTGGATGAGATACAGAATTAATTGGCATTCCATCTGGATACAAACAATATGCAAGCATGCTTTTTTCTGTAAAGTGAAGAAAATTCAAGTCCAGTTGCATTGTTGAAAATTTAGATTAAAATTTCATGAGATGTAAGTAGCCCTATAGATCTTTTCACTGTGGTTATTACAATAGCATAGTTATATCCTGAAAGCATATACAGGTAAACCTCTGAAAACCGAACCTCTGAAAACCGAAAATCTCTAAAAACCGAACAAATATTTTGGTCCCGAATTTTTCCTTATATATTCTATATAGAAAAGCTCTCTGAAAACCGAACTCTCTGAATTCTGAATACCGAACACATATTCCGGAACAGAAACCTATATTTCCATTGTAAATCACCTCTGAAAACCGAACATACCCTGAGGGCCAATTAGGGGTGCTGGCTTGTTGATAGTTTGACTATGGAATTTTGGGACCCCTACTGTGTTTGACAGCTGCCTGTGTTTGTGTACTGAAGGTGTGAAAACCACAACAGGGGTATAGGCTAATACTGTAGCTGATGTTGCTTTTGGAAATCATAAGAAAACTTTAATTAGGCATGATTTTTCACACCTCTTTATTGAAATTAAGGGAAGATGATCTCAACATGCAAATTTTGTTTTCATAAACACGATCCCTACATACTTAAATGTTCATGCTATATATTACCAGCGCTTCAATTGACTGATATAACTTCATTATCAGGTGAGAAAATTAAGTTTAGAGTAATTCTGCATGAACAAACCTTTTGATTATGAAAAATAATAAAGATAATAAAATCAATCAGGCAATGAATCTGACAGTCAGTTTGATGCCTGCTCCTCCTTCTGCTCCGACGTCATTCATATGCGACAAAGTATAAATTAGATAAAACAATATTACAATATGATTATTTTCTTATTACTGAATACTCTCATCTATAGTAGAAACTGATGTTTGTATCTTATTCTGATAAAATCAAAAGAAGTGAACACTATTACAGAAGATCACATTCATTACCTTCAGGTTTCACATTAAGAATAATCTCTGAAAACCGAACACCTCTGAAAACCGAACATTTTGTCCGGTCCGAAGGTGTTCGGTTTTCAGAGGTTTACCTGTACTGATAAATATTGCAGGCATTTGGCCATAAATTCATATTTCAGCATTACAACTGTGCCAAATTCAGATGTAAATCAAAATGTTTATAGATTTACCAGCCCTAAGATATGCTGTAGATATTTACCCCTTTTCCTCCTTTTACAAACAGAGCAGACCAAGATCAGATGGCTTTTGTAGGAGCAGTCTGATCGGGTCTTCTCTGTTTGCTTATGATATGTTATAGATCTGATATTACAATTCTTGCCATTTACAAAGTTTCTCTTTTTGAATAATCATTATTTCTTAATGAATATTCATTGGGGAAAGGGTTAAAGACTTGTAGACAAGTCCCATTATTTATATTGTTACTGATAAGGGTTTTGTCCTCCAGCCTATGCCGCTTATGGTATCTCTATTGATCCATCACAGGAGTTCTTACTGTAATCATAAAAATGGATCTTCAAATAATAATGACCTCCTATAACAATCCATCTCATATTTTCAGACTTAACTCTTCACATGCTGTAAAACTGTTCACTGCTGAAATTCCAACCGGGTTTCAGTTTCTTTGGGTTCATTCAAGCATTTGAGAAACGACTGACCGAGTGGCAAACATCTCCGATATAGATGAGTCAGCTAGTTGATCAGGATCTTGTCTGGATCCAAGCTGTTTGCAAAAGCCAATAATATGGAGGCGCTTTGCGGGAGAAGGGTTGCAATATCTAAATTCATAACCTGCTGTGACAAGCTCTTAGATAATTTACTAGAACAACACCTTTATTAGTTAATTGTTGTAAAGCTGTTCTGAACGATATAAAGGAGGTCATGTTAGAAAGTTAGCCCAGTGAGTGCTGAAAACTAGCTACAACAAAGTATGGAAGGTGGAACTTTGTAGTCATTTTAGAAAGTAAAGAAACAGATCTTCCAAAATTTCATTAGCAAACAGGGCAGATCCTGATTAGAGGGCTCCTATAGGAGCTGTCTGATCTGGACCTACTCTGTTTGCAGATGCATGAAAACACTTTTATATGAAGGAAAGGGTTAACAGGGAATTTCTCTGTACCAACAAAGGGAAACAAAATCAGATCTACAGTTGTATTAATTGTCCAAATCTGATTTCATTTGCTAGTAAAACATTTTCCAGGAATTCTCATATTCCTTCGGTAATGTGCATTAATTTCCTGTGAGAATATTGAGTTGCTGTTTATTAATTACGTTATTTTATGAACATCGGCAGATCAAGTCAGGAGAATATAAGAATTGATGGCAGAAACTTTCTTCTTTTTGCAGAGTTTACTGGAGAATATACGGACTTGTAGACAAGAGATAGATTTATTACATGTATCTACATTTCTCTGCCAAACACTATCCTGTTGGTACTCATTAGATTTTCTTGAGCAAGGTGATCCTAATAAGTACAAACAGGATAGAGGTTTGCAGGAAATTAAATCATTATATAGATCAGTAGTCCTTATATTTAAAATTCTGATTATTATACCCCCACAAACAGAGTTTGAGGGGGGTATACTGGAATCAGCCTGTCGGTCGGTCGGTCCGTCGGTCGGTCTGTCTGCAAAATCTTGTACGGCGAACTCCTCCTTCACTTTCAACCCGATTCACTTGATACTTGGCATAAATGTTACTCAGGAGTAGTAGATGTGCAAGACACAAAATTCAGGTCTCTGTGACCTTGACCTTTGGCCTTGAAATTGGTCTTGAAATTGGCAGGCAAAATCTTGTACGGCGAACTCCTCCTTCACTTTCAACCCGATTCACTTGATACTTGGCATAAATGTTACTCAGGAGTAGTAGATGTGCAAGACACAAAATTCAGGTCTCTGTGACCTTGGCCTTGAAATTGGTCTTGAAATTGGCAGGCAAAATCTTGTACGGCGAACTCCTCCTTCACTTTCAACCCGATTCACTTGATACTTGGCATAAATGTTACTCAGGAGTAGTAGATGTGCAAGACACAAAATTCAGGTCTCTGTGACCTTGACCTTGACCTTTGGCCTTGAAATTGGCAGGCAAAATCTTGTACGGCGAACTCCTCCTTCACTTTCAACCCGATTCACTTGATACTTGGCATAAATGTTACTCAGGAGTAGTAGATGTGCAAGACACAAAATTCAGGTCTCTGTGACCTTGACCTTGACCTTTGGCCTTGAAATTGGTCTTGAAATTGGCAGGCAAAATCTTGTACTTTGAACTCCTCCTTCACTTTCAACCCGATTCACTTGATACTTGGCATAAATGTTACTCAGGAGTAGTAGATGTGCAAGACACAAATTTCAGGTCTCTGTGACCTTGACCTTGACCTTTGGCCTTGAAATTGGTCTTGAAATTGGCAGGCAAAATCTTGTACTTTGAACTCCTCCTTCACTTTCAACCTGATTCACTTGATAGTTGGCATAAATGTTACTCAGGAGTAGTAGATGTGTAAGATACAAATTTCAGGTCTCTGTGACCTTGACCTTGACGTTTGGCCTTGAAATTGGTCTTGAAATTGGCAGGCAAAATCTTGTACTTTGAACTCCTCCTTCACTTTCAACCTGATTCACTTGATACTTGGCATAAATGTTACTCAGGAGTAGTAGATGTGCAAGACACAAATTTCAGGTCTCTGTGACCTTGACCTTGACCTTTGGCCTTGAAATTGGTCTTGAAATTGGCAGACAAAATCTTGTACTTTGAACTCCTCCTTCACTTTCAACCTGATTCACTTGATACTTGGCAAAAATGCTACTCAGGAGTAGTAGATGTGCAAGACACAAATTTCAGGTCTCTGTGACCTTGACCTTGACCTTTGGTCTTGAAATTGGCAGGCAAAATCTTGTACTTTGAACTCGTCCTTCACTTTCAACCTGATTCACTTGATACTTGGCATAAATGTTACTCAGGAGTAGTAGATGTGCAAGACACAAATTTCAGGTCTCTGTGACCTTGACCTTGACCGTTGGCCTTGAAATTGGTCTTAAAATTGGCAGGCAAAATCTTGTACTTTGAACTCCTCCTTCACTTTCAACCTGATTCACTTGATACTTGGCATAAATGTTACTCAGGAGTAGTAGATGTGCAAGACACAAATTTAAAATCTCTGTGACCTTGACCTTTGGCCTTGAAATTGGTCTTAAAATTGGCAGGCAAAATCTTGTACGGCGAACTCCTCCTTCACTTTCAACTTGATTTACTTGATACTTGGCATAAATGTTACTCAGAAGTAGTAGATGTGCAAGACACAAATTTCAGGTCTCTGTGACCTTGACCTTGACCTTTGGCCTTGAAATTGGCAGGCAAAATCTTGTACACGTACTTTGAACTCCTCCTTCAATTTCAACCTGATTCACTTGATACTTGGCATAAATTACAGAATTTTCTCTATTTGAACTTTGGGTATTTTTGTTATTTGGTCCTGTTATATGTTCAAAACTTGAATTTGCAATCAAGGCTGCCGTGTGGGGGTATTCATCACCTTTAGTGATAGTTCTAGTTAACCCTTCTCTTGCTGAATTTTAAAATACATTTCTCCTTCTTTACCCATGCCCTGTTGTATAATTACATATACCTACACTGTGTACCAGTATTTCGCTGTGAAATCACTGCTGTGGAGTGCACTGGTTGCGCAATGAACTTGTAAATAGTGCAGACTCAGATGAGACAGCTCCTGCAGGAGCTGTCTCATCTGGGTCTTCACTATTTACAGGTAGGTATATTGATGTGAATAGCAAGCAAAGGGTTAATATAAGAGATACATGTATTGAATGTATGAAGATTAATTGAATTAGTTTTATAATGGCATAATGAACATGGGGAATTTTATGCCATGGCAGAAGCTGCAGAATCAAATTAGTATTGTTTCAAAAGCAAACAGAGTAGACCCTGATCAGAGGCTCCTACAGGCGTCATATAATCTGGGTCTAATCTGTTTGCAAAGGCATAAAAAAGTTTTTATGAGAGAAAGGGTTTATGCTCATCTAGAAAGATTGCATTGCAAACAGTAGACCCAAACCAGCCTATTCACAGTAGACTTGGTATCTGATCAGTGTCTGTCCTGGTTTTCTAGAAAGTTTAACACAAAGGTAAAACTATGAAGACACAGATCAGAAAGCAAGTTTTCAACCATTGAACTTGTGTGGAGGATGTACATTGTTCACAAAGCCCATATACTGAAACCTTTACGCATGATTGGATCATGCCTACCTTACACATTTACTATTTGTGTTGGTTTTTTTTGTGTGTTTATGAATGTCCCATTTCTGCTCACTATACATGTAGGCTAATTGGATGCCCCAGAGAGAGGGGAGAGGATACAGAGAAACCCAGGCACAATGCCCTACTCTTTTTATTGAAAGAGTTTCTGTGGTTCTTTTAGATGCCCAGTGTAAAGCACTGATACATTGGACCAGATTATTATACCCCCACAAACAGAGTTTGAGGGGGGTATAACTGGAATCAGCCTGTCGGTCGGTCGGGCGGGTGGTCGGTCGGGCGGTCGGTCGGTCTGTCTGCAAAATCTTGTACGGCGAACTCCTCCTTCAGTTTCAACCCGATTCACTTGACACTTGGCATAATTGTTAATCAGGAGTAGTAGATGTGCAAGACACAAATTTCAGGTCTCTGTGACCTTGACCTTGACCTTTGGCCTTGAAATTGGCAGGCAAAAGCTTGTACTTTGAACTCCTCCTTCACATTCAACCTGATTCACTTGATACTTGGCATAAATGTTACTCAGGAGTAGTAGATGTGTAAGACACAAATTTCAGGTCTCTGTGACCTTGACCTTGACCTTTGGACTTGAAATTGGTCTTGAAATTGGCAGGCAAAATCTTGTACTTTGAACTCCTCCTTCACTTTCAACCTGATTCACTTGATACTTGACATAAATGTTACTCAGGAGTAGTAGATGTGCAAGACACAAATTTCAGATCTCTGTGACCTTTGACCTTGAAATTGGTCTTGAAATTGGCAGGCAAACTCTTGTACTTTGAACTCCTCCTTCACTTTCAACCTGATTCACTTGATACTTGACATAAATGTTACTCAGGAGTAGTAGATGTGCAAGACACAAATTTCAGATCTCTGTGACCTTTGACCTTGAAATTGGTCTTGAAATTGGCAGGCAAAATCTTGTACTTTGAACTCCTCCTTCAATTTCAACCTGATTCACTTGATACTGGGCATAAATGTTACTCAGGAGTAGTAGATGTGCAAGACACAAATTTCAGGTCTCTGTGACCTTGACATTTGGTCTTGAAATTGGTCTTGAAATTGGCAGGCAAAATCTTGTACTTTGAACTCCTCCTTCAATTTCAACCTGATTCACTTGATACTTGGCATAAATGTTACTCAGGAGTAGTATACGTGCAAGACACAAATTTAAAATCTCTGTGACCTTGACCTTTGGCCTTGAAATTGGTCTTAAAATTGGCAAGCAAAATCTTGTACGGCAAACTCCTCCTTCACTTTCAACCTGATTCATTTGATACTTGGCATAAATGTTACTCAGGAGTAGTAGATGTGCAAGACACAAATTTCAGGTCTCTGTGACCTTGACCTTTGGCCTTGAAATTGGTCATGATATTGGCAGGCAAAATCTTGTACTTTGGACTCCTCCTTCAATTTCAACCTGATTCATTTGATACTTGGCATAAATGTTACTCAGGAGTAGTATATGTGCAAGACACAAATTTCAGGTCTCTGTGACCTTGACCTTGACCGTTGGCCTTGAAATTGGTCTTAAAATTGGCAGGCAAAATCTTGTACTTTGAACTCCTCCTTCACTTTCAACCTGATTCACTTGATACTTGGCATAAATGTTACTCAGGAGTAGTAGATGTGCAAGACACAAATTTAAAATCTCTGTGACCTTGACCTTTGGCCTTGAAATTGGTCTTAAAATTGGCAGGCAAAATCTTGTACTTTGAACTCCTCCTTCACTTTCAACCTGATTTACTTGATACTTGGCATAAATGTTACTCAGGAGTAGTAGATGTGCAAGACACAAATTTCAGGTCTCTGTGACCTTGACCTTGACCTTTGGCCTTGAAATTGGCAGGCAAAATCTTGTACTTTGAACTCCTCCTTCAATTTCAACCTGATTCACTTGATACTTGGCATAAATTACAGAATTTTCTCTATTTGAACTTTGGGTTTTTTGTTATTTGGTCCTGTTACATGTTCAAGACTTGGATTTGCAATCAAGGCTGCCGTGTGGGGGTATTCATCACCTTTAGTGATAGTTCTAGTTATACCCAAATTAATGCCGGTTTTGGAGGGGTATACAAGAATGGCCATGTCAGTCCTTAAATCCATCATCAGTCTGTTGGCTATTTTCTCATTACTCACCAGCTGGATTTCAACAAAAGTATGGTGAGATATGAGTGGATGGTTTGCATGAAATAGTTTTAAATTCTTTTAGGCTGCCTGTTCAATTTTGTCAACATGAATACGTGTAGTTATATAGCTGAGCATAAGTAGAGATATTTACCTTTGATCATTTTCATATTATTGTGGAGTTCTTTTATGATTTTGGCATATATCTGACAAATGCTTTGTTTTACAGTATCGACGGGGAGTTTGTGCCGAAGGAAGGTGATGATGTGACCTACAAGCTCATACCTCACCCATTCAACCCTAGCAAGAAGCAGGCTGTTCATGTGCAAATCACACACTTGGCCCCTGGAGTGTCGCATGAAACTTGGAACTCCCCCTCCCCAACCTCAAGTCCTACCCACTCAACATGAAGTGAACTGCATAAACGTTGGACAGTGTTTAATTAAAGGGCCTGTACTATAACGGAATGATAAAAAAAAGAAAAATTGCATGCAATCGCAGAAGAGATTATAGACATTAGTTAAGGACATGTAGGATTCTGTTAAGCATCATTTATATTTACTGATAACCATGGAAACAGTGCAGCAGTAGATTTCTGCATGGACAACACTAGAGATGGATACTAAAGATGGCTTTGCAAACAAGTTTGACCTAGACAGGCTTCAGTATTGTAATGTCAACACAGTCAAACCCCTCTGTAGTGACCCCTTCAATCACTAGTGTTCTTAAAGCAGATGGGTGCTTAACCTTACAGTAAAAAATAATGACATCATGAATATTTATTAACAGTATTATTATATTGTAAACTTTTCAAGGAATTATTTTGCTTTGACAAATACTGTAGCATCAGATCTATATTATGTCAAAAGCAAACAGAGCAGACCGGGATCAGATGGCTCCTATAGGAGTCTGCTGATCTGGGTCCTCTCTGTTTACAAATGTGCAAAAGGCATCTACACGAGGGAAAGGGTTAAACACTGAATTTTCAAATGGACTATTCCATAATTCAAACGGCTCAAGCTTATCTTCAATATTAACAGATATTTATTAAATAAAAGTGTAACATGACAAACAGTGCATACCTTGATGAGAGGGTTCCTCTAGACTTGTTTCCAGCACTAAAAGGGTTAACCCTTCGCTTGCTAATCACGTCAATATACCTACCTGTAAATAGTGAAGACCCAGATGAGACAGCTCCTGCAGGAGCTGTCTCATCAGGGTCTGCACTATTTACAAGTTGATTGTGCAACCAGTGCACTCCACAGCAGTGATTGCACAGCGAAATAATTGTAGACAGTGAAGATATATGTAATTATACAACAGGGCATGGATAAAGAAGGAGAAATGTATTTTAAAATTCAGCACGAGAAGGGTTAATACAGAATGACAGTAATCCAGAATGCTCCTGAATCTAGAGCTTTCTGAATTATTTCCATCCAGCATTAAGCTACCATCTGCCTTAAAGACTCAGAAATAGTCCTCTTATTAGTGGTCATTATGGAGAGGTTTAAATGTAGTCTGATCAGGGTCTGCACAGTTTGGCTGTTTAAAGCATTTTCAGTAATTTATCAACCAGCTGGACAGTGTAGATCCTGATCAAACACACCATCCCTGACATACTGGCTTAGGTCTTCAAAGTTTGCAAACCTCAGAGGTACCTGCTACTATGATGTGACATATTTGAGCCATTCTCTGGAAAAAGGCGTCATTTTGCATGGCAAACAATGCCGGCATAGAGCAGTTGCTGCATCCTCAATACAGCATCTGATCAGTGTCTGCACTGTTTTGTACCCTCAGAATTTCTAAATTACATTACTTTTCCATAAAACTTGATCATATATTATAGATGTGATGCCTGATCATAGTCTTCACGATTTACACAGCAGCAACACCCATGTTTTCAGAGAATGTCTTATTTATTAATATTTTAGCTGGTTAATTTAATCAATTGAGTCTGTCTATTATTTACTTTCAAAAATGATGATAGTTCATTATATATTGCAAAATGATTTTGACTGTTTTTACAAAAGCGAATCTAAGCACATATTACAGGGGTAACCCTTTTGCCATGAATATTCATGTAAGAAATAATGACATCATGAATATTGATTAACTGATTTTTAGCTCACCAGAGCACAAAGTGCTCAGGGTGAGCTTTTGTGATTGCCTGGTGTCTGTCGTGCGTCGTCAGTCGTCAACAATTTCAACCTTTAAAAATCTTCTCCTCTGAATCTACAGGGATCTCAGCTTTTATCTTTGGCACATAGTATCATCTTAAGGTCCTCTACAAAAGTTATATAAATTATGCCCCTGGGTTCAAAATTGGCCCCGCCCCAGGGGTGGGCAGTTTTCAATAGAAACAAATAGTGAAAACTTTGAAAACCTTCACCTCTAAAAACTTGAAGGTTCTCAGTTTTCATATTTGGCACATAGCATCATGTTCAGGTCCTCTACAAAAGTTATATAAATTATGGCCCTGGGGTCAAAATTGGCCCCGCCCCAGGGGTAGCCAGTTTTCAATAGAAACATATATTGAAAACTTTGAAAATCTTCTCGACTGAAACTGGAAGGTTCTCAGCTTTCATATTTGGCACATAGCATCATGTTCAGGTCCTCTACAAAAGTTATATAAATTGTGCCTCTTGGGTCAAAATTAGCCCCGCCCCAGGGCAGGCTTGTTTTCTATAGAAACATATAGTGAAAACTTCTCCTCTGATTGTCTGGTGAGCGCTTCAGGGCCATTCTGGCCCTCTTGTTAATAATGCTATTATCAACAAGGGAATTTTTTGTTATGACAGAAAACTGCAAAATCAAATCTATTTTATTTTATGAGCCAACGGAGCAGACAATGATCAGATGGCTCCTATAGGAACTATCTAATCTGGGTTTACTCTGTAAAGTGTTTAACCCTTTCCTCCATAAATACGCCTTTCTGCGCCTCTGTAAAAATCACCCGTTGAAACCATTGTGATAAAAAGAGCATTTGCTCCTATAGGAGCAAATGCTTTATTTGTTACAATGGTTTCAAACTACAAAATTTAAAAAAAAAATTCTCTATTTAATCTAAAAATAGGTTAAAGGTGTATTTTTGCAGATGAGGGTTAAACAAAGCAATTCAGTTCTCTTCATGGTACTGTTAGTCCTCATGTTGCAAACCCAGTGATTACTTACCTGGCCATATCACATCGTGTTTTTATCAGCAATCATCAATGTTAAACGGTGTATGATTAGCTGAACTTTGAACTCTGTCTTCTTTTATGTATAGAGATACAACCAAAGAGACATCACTGAGCAATTAGCTTTACCTTGTCTGACATGCTTTGCCATTTCATAGCATTGTAAGCAAAATGATCCTTTAAGGTCAAAGTTCACTACAGATTATATTTCATGTAATAGATACATGTGCCCTAGGAGTTCGAATAGCATAGACAAGTAAATAATGGAGGCAGCTGCAACATTTTCTTCTCTGAATGTATCAGACTCTCATGGGAATCTTGTGTGCATGTTTATGGCAGATTTTGTGAAATGCATTGAGGTATTAATGAGAGCCGCTGAAGTAGTCTCCGAATATTTGATATTGTTGAGTTTTGATTTCATTATTATTATTCACTTTGTGATTATAGTCAGTGAAAGAGTTAGTCATTGTAGACATATGTGTTTGGTATACCGTTGTGTACAAGTGAATTGTTTTGTAATAATATAATGTGTGGTTAAGAGTACAACTGAAACACAAAATAAAATGTGAAGTACATGTATAGACTGGACGCTTGTTAATTTGTTTTTCATCTAGTTGTCATGAATATATTGTATAAAACAGTTTAGCAGCTTCTTAACTCTCTGCATTATTGTAATTGTCTACTGCTTTGGTGGATGTTACTTTTCCCTCCATTTGTCTTGAAAAATGCAGTAAGACTATCAGACAGTTTTGATACTGATCAATTGCCAAGGTACTTGGTGTTCTATCTGGATCCAGACTGTTTGTATAGGTAATAACAAAGTTGCTGCTATCATGCAAAGAGTATACCTTCTACTTCATATAAATGCCTTTTCACATCTCTGCTCTGTTAACCCATTACCTCAAATGCTATTCTTAGATCCTACCGCTTTGAATAAATCTACTGAAAAGGAGTTTTAGCTGGAGAAAAGGAAAATTTCAGAATTGTGTAGTTTTGAAGCTATTGTGATTTTTATCTATTTAGCTATTTATCACAATGGTTTCAGAAAGTGAGTTTTACAGAGGCGTCAAAAGGTGTCAGCATGAGGGAATTGGTTAATATAGATCTAATTCTACAGTGTCTGCCCCAAATATTCCTTTGGTCATCGTGCCATCATAAAATTTCCGCTATTTGATATTTATAATGTCAGCATTTCTTACTAAATGTTCAAGAGGTAAAGAGTTAAACAGTTCCCTCATGAATATTTATGATTAAATTGATTCTTTATGATTATCCATTAACCCATTTGCTCCTAGTGGATTCTTCCATGCTTATATATTGGATTAGTCTTATCTTTTATCTAAGGGATGTCTGGTCTAAATTTTCATTTTTCTCTCGTTTTATATTGAATTTCCTATCAGCAAACAGTGTAGACTCTTATCAGACGCCCCATTATGCGGCGTCTGATAAGAGTCTACACTGTTTGCCTACATCCCATATATGGGATTGTGGTAGCAAATGGGTTTAATAACTAATAAGGTAAATTTTTCAAGGAAAATTTTGGCTTAGACCAAAACTGCAGGATCAGATTAGCTACATTAGCCATCTGATCTGGGTCTTCTTTGTTTGAAAAGGTGTTTATATTAAGGGAAGGGTTTAATTAAGTGAATCAACACTTGAAACTTTTAGTAGTTGTTAGCTTTATTTTAGTGATGCAGTGCTATGTTAATTTGTTAAAACAAGTTCTGTAATCTGTCATTTCCTTCTTACTTATATTGTATTGCCTATTTAGCCAGATGGTACAAATAGAGGTAATGCCTATGCTGTCTGTCCATCTGTCATGAATATTCATGTAAAAAGATAAACATAATGAATATTAATTAGATGAAATGGCAAATGAACAAATGAAGTTGGATTTGGCAGAAACTATAATCAGATCTATATTATTCCATAAGTAGATAGAGCAGGCACTGATCAGAGCTGTCTGATCAGGGTCTAATCTGTTTGCAAAGCCATTAAAAAGTATATACATGAAGTACAGAGCTATCTCTTTCCTTTTGCTAACAAGGTAGACCCAGATCAGTTGACTCCTATGGGAGCCATCTGATCAGGGTCTTCCCTGTTTGCTTATAGAATGATACAGAATAGTTTTTTAGGCCAAAAAATTCTCTTGTTAAAGTGCCATTACAACAATTTGGTCTGTCAATATTTATAATTTGATACACCATTGCATAAATACCCAGTACGCAACTTCAATGATCTTTGGTGTCCTATCTCACCTTGGTCATAAAATACCAAAATAGCATTATACTCATTGTCTACTCAAAGTCTCTTGTGCCATGATAGTCAATCTGACTGTACTTTTGCCAGTCAATCTGGCTGTATTTGTGCCAGTCAAGCTGACTGTACTTTTGCTCATGTATCCCAATGTTTAAAGTAGAGGCTCAGATAAGATGTGTAAATTGTAACATTTTCAAAAAATAGCTCTATCGTTACTCCATAAAAGCCCTATGTTGTGACCACTCATTAGAATCATCTCTTCGAGACAAGTTTAACCCATTCCCACTTCGGCTATTTTTAGACCTAACCTCTTTGATTAAATCTACCAAAAAGGAGCAAGGTACTAGAGAAAAGGAAAATTTCAGAATTGTGTAGTTTTTAAACCATTGTGATAAATAGAGCATTTGCTCCTGTGGAGCAAATGCTCTATTTATCACAATGGTTTCACAAAGTGACTTTTACAGAAGCGTCAAAAGGCGTCAGTATGTGGGAATGGGTTAAAGAGTGGTAGCGAAATATGGTTTGGTGGAGAAATGACAATTTTAGTATTTGTAAGCTATTGTTCTGGTTTGAAATGAACTAAGTAGTCTGTATGTAATCAGGATTGGTTATAATAATTAGAAATATTAGTAATGATAATAATAATATGTTAATCATAATAGAGATAATCTTAACCTTTTACCCAGTAAATACACCTTTGCAAACAGGGTAGACCTAGATCAGATAGCTCCTATTGGAGCCGTCTGATTGGGGTCTGTCCTGTTTGCTTATAGAATAGATCTGATTCTATAGGTTCTGCTTTGACAAAAATTTCGTACATGCCGCTTTAGAAATATCTAATTTATATTCTTGATGCCATATTTTCTTACATGAATATTCATGATGCTGCAGGTAAATTGTTGATGTCGTTTGCAAATGGTTTGGATCCAGATGAGATTCCAAGTAGTTTGCAATCTCATTCGGATAAAAACTGTTTGATCATATGTTTTGAAAGAAAACCATTCAGAGGAAATGTGTTTTCAGACTTGATGCAGACAAGCTTTGCAGACGACAATTTACCATGCATGTTTAATTCTTTAGCTTCCACATATTGTTATCTGCGAGTTGATCATCTGCTTCAATTTTTAGTTTTGAATTTCTTTCATCTTTCATGTTCTTTCCAAAGACATAATGACAATATCAAACAGTTTGGATCCAGATGAAATATCTAGTAACATTGGGTCTCTTCTGGATCCAAATTGTTTGCATCATAGGTCATCACAGATTCACCCTATGGTAGTGAAAGAGTTATGGTTAATACTGGTATGTAGATAGCGTTCATTTGAATACAACAAACTGTAGACCATTAGTCCCTGAAACCATCTCATCTGGGTCTATCTTGTTTACCTATGTTCCCTGAACTCTTTGCACCCTGTTTAATTGACAGCTGCAAAACGTCATCTGCTACAATTCTCAAAATTACATTTTTTCCCAAATCTCCTAAAAAAACAAACTGGTGACACACATTTTGGATCTCGAGTTACTCTGTCTCATCTGGATCCAAACTGTTTTCATAGGTTATTACCAATTCACCAATAGTAGACACTATTCACTGCATAGAGTTAAGGGACACCAGCTCATTAATAATTTGAATTAACCCTTTGAATGCAAGTGTCCTTCATAGGTTATTACCAATTCACCAATAGTAGACACTATTCACTGCATAGAGTTAAGGGACACCAGCTCATTAATAATTTGAATTAACCCTTTGAATGCAAGTGTCCTGGTATTTACAGTGTAGACACAGATGAGAGGACTCCTAGAGGAACCCTCTGATCAGGGCCTGCACTGTTTGTCGTTAAAGATCCTCTCACAAAATGTATTCTTTCATACTGAATGAACTCTGCTCTTAACCCATTCCCTCATAGGCAAATTTTAGACCTTGTCTCTTTTGAAATATCGACTGAAAAGGAGCATTTACTAGAGAAAAGGAAAACTTTAGAATTGGGTAGGTTTGAAACCATTGTGATAAATAGAGCATTTGCTCCTATTATCACAATGGTTTCAAAAGGTTGCTTTTATAGAGGCATCAAAAGGTGTCAGTAGGAAGGAATGGGTTACACATTGACAGACCATTCCATTGTGAATATTCAGCATTCAGAGGATTAAACAAGTATACCCTATATAGTCCCATTAGTTTTGTAGCTTCCATATTTACCAGCATGCCAATATAAAGGCAAATTCTTTATACACTACACTATTTCTTACTCTGTTTGTTACATTTAAAGTTACCATATATATTCATAAATATTTTGGAGTGACAGACTCGGGCAAATAGTGCAGACCTAGATCAAACTGCTTCAGAAGCAGCTGTTTGATTAGGGTCACCACTATTTGCTGCTCCATTACTTTGGTTTTACTCCATAAAACCGCTTATTCTGCACAATTGCAAACAGTAAACCCAGATCAGATGGCTCCAGTTGGAGCCATCTGATCTGGGTCTACTCTGTTTGCTTATCAAATAATATAGATCTGATTCTACATTCTCTGTGACTGCTAAAAACCCACGTGTTCATGAGTCATTTTAAAAAATTCATCCAATTCATATTTGTGATGTCAGTGTTTATAACATGAATATTCATGGAGTAAAGGTTTAATGTTATCAAAACACTGCCGACATGTTTTATTCTGTCTTGCCAACCAATGGATAGGGGAGATTGTGTTACTGGATATTTAGTGTAGATATGGTAACAAAATGGTACTGACTTAAACCTTTCTTTCATATAAACGTGTTTTCACGCATTTGCAAACAGAGTAGACCCAGATCAGACGGCTCCTAAAGGAGCCGTCTGATCAGAGTCTGCTCTGTTTGCTGATAGAATTTGATTGACCTTGTTCTTTGGTTTCTAAAATGTCTACAATGCTCCACCTTCAATATTTCTTTATACTCTTTTGTGAATGAATATTCAGTAGGTATTGAAATTTGGAATAAACGTAGAACAGGGAACCAGGGTTAACCCATAACTTGATAGATACACCTTTCAATGCCTTTGTAAACAATGTAGACCCAGACCAGATTGCTCCTATAGAAGCTGTCTCATCAGGGTCTGTTTTGTTTACTTTAAATATGGAATTATATAGATTTGATTCTAAAGTTTCTGTTATTGCGAAAGTTCCATTGTTAAGGTACTATTATAATAGTCAATGACTATTTATGAAGTGCTGCAATCTTGCATACCTATTCATGAGGTAAAGGGTTAAGCCCCTTACAAACCATTGAACAAGTAACAATTTGTGTTCTAAAAGTTAGGGTAAATATGGTAGATTAGCTGCTGTGTTTGTACAGTAGAACCGTGCTATTGTGACCACTTAATGAATGAACATGGGTGTCTTTATAAGCAGGTGGTTGCTTAATGCAGGACAAAAGTAATGCAGAAAGCTCCTCTATTCTGCATTACTTTTGTCCTGCATTAAGCTACCACCTGCATCTAGCACCCATAATTTTACATCTTTTAGGTGGTCGCATTAGCGGGGTTTTACTGTATTTCTCATTTTCTCAGGGACTGTGCTGTATGAATAGGCAGCATACAAAATTTAGCTTTCGACATTTGACAAACAGTGGAGACCTAGTTAACCCTTTCAACAATAACTGTCCTTTGCAAAACTGAAATTCTGAAATTGAATTTTTCAAGAAACGGTTTAATGGTATTAGACATTTTGAAATTAGATGAAGCAGTGAACTTAATACCTCATTTGAGTTCAAATTGTTTGAAAAGGTCTAAATGTTTGATCCAAAATGTTGAAAGAGTTCAACCTCTGATTGGGATAGCTGTTATTTGCAAACAGTAGACCCAGATCAGAGAGCTCTTAGAGTTACCTTTCATGCTCTGTGTAACAAGTCTCCGTTTAAAGGACTTAAGTGCCACTTTAGCAACATAATTGCTAAGTGTGGGTCAGCACTGCTTACAATTGTCTAAACGTCCCTTTACTATGATGCTAGTTGATATTCTGAAATCATATTAGTATGAAATCCTGTTAGACTGTTAATAACCCTTTCTCTGTTGAATATCCATGTAAGTAATAATTACCTCAAGGGTATTTGTTTCCTGAATTTAATGGCATTTGTACAAAGGAGGTTTTTGTATCGGTAGAATCAGATATATTATAATTTTGTAAACTAACAGAACAGACCCTGATAAGATGGCTCCATCAGTAGCTGTCTGATCTGAGTCTACTGTACTCTGAAAATGTGTGAAAAAGCGTTTGTATGAGGGAAAGGGTTAATCACCTTAAATTGTGTGCCCGTTCACTGTCAGCTTAGTCTAACCCAATTACCCAGTCTAACCCAATTACCCCTAGTATTCGGATGTGATGCCTTCCCTCTCCATGAGTCTCTAAACTTGAATATATCAGTTTGGCACCATTTTGATACAGTAAGTCTGTCTAATACAACTACTCAAATTGAGGTTTGTAATACAGGTGGTAGTTGGGCAGAAATCTCTTATAGGAGCTTTTTGTGCAGAAAGCTCCTATAGGAGCTTTCTGCATTAGTTTTGCTCTGCATTAAGCAACCAACTGCTTTTAAAGGCTCCTGTGTCAAATTATATGGTCTTTTTAGCAAGACTATTGTAACTTTGAATTAGACTGACATAGTAGCAAAGTGTGTAAACCCTGATCAAACTGTTCCTAAGGAGCAGTTTGATCTGGGTCTGCACTGTTTGCCTAATTACTTAGGGTAATTAAGGTAGTGATAACAGGTGAGACACAGGGGAAATCATCGTGGAAATCAACTGATTAACATTCTGATCAAGATTTTGAAAAGACATTTTACCCTTTACCTCATGAATATTCATGTAAGAAATAATGACCTCATGAATACCAGATTTTTTTTTACTGTAGAATCCTATCTATTCCATGTCATAAGCAAATGGAGTAGACCCTGATCATATGGCTCCTGCAGTAACCCTCTGATCTGGATCTACTCTGTTTGCAAAAACATAGAAATGCATATTTATGGAATAATGGGTTAAAGAAAATCTTTTTTTTTCAAGCAGATTACATTTTTCCAGCAGACTTTACTCCATGCATATTCATGTAAGAAATAGTGACTTGAAACTGTAAAATCATAAGTGAACAGAGCAGACCCAGGTCATTCAGCTCCTACAGGAGTGATCTGATCTTGATCTACTCTGTTTGCAAAGGGTTATATAAAAGGTGTATTTATGGAGTATGGTTTCAGATGGGCCTTATATTTAATACAGGTACAGCAGGCATGTGTATTTGACTGACCGGGAAGAAACTTACAGTCATCATTAAATTAACATTTTACAGGACAGCAGCATTTGTAGGCTCAGAATATATACGGTATTTATATGACAGGCACATCTTTGTACGTGTATAATAAAGATAGAACTCGAGCTTCTGATCTTATTGTCCATTTAAACCCACTATTAGTCCTGACTTATGATTATGATTAACCCTTTACTCCATAAATATTCATGTAAGAAATCATGACATCGTGAATATTTTGTTTAATTTCATCTTGTTCTTCAGAATAAGTTGCTGTGTCACGTACAAGACATCACTTTGCGTTTATGGCCAATGTCTTAAATCCAGGTCAAACAACCCTTTACTTCATGAATATTCATGTAAGAAGTAATGTATGTATGAATATTAATTAGCTTAATATTTATTATGGCATATGAACAAGACAAGTTTTGGCCCAGATAAAAAGTGTAGAATCAGATCTACGTAATTCCTCAAGCAAACAGCAAAGCCAGATCAGATGTCTCCTACAGATGTTGTCTGGTCTGGGTCTGCTTTGTTTACAAAGGCATTAATAAATGTCTCTATGGAGTAAAGGGTTAAATAATCTGATTCTTGTGCACAGCTTCTAAATTATTTTCTTTTCGAAGCATTGGGTAAAACTCTGCGCCTTATATAGTCAAAATCAAGTTGACAACTCTTTTTATAATGACTATCGGTAGTAGCAAATAGTGGAGACCTTAATGAAAGAGCCGCTACTTGATAATTATGACAATACTGACAACATAACATTAATCATAATAACATTAACATAACTTTCATCTGGGTTATTAAAGCCTGGGGTCTGTTTAAAAATACAAAATTTCTGTTTGGGCGGTTGTGTGTTTTGTATGCGGTGTTTCCTGCATGACTCATACATGTACTTAAATGAAGAATTATTCATTTTTTAACCCTTTTGCCTGCAAAGTGCATCCTAACTCGTATTTGCTAACAGTTTGGATCCTGATGAGGCACTGATCAGGTTCTACCCTGTTTGCCAAATGACAATTAATGAATATTCAGGTAAAGCACATATCATTGTATATAAAACAAGCATAAATTGTATGACCATAAACCGTTTCTAATTCCTTAACTTCCAAACAGGGTAGACCCAAATCAAAATTACAGCTATACGAGGGTCATGCAAAAAGTTCTGTCATTGGGTTCGGATTTTTTAAGTGATACGTGTAATTAAAAATATTTTTATTACAAACCTTCGAAGTATTCCCCCTTTACCGAAACACATTTTTGTAACCTTGTTACCCAGTCTCGAAAAGCGAAAAAATAGTCTTCTTTAGGTAGCTGTTGGAGACACTGATAGATAGCGCTGCCAAGAGAACTTCGAGACTTATATTTCTTTCCAGAAAACATTTTCTTCAGTCTAAGAATTAAGAAAAAGTCACAGGGACACAGGTCAGGTGAATAAGGTGGATGGTTTACAACTTTCACATTTTCAGAAGCCAGAAAAGACTTAACAGCCTCGCACTTGTGAAGGAGGCGTTATCATGTATAAGATGGACACCTGCCCATCCTTTGCTTGGACGTTTCTTATTGTAAAAATCTTTGACTTTCTTTAGTACAGAGTTCTTGTAGAATCGTCCAGTGACTACGACCAGATGGGCAAGGCACTTGAACGACTGGCCCACTCGGATTAAAGAATGTTGCGTACATCTTTTTTGAACTTATGGTTCTCTTGGCAATACATGGACGTTTCTGATCTTTTCGCTTCCATTGCTTATTATCAGCCCTTCTCTGTGGCTCAAACATGTACACCCAGGTTTCGTCACCTGTAAGCAAGTTAAAAATAACTCGACTATCACAACCTTTTTATGTTTTCAAAAGTTCCCGGGCACATTTAAGGCGTTGTTTCTTTTCGTCAGTGAGAAAATGAGGTACCCACCTAGCGCAAACCTTTCTCAGGTCCAAACGCTTTTTCAGAATTGTTTGCACGCTGCCTTCTGATATGCCAGTACAACTAGCTATATCTTTCACAGACAATCGCGCATCCTGCTCGACCACAACCTTTACAGCAGCGATGTTTACCTTACTAACAGAGGTTTTAAGTCTACCAGGACGGGTGTTATCTTCAACAGATAATTTCCCAGCCTTAAAACCATTGACCCACCTAAAAACTGTGCGTATTGAAATGGCATTAGGTCCATATATACCACACAATTCTTCAAATATCTGCTTTGAATCTATACCAAGCCTAATGCGACATTTGAAATAGCTATGAATTTCAGCCTTTTCGTCCATTTTACATTGAGACACGTAAATTGATCAGTGTATATGACTGCATGTATTTCAATTTGAAATAACTCTTTCATTTGTAAAGCAATTTGCACGAAATAAACGGATATCGTTAGATAGTGAACACACTATTTAGGTGCAGTGAAGCGTTTTAAAATATACATGGTTTAAAACTACGGAAACCCGTTAGTGACTGAACTTTTTGCAGGACCCTCGTATGAACTGGATGTCTTTATCAACCTTTAGTGTGTAATTATAATGTCTTTATAATTATGATGCAAACTATTTTTTGGAGCATATGTTTGATAGGTTATGTAGGTAAATTCGGATAAATGCAAATATTTTATTCATCGTAAAGCAAAGTATTTGGCATTCAGCCGTAAAAACATCTAATTATATTAATATAATGATATTATATGATTGATAAAAAAGCATACTAAAACACCTTTTCTGTAATTTTTGTAACCATTGGGCAGTTGTCCTAGTTGGCAGTTTTCTTGAGGGGCAGTCGTCCAGGGGACATTCGTCTGTAGGGCAATCATCCTATGGGGCAATCATCCGTACCCCATGAAAACCACTATCCGAGTATGAAAGAGATCTATTTATAATGATAGTTCAATTTACTGTGCATCGAATTTGTATTCAAACTGTTAGCATACAGTCAAACTTCATGTACAGTTGTACATAAAATGAATGAATTACAGCTGCAGTTATTGACCATATGACTTAGTGGAAATAGCAAAGTGTGGGCAGCCATATTCTATGGACATTGTTCTGTTATACTGACTTTTTAAACTTTAAATCTCTCACACATAATTTAAATTTGAAAGCATTCCTGGAGCTTTCGACCAAGTAGTTCGGCCTTTGTCAGCACACTGGTGTTATTTGGAATTAACATCACTCGAGGGAGTTCTGAGCGCTGTTAACACTGTGACGTACACGTGCTGCAGGTTGAAATGGCCCCTGTCCCGATGTACTTGGTCAAAAGCTCCGGGTATGCTTTCAAATTTAAATTGTGTGTGAGATTTAAAAGTTTAAAAAATCAGTATAATGGACAATACCACACAAATGAACTTCCATCAAAATGACATTGTTCTAGTTTA
Source organism: Azorinus chamasolen (assembly GCA_963576725.1). Taxonomy (NCBI): domain Eukaryota; kingdom Metazoa; phylum Mollusca; class Bivalvia; order Cardiida; family Solecurtidae; genus Azorinus; species Azorinus chamasolen. The sequence continues at coordinate 105,237,844 of OY755236.1, forward strand.
GATTGAAACCAGAGATATAGTTCATTGTATTATCTGATTGCCATATCCCTTTACTCAATGAATATTCATGTAAGAAATAATTAAATATTAATGAGATCAATTTGTTATAATAGCACATTGACACAGGAAGTTTTGGCCATAGCAGAAAGTGTAGAATCATATCTATATTATATCATATGCAAACAGAGCAGATCCTGATCAGACTTAACTGGATATACACTGTAACAAAGTAGTAGATAAGAGACACTCTGTCCTATCCAGTGTTTCTTATTACTCGGCTAACACTATCTTACTGGTACTCATTAACACTAAGTATTGCTTCCCTGATAGGTAAACAAAATGATTGCCTACCATTTATTCCCCTTAATACTCCCAGAGCAACAGATAAAGGTGTGTATTCCTATGTTAAAGTTGCAATTTCTCTACCAAACCCTATGTTGTGACCACTCTTTTGAATCACATCTTTGAGATGATTTTAAAGAATCATGATCACAACATAGGGTTTGGTGGATAAATAAAGCAGCTATTATTCCAATCTCATGGAAAGCTGTATTATCTTTAGATTTTGAATAGTGGTAATGTCATTGTGTTTGGTTGAGAAACAAAGGAGCTTTTCTTAACCCTTTTCTTCATGAATATTCATTTAAGAAATAATCAAATCATTCATGTAAATTGCATTTAATTTTTATAATGACATGAACACATGAAGTTTGGCCCCAGCAGAAAATGTAGAATCATTCTTTCATAAGCAAAAAGAGCAGACACCTACATGAGCCATTGGATCTGGGTCTACTCTGCTTGCAAAGATATAGAAAGGTGTATTTATGGAGTAAAGGGTTAAAAAAGTTTCAATTTATGCATCTATTCCTCTAACTCCTTATTTAGAGATGTATTGTAAGCAAATGTAGACCAGTTACTTGAGAAAGTATTTTAACCCATTCCTCCATAAATACGCCTTTCTATGCCTCTGTAAAAGTCACCTATTGAAACCATTGAAACCTATTGAAACCATTGTGATAAATAGAGCATTTGCTCCTATAGGAGCAAATGTTGTATTTATCACAATGGTTTCAAACTACAAAATTCTAAAAAGAATCTTTTCTGTAGTTAATGCTCCTTTTCGGTAGATTTATTCAAAGTGGTTGGATCTAAAAATAGCCTATGAGGGAATGGGGTTAAGGGTGACCAGGTTTATGAAACACTGTAATTTCCCCTTACAAACTTGAAGCAAGAAAAGAATGAAAACATAAATACCCTGGACTGTATATACATTTATTTGCTTAATATAGGTACAATTAGTAGCAAGATCGGTACAATTAATAGTAAGATATGTACAATTAGCAGTGAGAGAGGTGCATCAAGGCATGACTTTGTAACCCTTTACCTAATGAATAAACATTATTAATTATATGATTTTTTACAGAAGACTATGAACACATGATTGTTTTAGTTATGACAGAAACACTGGCACTTGATCGAAACAGACTATAGCTGTGTACTATAATAGTCATATCATATATGTAGTGTATTAATGTACTAGTTGCTATAAATAAACTATAGTCTTTTTCGATCAAGTGCCAGTGGACAGAAACTGCAAAATCATATTTATATTATCTATAGTATTCCAATAGCTAACCGAGCAAACCCTGGTCAGTGTCTGATTTGGGTCTACTCTGTTTGCAAAGATGTCTTAATCAGCTAAAGGGGTACAGTTGATAACTTAGCAACAAATAGATTTAAAAATCACCAGAAGCTAGATAGTGTAATAATCCCTTACTCTATGAATATTCATGTCAAAAATAATGACATCATGTATTTTTATTAGCTGATTTTTTATAATGGCATATGTACACAGGTTGTCCATAAGCAAATAACAAATCCTGTCAGGTGGCTCCTGTAGGAACTGTCTGACCTGGGTCTATTCTGCATGCAAATGCATAAAAAGGATTATTTTTGGAGTAAATGGATAAACCTTTTTTCTTTTTTTTTTAAAAAAGAAATTGCTCCTTTATTTCTCCACCAAACCCTATCATTTCACCATGCTTTAGAATTGTCCTATTAAAGGAGCTGTCTGATCAGGGTCTGCTCTGTTTGCTTATGAAATTACAGTAAATCTGACTACAGTTTCTACCAACGCCATATACAATCCTGTGTACGTATGCCATTATAAAAAAAAATCAGTCAGTATATATTCATGATGTCATTGTTTCTGATATGAATATTCAACAGGAAAAGAGTTAACCTACAGTACTAGAGAAACAAGTAGTCTGATGACCCTGCTCCTTCAGAAGTTTGATATGAGTCTAAACTATTTTCTCAAGTTCATTTGTACACAGTGCTATTTTCCCCAAGTTCGTTTGTACACAGTGCAAACTCAAATCAGTGGAGCCTTCAGATGAGGGTATGCTCTGTTTGTCATTCAAAATCCTCTCAATTCCCTCACACATTATGCCCTTTTATTCTGAATTGGCTTATGTGAAATCTGATTAAAGTTGTGTTTTTATTAATATAGCAACATATGCTGCATTGTTAGAAGATTGAACTTTAAGCCCATGGCCATATGGTTTATGAATATGTATGAGGTTGCCACCTTTAGCAGGATTTGGATGCCAAATTCTCACATGTCCAGTTGGCCTGTATGAGTACAATGCTCCCCCATATTGATTGCCAGTTACTTGGGCAGTTCCGTGTGCTAAGAATCTGAATCCTTGGTTTGCACCATCCTTAGCCTCTACCTGCAGTGAGAATAGATCATTGAAGAGCGAAATACCTTGTTGGGCAAATGGAAACCAGTTTGGGAACTGTGTGGCTTGTGTTCTTTGCTCAAACAAGTTTACATCTTGAACAAATTTATCCCTTGACCAGGCCAGAATTCTAACTTTACCTCTTTGATTGTGTCTTAAATTTATTCCTTTGACTCCCCAACCATCTCTGTGACCAATGAGAGTGAGAAAATGCTGTTTTTTCCCTTTCTCCTCTGAATTTGTCCAGATTCGTATGGATTTGCTGTCATATCCCCAAACCACACCTCCATTGGCAGAGTGTTCGTCCAATGGGGTCACTGATGATCCTACACCATCTGATATAAGATGAAATGTAGAGGTACCAACGTACACTTGCACAATTACTAATGCCGGATAGTCATCCATCCCATGTGGGATTTCAAGAAAAGAAAGACTCGTATTTTTCACGTCCAATGGCATCCAGGTAGTATTAACTTTGGGTGGAGGAAACTGTTGGGGCCCCCACACTTTGACCTGAACATAAGCTTCGTGTGTAGCTTGGTGATTATTGCCTATGTATTTATTGTCACTGAACCCTGTGTAGATGATGGAGCTGTTGCTTCCTTGATTGTTAACTTTTGGTGCATAGACTACAACATGTGTGTCATTATAGAAATAGACACCACCTCCATAGTAAATGCCGCTATCATCATCACTTTGAAAAGCAGAGTCTCCAGGGAAATTCCAGCCTGCATTGGAGCCTTTGATAGGTCGAAAAAGGACAGTGACTTTATAAGGAATAACACCTAATCCATGTTTGAAGAATTTCTGTGAAAACAAATGATCATGAGATTTCATTAGTGTCCATTCACTTACATAGGCAGGTTTCTTGAATTTTCTGATTTTGTCCTTATCCTCAAGCTCTTTTTGATGCTTCTCTCTAATGTTTCTATCAAGTTCCAAGAGTCCAGCGCCATGAACTGGAATATTACTGCTATTTGTTTTATAGCTCTGCTGCTCTTCCTCTGTTTGTGATAATATCAATTCTGTGTCTTCCTTGTAATCATATGTATCAGTGCTTGAGGAATAAACATAGGAGCTTGTTGTGGTCTTCGTTTCTGTAGATGTGTCATAGCGATCATACTCCTGGTCAATTGCGCTGTCATCGTCTCCAATCTCAATCACATGAACACCCTTATCGTGGCTCGTTTCATTTGTCTCTGTGCTTGTCTCAGAAATAATTATTGTTTCATTGTCGTCATAGTCGTAATATGAATAGTACTGAGTATTTTCCCCAATGTAATCCAGTCGGCCAGCATCTATAGTGCCAGAGGTGGTACAAAACACAGAGACAAGAATATAGAGTATCTTAACAAACAGAGTGGTACCCTGTAGTCCTGTTACTCCTTTCATTATGTTCTGATCTATATCCTTCGGCAGTATTCTGTTACTTGTAGGCAGATCTACAGTATATAACAGTTGTTTTGTAGACTCAGTGAAGACTATTCTGTTCACTGGTGTTAAATACCCAAGATGACTGGTGTATCATCCTACACTACTGTACTTATTCTAATATCTGACCTTGATTGTTATTCATCTCAGTTTTGAATCGGCATTTGTTATCGAAGAAAGGTGACAGTATAATACTTGATCATACTGAAAAGTGATCAATGTGGAAATAATAATTTGAATATTACCTGAGCAACAGATGCAGGTTCAGACTCAAACAATCGTCATTTCCCAACCAAACTCTATGTTGTGACCACTCTTTAACCCTTTCCTCCATAAATACGCCTTTCTATGCCTCTGTAAAAGTCACCTGTTGAAACAATTGTGATAAATAGAGCATTTGCTCCTATATGAGTAAATGCTCTATTTATCACAATGGTTTCAAATTACAAAATTCTAAAAAAATCTTTTTCTCTAGTTAGTGCTCCTTTTCGGTAGATTTATTCAGAGATAGCATAAGAAGGAAAGGGTTAAATTAGAACGATCGCCAAGAGACGAATCTAAAGAATGGTCACAGCATAGGGTTTGGTGGAGATCTCAGGGAGTTATTTTTGAAAATGTTTTAATTTGCGCATCTTATATGGAGATGACCATACCAAAGTGTAGATATTTGATCTTACAGTAACCCTTTACTTCATATATAAGCATTTTAAACCTTTACTCCATGAATAATCATGTAAGAAATAATGACACCATTTATATTAATTTATTATATTTACACATTAACACATGACGTGTTGGCCATGGCAGAAACATTAAAATCACATTTATATTAGTTCATAAGCAAACATAGCAGACCCAGATCAGACAGCTCATGTAAGCGTAGAAAGGCATACAATGTATACAGATATTCCCTAAGGAATGGTGGTACAGTAAAAGCCCGCTAATGCGACCACCTAAAAGATGTATAATTCTGGGTGCGTGCTAGATGCAGGTGGTAGCTTAATGCAGGACAAAAGTAATGCAGAAAACTAGAGGAGCTTTCTGCATTACTTTTGTCCTGCATTAAGCAACCACCTGCTTATAAAGACATCCATGTTCATTCATTAAGCGGTTGCATCAGAGGGGTTCTACTGTATATAGGTATTGCACGTGCCCATGCATTTATCTGTTCATTCTCTTTTGTTCATTAACAATGATGTAGTTAAAAATACACCCATATCATTTTATTCTTCATTTTTATGATGTTATATGGACACAGGAAATGTTGGCCATGGCAGAAACTGTAGAGTCATCTCTATATTATTTCAGAAGCAAACATAGAAAAGAAAAATGTAACATGACACACGGTTCAGACCTTGATGACAGGGCCCCTTTAATAGCCCTCTCATCTTTGTCTACGTTGTTTGCAAAGGACATTAGTGACTCGTTTCCTACTCTGAAAGGGTTAATGTCATCTGTTCAAGGTCTGCTCTCTTTCCTTATGAGATAATAATATACTGAAATGACCAAATCTATCCCCTGTCCATTAGTAAAAGTTAAGTTGTAAACGAAACTTCATTAAGTCGTGAAAAATATTATCATCCATACTGTAAAGGCTGTCATTAGCCTATTCTTACAAAGTGAAGAGTTTGAATGTGTGGACTTGCTTTCAGCAGGGACTACTCTTTCACTATTAAACGACTGTCATCAAAACAGAATGTGTGGACTTGCTTTCAGCAGGGACTAGCCTACTTTTTCACTCTTAAATGACTGTCATCAAAACAGACGTTATCTTGATAAGATGCCGAGTCTTCCGGCGACAAGAAATTGAATCAAAAGTGTCGAATGATTTGATGAAAATGGCGGGCATGAATTAGAATGACTATGGTATTAATCTGGAAAATAAAATAATCAAGAAGAAAAATACCAGTAGCTATTTTTAGAAATGACATCCAGCACTTATGAACTATTGTCATTGAATATTAAATAGACACATGTAATATTTACTACGTACCAGTATTTCTAACCGTTTGAAGAGGTTAGGCTTAACTCTTTCGCTGTAATGTCGCATCTGTGATTACCTATGCAAGCAGTTTGGATCCAGATGACACGCCGAATAACTCGGCGTCTCATCAGGATCTAAACTGCCTGTTACTATGACCATGTTTTTGAAACAAAAATAAAGAAATGTAAAAAATAAAATTGCAGCAGATGACAAAAGTTTCAGACGACAAAATTTGGCAGCGAAAGAGTTAACCCTTTGAATGCCAACTTTTCGAACTCGAATGGCCCATCATTGTTTAGTACAGCAGAGTCAAATTTGTTTGTAAGTTTATAATTCACTAGAGGACTTTGAATGACAAACAGTGCAGACCCTAATGGGAGAGCTCCTCTGGGAGCCCTCTGATCTGTTTCTGCACTGTTTGCAAATGCCAGTCATTAATTTCCTGTATTAAGAGGGTTAAGAGTCAAGCCTACACGGAAATGAATTACCATAAAACCTCTCTATAACGGCCACTAAACTACATAGAGTATTTTGTGTTAAAGGCAGGATGCTGCTTAAAGCAAGGTGAAAGTAAAACAGAATGCTCCTATAGGAGCGTTCTGTTTTACTTTCACCTTGCTTTAAGCAGCCACATGTCCTAAATACCAAACAATTAACACAATTTAGTGGCCGTTATAGAGTTTTTTCTGTACTGTAATTTTGGGAGCTGTTGTTATAATCTGGGATATAGTTTGGGGTTTGGGGAAATTGGAGCTATTTTTACATTCATGTAACACCCTAACTGCCCTAAGTATCTTGACAGACAAATTTAGGTCAATAGTGCACACTCATAACAAAATATCCTAGGGGAGCCATTTGATCTGGCTCTACTCGATTTGCTACTATGCGTGCGCGGCCAGTCTTATTTAAAGTAATCTTAAGGGGCCAAAGTGAATTGTGCAGCTTACAAACCGGTGGGTAGTGGAGACGAGGTGTCTGAATGTTCAGGGAAATTAGGCTATCGTGATTCATTATATATGATAAAGTAGAGTAAAACCCATATACATTAGAATTTTAAGGAAATTCCAAGGGAGTTTTCTGGATGACTTTCAACCTTCAGTATGCTGCCACTTGTCTGAAAGATAGCCACTAGTACTAATCTTAAAGTTTAGAGGAGTTTTACTGCAGCCTTAACGTCTTCTCATTCTCGGTCAGACCTGACAGAAATACAGTGAAACCTCTTTATAACGACCACTAAATTGTATTAATTAGTTGGTCTTTTGGGAAGATGGTTGCTTCAGCAATGTGAAAGTAAAACAGAGCGCTCATATAGGAGCGTTCTGTTTTACTTTTACCTTGCTGTAAGCATCTCCTGCCTTTAACACAAAATATTTGATGTAAGTTAGTGGTCATTGTAGAGAGGTTTTACTGTAGCTTGGATCCAGATAAGACACGGAGTGACTCTATTTCCTATCAGTTATCCAAACTGTTTCTCACTGTAGACTTTCCCGGGAATCTTCAGTAAATCTAAAGTAAATATTGCTTCAATGTTTGCTTCAGCAAGATGATGGTTAGCCCATTACTCCATAGATATGCATTTAGATACATGTATCTTTGTAAACAGAATGGACAAAGACCAACCAGTTCCGTCTGATCAAGGTCTGCTTTGTTTGCTATTTCACTGCTATAGATCTGATCATGCAGCTTCTGCCATGACCCACGGTACCCGTGCTCATATGTTATTATAACAATTCAACTAATTAACATTTCGTGATGCCATGATATTATTCATTGATCTTACAGAGGACCAGATAAGACGCGTAAACTAAAACATGTTCAAGCATAACGCCTTTATTTCTCTACCAATCCCTATGCTGTGGCCACTCTTCGAGACAATTCTAAAAAGTGGTCACGACATAGGGGTTGGTGGAGAAATGACGAGTACGTAGCTCAGGGTGAGCTTTTGGGATACTTGAATGTCCGGCGTCCGTCGTGCGTCGTCAATAATTTGCTTGTGAACACTCTAGTGATCACAAGTTTGGTCTAATCTTTATGAAACTTGGTCAGAATGATTGTCTTGATAAAATTTCTGACGAGTTCGAAAGTGGGTCATGTGGGGTTAAAAACTAGGTCACTAGGCCAAATAGTAGGAAAACTTTGTGAACACTCTAGAGGTCGCATTTTTAGCTGAATTTTTATGAAACTTTATCAGAATGATTGTTTTGATAAAATCTGGGAAGATTTGAAAGTGTGTTAAGTGGGGTCAAAATGTAGATCACTGTGTCATATCTTAAGAAAACCTTGTTTACACTCAAGACAGCGGCCACATTTTTAGCCCAATCTTCCTCAAACTTGCTCAGAATGTTTGTCTTGGTGATATCAAGGTTGAGGTTGATCATGGGTGGGGTTTGATAAAACAGTAGGTCACTAGGTCAAATCTTAGAAGAAAAAACACTCTAGATAGTACATTTTTAGCACAATCTTCATTGGTCAGAATGATTGTCTTGATAAAATCAATATTCTAATTCTTTAAAATTCTTGTTCTCCAGAAGCACTGCTCATATTCCACTATCAAAAATGTACAAATATTGTCCCTTAGGTCAATATTGGCCCAATCCTGGGGCTACCTAGCTATAATCTTAAAACTATGGTAATCATGTGAGCGATTAAGGGCCATCTTGGCCCTCTTGTTCTGTTGGTATGAGGAGGCTTGTAACAAGTTTAGCACATGTCCGCCATGGACGGATTGGATATGCATATACATGTGTATCAAACTACATGTACATAGAAACCTTTAAAAATATTCCTCTCCAAAACCGGTGATCCAATATGAATGGTATTTGGCAGGAACATTAACCTAGTGACTCTTTATTGAAATTGCTAAAACCATGCTGATAACTGGAAAAACATGGCCGCCAGGGACGGAGCTAAATTTCCTCTTCATGTTTTTTTCTTCAAAACCAGTGGTCCAATTTGAATGACATTTGGCAGGTATAGTCCGCTGGCGACTCCATCAAAATTACTAAATTACTTTATTTGACTAGAATGGACACGTAACAATATTGTTCTCCAAATCCGGCGGTAAGATGTGAATGGTACATGTATATGGTAGGAATTGTCCTTTAGTGCTCATAATTGGAGCCGTCTGAGAAGGGTCTGCTTCGGTTTGCTTATGAAATGATATACATGTAGATCTGATGTTACAATTTTGATCAATGCATAAATTCCGTTATTTTTTTAACATTATGTAAATTCAGTTAATAGATGATGTCATTATTTCTTTCATTCAATATTGAACAGGTAATTGGCTAACTAATAAAACCACACCCGTCATGGTGTAATTGCTTCGCTGCAATTTAATCTCATAATTATGTGGCACGTCGTTCCATCTATCTGTCCAGCTTCTGGTCTGTATACATGCTGCATGTACAAACACCGAGGACTAAGTGCGGTTTGACACTGTGGTCGTGATTTCAGAAATAACTGAGAGAGAACAGCTTTCAGAATATAAGAAGTAGGTAAGTTACAAATGGTTATAAATGTTAAAGAAGGTGGTTTTAAAAAAGAGTTAACCTTTTCCCTGTTCAACACTCCGGTACGAAAAAATGGCATCATTAATATTTAGCTGGATGTTCATACTGTAATCTTTTAAAGGGAATTGTTTGCCTTAACGAAGATTGTAGAATCAGCTCTATTTCATGGCAAAAGCAAACAGAACATACCCTGATCAGACGGCTCATTGGAGCCGTCTGGTCTGGGTCTACTCTGTAAATGCATGAAAAGAGTTTATATCAAGGAAAGGGTTGATAATGTGGTTACAATAATTAAATGTGATACTACCCACATTAAGGGTTGCAAGTTTCCTGCAATGATGCTGTACATAGGATGTACGAATAGTTTCTATGAGCAGAATATTGAACTTCTTCACCCATACAAATGTCTGCATTATCAAGCACTTCTCCAATGCCCATTGCACCCACCCACATCTCCTCCCCATTTTCCATCTCCGATTTTACTTTTATAGGCTCTGGCAAAGTAGTCAAAGTAAGAGTCATGTAAAATCTCATTTTCAATGAATTTGAGGTTAGTTGTTGTCCTTTTCACTGAATATACAGCTCTGATAAAGTTACACTTACCAATTCTTCATCTTCTATAATAACTTTGATGTTTATTCCTCAGTTAATTAGTTGCTTCCCTACATATCTTGGAACTTTCTCTCCATTGTTACTGATACTCAGCAGTTTCATACACAGCGAAACCTTTCTTAATCGGAATTCTAGTATAGAAGTATTAGACACTTTTAGACAAGTGGCTGCTTAATGTAGGGTGAAAGTACTGCAGAAAGATCCTAGAGGAGCTTTCTGTGTGACTTTCACCTTCCATTAAGCTGCCATTCGTCTCAAAGACCGAATCATTATACTAAATTGAATATCCAGTTTAGAAGGGTTTTACCATAATCATTATCTATTGTGTATATAGTATTTGGTATTTTTTTCTACGATATGAGGCTGATTGGATATCTGGTGAAATGATGACGTCATCTGATAAAAGATTTTTACAAATATACAAATATTAGCATAACCAGTACATTTCCTTTTGCTTAATCAAGAGTCTATATATCTTTTCCATCTTTGGAGTACATTAGCTCAAACACATTTATTCCTGTCTGCATGCCGTGTAATAGTTCATTTGCAAAGTATGTATGTTTTAACTTCTGGATTGATTTCTCCTTTGTTGTTTTTTTGTTGTTGTTTTTTTAACAAAAACAAACAACAAAAAAATCCAACATAACCAGTGTGTCGAGAGAGTTTGAGACGTCAAGTTACTGGGTGTCTCATCTGTATCCAAACTGTTTGTATTGGGTAATTATGAATATGCTACTTGCATGCCAAGAGTTAGTTTCGCTCATCTGAACGTATTTATCGCTGACAAAGCTAGTTTCGAACTTATCGCTTTCACCGAGTCACTAATGTCTCCATTGCAAACAGTGTAGACCAAGATAAGAGATTTCCTAGAGGAATCTGCACTGTTTGTCATGTTGCAGATAAGAGATTTCCTAGAGGAATCTGTACTGTTTGTCATGTTGCACCTTACTTAGATAAGATATTTCCTAGAGGAATCTGCACTGTTTGTCATGTTGCACCTTACTTACATAAGAGATTTCCTAGAGGAATCTGCACTGTTTTCATGTTGCACCTTACTTAGATAAGAGATGTCCTAGAGGAATCTGCACTGTTTTCATTTTGCACCTTACTTAGATAAGAGATATCCTAGAGGAATCTGCACTGTTTGTCATGTTGCCCCTTACTTAGATAAGATATTTCCTAGAGGAATCTGCATTGTTTTCATGTTGCACATTACTTAGATAAGAGATTTCCTAGAGGAATCTGCACTGTTTTCATGTTGCACATTACTTAGATAAGAGATTTCCTAGAGGAATCTGCACTGTTTGTCATGTTGCACTATACTTAGATAAGATATGTCCTAGAGGAATCTGCACTATTTGTCATGTTGCACCTTACCTAGATAAGAGATTTCCTAGAGGAATCTGCACTATTTGTCATGTTGCACCTTACCTAGATAAGAGATTACCTAGAGGAGTCTGCACTGTTTGTCGTGTTGCACCTTACTTAGATAAGAGATTTCCTAGAGGAGTCTGCACTGTTTGTCATGTTGCACCTTACCTAGATAAGAGATTTCTTAGAGGAGTCTGATCTGTTTGTCATGTTGCACCTTACCTAGATAAGAGATTTCCTAGAGGAATCTGCACTGTTTGTCATGTTGCACCTAACTTAGATAAGAGATTTCCTAGAGGAATCTGCACTGTTTGTCATGTTGCACCTTACCTAGATAAGAGATTTCCTAGAGGAATCTGCACTGTTTGTCATGTTGCCCCTTACCTAGATAAGAGATTTCCTAGAGGAATCTGCACTGTTTGTCATGTTGCACCTTACCTAGATACAAATATAGTCTATTTGAACATTCAGCGTTGAAAGTGTTAAAGTACTTCATTTGTTTTATCGATGCAACCTTGCTCTCTTTAGTTTTCAGTTTAGTTTTGTCTATTGCACGCATCTTTTTCTCCCATTAGTGTTACCAATGACACATAGCATCTGGGTCCATGCTTATAAAGCTTTTAGTTGAGTCTGAGTTTCGTTCTCAGGCTTTTGATTGGTCAGATTTGAGTTCTCAAGCTTTTGATTGGTCAGATTTGAGCCAAAGGCTCAAATCTGACCAATCAAAAGCTTGAGAACGATCTCAGACTCAACTAAAAGCTTTATAAGCATGGACCCTGATTATTCTTTAACAAGTCGACTATAGTCTTGTATTCCTACACATCACGTGAACAGTCAAACATACCTTTCTAAAACATCTGCATTGTACAAGGAATATACAAAATGTATATGGTTGCTATTTGTAATGAACCTATGGCAGTTAGAATGGTATCAAAGCATCACCAAATGTTTAGTCTTTCTAGTTATAAATGCATGATCATTTTTATGCAAATAGTTTGGATCAGTAACGCATCTCATTAGGATCAAAAACTGTTTGAAAATCGGACTATACTTCAGAAAATAAATGGAATGAAATTTGTAGCAGATGGTAATTTTTGCAGACATCCGTTACTTGAGTTGCAACCTAATATCTATACGTCTTGTGTAGCAGTGTTCGTCAGACAACCGTTACCTGAGTTGCAACCTAATATCTATACGTCTTGTGTATCAGTGTTCGTCAGACATCCGTTACTTGAGGTGCAACCTAATAGTTATACGTCTTGTGTATCAATGTTCGTGATAAAATACAGTAGAACCCCTCTAAACCAGAATTCTAGTAGAGAAGTATTTAGATGCTTTTAGGCCGGTGTCTGCTAAAGGAGGAGCCTCGAGGAGCTTTCTGCATGACATTCACCCTGCATTTAGCTGACACCTGTCTCCAAACAGAGTAGACTCAGATCGGAAGACTGCTATCTGCTATGCTGCTATGTTTGTTTATAGAATAAAACATATCTGGTTCTGAAGTTCCTGCCAAGGCAAAAACTGCCATAAAAAGGCAATAAAGCTGTGACCAGCTATTTGAAGTAGGCTAGACAAACAGTTCCATAGAATAGTTAAAACCGTTAACATTCCCTTCATATAAATGCCTTTAGCTAGATCAGATGACTCCCGTAAGAGCAGTCTGATCAAGGATTTCCGTTTGCTTATGAAAGAACAAATATTATTCTACAGTTTCTGCCATGGCTAAAAAATTCCTACGTTCGTATGCCAGATTAAAAACTTTAATTAATATTCACGATGACTTGTATAAATATTCATGAGGTAAAGGGTAAAGACATGATGAAGGGATGTGCGGATTGAAGTAACATGTTTTCCCGTTTTAATAATCATTTTCATGTTTTTACAATATTCAGAAAACAAAATAATGCATTAAATCTAGCAACTTGTCTAAAAGGAAGCCTTTGATTTGACAAATACCGATTTCTTTGTCATGGTGATTGAAATAGATGCTTTTGCGTTGTAGTCGGAGATAACTACCTCCCTTCGAACAACAAACTCGTCAAGCGCCCTTTCTACGTGTTCACGAAACAAATCCATCGGATAATTTTCAAATAACGGCTCATCAGTGTCATCAGTGGGCTCAACTAATTTCCGCTTGGTTTCGAGGAAGGAAAACCACTTCATCTTCCCGATTCTAAGTTCATCTCTTTCATCGAGCTTCATAGCGTTCAGAACGTTTCTCTTCAGTTTTCTCTGTCGAGGCCTCATCATTGGCAAAGAGCCTGATATTGAATGTCGAAAACCCGCGGACGATTTTCTTCTCTCGTTTGGTGTAAACGCTTTCAAGATTGACTGCATTCGGTAGTACTTCTTTAATACCTTGACAAATTGTGGCTCTTCTTTTCGTGTCATCCTTCTCTTCTCTGCTTTGTTCTTCCTTATTCGCTCAAGACTGTATCTCATATGCAGCTTGGTTGTGTCAAACGGACTATCAGTGAGTCCATCGCTCTCCTCCTCCTCGCTATCAAAGTCGGGAGACTCCATGCCGGAGACGAACGGTTTAGCTTTCGGGAACACGGGTATTGTCGCTCTAAACGTATCAGTGGTACTATCGGCTTGCAAGGAAGGTCGTCTCCTCTTGTTTAGTTCTGCGAGAAGTGCCGACGGCTCCCCTAGGGCAATTGACAACATCCTTCGTCGTGTTGGAGGCGCAGGAATCTGTTTTGTTTTTTGCTCCTCTTGCCGCCTTTTCTCCAGAATTGGTCGACTGACGGGATGCATATATGTGATTCCAGAAATAGTTGTTATATAGATAAGTGGAATCTCTACTTTCTTTCTCAATAGGAAACCTCGTTTAGTCTTCTTCTTTGTTTTCGGCTGTACCTTTCCACCAGCTTGTAACAACTTTTGGATCAGAAATTTCTTCTTGGTCTGATCAGACATGACCTGCCAGACACTGTCTGTTCCGTAGCAGTGCAATCTGCACGCTTGTGAATCAGTGATTCCGCCAACCGTGTCAGCGAACTCTTCGTTTTTGGGCTTAATAATATTGTACTTTTTCATAAACTTCATTCTACGCCTCTTGCTCTCTTTTGCCAATCTTGGGTCATTCATGTCATCCTCCTTCAACATTTTAATGTATTCAGCGAGATCTGGAACCTTTTCCGCTGTGTTTGTGTCGTTTCCCTTATCAATATTGGCGGAAGATAAGTACTTCTTTACGTCCAGTTCTGACAACTCCGGAACAATTGGTTTGTGGGGTTTTCTAGCTTCTTCAATAATCTGTCGCCGCAACTGTCGGTTCTTTTTCACCTGAGACTTGCGTTTCTTGAGTTTTGCTTCGACAGACTCGATGGGCACAGGTGAGCCAACAATACCTCTTTCACCTTATGGAAAATAAGACGAGCCTTTTTAAGTACTAATATTTGCATAAATATTTTGGAACAACATACAGTACGTGACCATATGAATTATATTTCATCAAAATGGCGACCGAGTTGAACAAATTAAAGAACCTGTTACTTTAAGGGAACACTTGTTGATATTAAGGTGGTAGTGGGAAATAACAAAAAAGTTTTTGTGTGGAGAAAGGCCGATGAAAATAGACCGGAATGTGTTGGAGTGAGAGCTGGGGCTGTATTGCCTACAAGGGTGTTGGAACACTTGTCGATATTAAGGGTTCTATGGACACAGATAGTATACACACAAACACTTGATAATCATCTCTGGCCTGTAGTGGCTAACCACTTTCCCACTTATGAATATATCTTCAAGATGACAACACCAGGCTCATAAATCTCGTAGAGCTATGACATGAAAAAGAAAAAAAACATCCTTTGTCTAAATTGGCCCTCTAAATCCCCGGACATAAACTTAATTGAAATTGAAAACATATGAGGAACTGTCAAAATCAAACTTCAGAAGAGAATATATCACATTCAGAACAGAGACACGCTCATTCTCGAAGTTCTGAAAACCTGGGATTCCCTTACTCCCGTGTATAAACAGAGCCTATATGTATCGATACTAAGACGGTTGAGACGTGTGCTAATTTCTAAAGTACTGATAGTCAGAGATAAGAAAGCAGTTTGGACATTTGAGTGATTCTTGTTAAAAAATTGTGTTTCAAATTTTAAACGTTATGACGTCGTCCATTTTGATGAAATATATATATGGTCACATACTGAACATTACCAGATGCAGACCTAATGTCATTTAAGATTAATTGAAACGCCATGGTCATTAACACTCAAAGAGAATTCTCAAGAGGCTGGGTTTCGAAATACACATTTGTATCATGACTACTTGGTGGGCGATATTCACTAACCGAAATGATATATTTTAAACTTAACAAGAGCGCCATGTGTCGGAGCATGATACGCCCGAAGTGACCTTGACCTTTGACTGACTGACCTCAAAATTGATAGGGGTCATCTTCTGGCCATGAACAATCCTCCTACTAAGTATGAAGACAGCACGTAGTATAGTTATCAAGTTATTGAGCAGAAATGGTTTTTTGAGCGAAGGTCATTGTGACCTTGACCTTTCACCGCCGGACATCAAACTCAATAGGGGTCATCTACTTGTCATGACCAACCTCACAACTAAGTATGAAGACAGCATACCAAATAGTTATAAAGTTATTGAGGGGACAAGCTTTTTGAGTTGAAGGTCACACTGTGACCTTGATCTTTGACCGACTGACCTCAAAATCAATTGGGTCATCTACTAGCCATGACTAACATTCCTACTAAGTATGAAGACAGCACACCTAATACTTATCAGGTTATTAAGCGAACAAGATTTTTGAGTTGAAGGTCACCGTAAATATGAAGACAGCGCACAGGTCTAATAGTTTTCAAGTTATTAAGCAGACAAAGATGTACAAGATTTTTGAGTTGAGGGTCACTGTGACCTTGACCTTAGACCGACTGATCTCAAAATCAAAAGGGGTCATCTACTAGTCATGACCAATCTTCCTATTAAATATGAAGACAGCGCACCTAATAGTTGTCAAGTTATTGAGCGGACAAAGATGTAGATCTACAATATTTTTTAGTTAAAGGTCACTGTGACCTTGACCTTTGACCCACTGACCTCAAAATCAATAGGGATAATCTACTAGCCATTACCAACCTTTCTACTAAATATGAAAACAGCACACCTAATAGTTGTCAAGATATTGAGCGGACTAAGATGTACAAAAGTTTTTAGTTGAAGGTCACTGTCACCTTGATCTTTGACCGCCTTTGACCGACTGACCTCAAAATAAATAGGAGTCATCTCTTAGTCATGACCAACCTTCCTACTAAATATGAAGACATCACACCTAATAGTTGTCAAGTTATTGAGCGGAAAAAGATGTGGCTAACGGACGGACAGACGGACGGATGGATGGGCAGACGGACGGACGGACAAGCGCCATACCATAATACGACCGAAATTACCTTCGGGCATATGAAAGCAATAATTCGTTATTCAGACAGTACATATCATTATAAAATCCGATTTTCTATTTTTCTGGTAGTTCTATTGATGCTGACTAATATCATGAATTGAATGATTTATTATATATTATACATGCATGTATACAATAGAATCTGCCTATAACGAATATAAAATGAATAAACGTGGGGATTAACGTGTCGTTAAGAGCAGGTGGTCGTTTAATATAGGGTAGATAGAGATTTATGTACAACGTTCCTTTTGTATTAAGCTACCATCTGTCTTAAAACCCCAGAACTATTCTTATTTTGGTGGTCACTATAGACACGTTTTACTGTACAGAGAACTTGTCTAAAGCGACCATTAATTTATTGAACATAAGAGTATTAAAAAGCAGGAGGTTGCTTAATGCAGGGCAAAAGTAATGCAGAAAGTATAGGAGCTGTCTGCATTACGTTTGATCTGCATTAAGCTACCACCTGCCTTATAGGTCAATAATTATACCCATTTTTGAGGGTCGCTGTAGACAAGTTTTACTGTATATCCATCAAATGCAGACACCACAGCTACAAACGCGTGTATATAATGTAACAGATCCTTACCGTTGTAAAGAGACACTTACCTATGTAAAGCCCTTGTCCGTAGTCGGAATCTTCATCGTCATCCGAAGAGGAACTGCTATCGTCAGAGAGGTCGAATTCTCCAAGGTACGAAACCCTTTCTGTACACATAAACTTACTGAGGTCCAACTTCTGAGGTACATAGGCGTATGAATAATCCTCACTTCCGCTGCTGACGTCACTTCGATGGTCCTGTCTTGTTGTACCACGTGGTATCATGGCAAATCTGTGGTCCACCTCTTGAACACGTGACAGACTTTTATTCACCAGCATTTTGTCCTGCACCGAACTTTGTGAAGTTCTTGTGACTCTTTTTTTTAGGAGTTTTTGACGTTGCTGAGATGGCTTCGGGAGGCATGGTGGAGAGGGCTTCATACCTTTGTCTAGGTCAGTTCTGTCGGATCCTTTATTATATACCACGACTGCTTTGTTCTCTGTAAGGTAGAAACATTGGTTTTCAAGTCATCGATGAAACATTCTTTAAATAAAGCAATGCCTGTCTACAGCGACCAGCCAATTTAAGTGTAATTCCAGATTTTTAAGATCGGTGGTAGCTTGATGCAAAACAAACGTTATCTAGTAGGAGCTTATTGCATTACTTTCGCACTGAATTGAGCAATCATCTGTTCGTATAGTATAGACCTCCATATTTATTCGCTATGTGGTCGCTAGAGACATGTTCTACTGTATCTGTAAATGATGTTAAGCATCTGTCCTTATTCACAAAGCGCTCTAGGATAAAAATAAAAGTACACCTGAGTTGATTGAAACTTCAATAATGTCGTAATCAACAAAGAACGGAAACCGTACAGCAGAACCTGTCTTAAGCGACCATTCATTTATTGGACAGAAATCTTGAAAAGTAGACGGTGTCTTAGTACATGGCAAAAGTAATACTGTAAGCTCGTAGGAGGTTTCTGCAAAATTTGACCTGCATTAAGCTACCACGTGCCTTAAAGACCAACATTTAGACCTTGTTGATGTTCGCTTAAGACAGGTCTTACTGTATACATGTTATATTATATTTTACCATTTCCCCACTCTAAAAACTTATGTCTGCTCAAATTTGGATCTGGGTCCAAGCTCAGAATCTTACCAATCAGATGCTTGAGAATGATCTCAGACTCAAACAAAATGTTTTATAACCTCGGGTCCTGGTGCAATTTAGACTACTTCTGACTGGATAAAGCTTTTGAGGAACTGTTGACCAAGTGTCAAACAGCCTGGATCCTGATGAGACACCGAGTTACTCGGTATCTCAGCTAGACCCAAGCTGTTTGCCTATGGACTATTGTCGAGATACTCGGTATCTCAGCTAGACCCAAGCTGTTTGCCTATGGACTATTGTCGAGATACTCGGTATCTCAGCTAGACCCAAGCTGTTTGCCTATGGACTAATGTCGAGTTACTCGGTGTCTCAGCTAGACCCAAGCTGTTTGCCTATGGACTATTGTCGAGATATTCGGTATATCAGCTAGATCCAAGCTGTTTGCCTATGGACTATTGTCGAGATACTCGGTATCTCAGCTAGACCCAAGCTGTTTGCCTATGGACTATTGTCGAGTTACTCGGTGTCTCAGCTAGACCCAAGCTGTTTGCCTATGGACTATTGTCGAGTTACTCGGTATCTCATCTAGGCCCAAGCTGTTTGCCTATGGACTATTGTCGAGTTACTCGGTATCTCAGCTAGATCCAAGCTGTTTGCCTATGGACTATTGTCGAGATACTCGGTATCTCAGCTAGATCCAAGCTGTTTGCCTATGGACTATTGTCGAGTTACTCGGTGTCTCAGCTAGACCCAAGGTGTTTGCCTATGGACTATTGTCGAGATACTCGGTGTCTCATCTAGACCCAAGGTGTTTGCCTATGGACTATTGTCGAGATATTCGGTGTCTCAGCTAGACTCAGGCTGTTTGCCTATGGACTATTGTCGAGATACTCGGTATCTCAGCTAGACCCAAGCTGTTTGCCTATGGACTATTGTCGAGATATTCGGTATCTCAGCTAGATCCAAGCTGTTTGCCTATGGACTATTGTCGAGATACTCGGTATCTCATCTATAGACCCAAGCGGTTTGCCTATGGACTATTGTCGAGATACTCGGTATCTCAGCTAGACCCAAGCTGTTTGCCTATGGGCTATAGTCGAGATACTCGGTATCTCAGCTAGACCCAAGCTGTTTGCCTATGGACTATTGTCGAGTTACTCGGTATCTCAGCTAGACCCAAGCTGTTTGCCTATGGACTATTGTCGAGATACTCGGTGTCTCATCTAGACCCAAGCTGTTTGCCTATATTGTCGAGATACTCTGTATCTCAGCTAGACCCAAGCTGTTTGCCTATGGACTAATGTCTCCGTAAGCGGAACAATGGTTAATGTATAAATGGATTCTAAATATTTTGAAAGTCACAGATGGAGAATATACTCTCTAGTTTGGCAAGGGATGTAGGCAGAAATTTACTCTTCAAGTTACACAGTACTATAGTTAAATATTCCCACAAGTCGATAGTCGTTCCATGCTACCAAAGTTTGGAAACAAGTGTACGTGCGTTTAACATTTACAAAAGCTGAATTTCATTGTCGTTTCTAGTGTTTATCAATGATCTTCCACTTTCTATTTCAACAGATACTAGTAAAACTGATATGTATGAGGACGATACAACAATTCACAACATCCATTATCCAGTGGAAATAGTCGAAAGAAATCTTCAATCATATTTATCTAAGTTGGAAATATGGTGCAAATTAAATAGAATGCTACTTAATACCGACAAGACAAAGATATTATTGTTAACACCCCACACAAACAAGCAAGACTTACAAATATAACACACTCTCTCTAACATTTAAAATATCTTGCTTAAGTCGTCAAAAGGAGAAAAAATATTAGGTGTAAACATAGATGAAACCTTACGATGGGATGATCATATTAATAAACTAAGAAGAAAACTGGCAATCTGGTTATTATCAAGAATAAACTGGTATGCTCCACTTAAAGCCAGGATTTTATTCTCCAATGCTTATGTTCAACCACACTTAGATTTTTGTAACCTTGTCTGGGATGGTACACGTAAAGCAAACATTCAAAGGTTATTAATCTCACAAAAGAGGGCTTGTAAATTATTATTTGGCAATGACTATGTATCGGTGCCAGATTCTTTGAAAAAATATGAATTCTTTGAGTGTTACTGATAGGATAATGCTATAAAAGGCTAAGTTTATGTTCAAGGTTTCAAAAGGATTAGTTCTGGAATATATTGATAACATGTTTGAAAGGGAATTTAAATTATACAACACTTTACGTTCATCGAGTTTACATGATTATAAGAGGCCACGTCCAAAAATCGGATTATATAAGTAAAGTATTTCATTTTCAGGACCTTTCATTTGGAATAGAATACCTGATTCAATTCGATCCATGAATAGTCTCCATTTTAGTCTCTTTTTTAAACATTTTATAGTGACTATCTAGCACTAACCAACAACAACTAAAAAAATCTCTACACTTGTTTCATTGCCTATTATTGTTAATGGCGTCATGTGCACTTAGTATTATTGTACCATGTCTAGTCTTCTTGTTGTTCGAAATCATTTCTATTGTCAGGTCAAAGTTTCTGTTATTTTAATTCATTGTAAAACAATCACCATTTAACAATGACGATTTGCAAATTTAGTCTTGTATATTAGCAAACAAAACAATTCCGTATCAGAAAAGCCCTACAGGAGTTTCTGAGAACAGTATTTTTATACTTTCCATAGCATATATCGAGGGCTTGGTGCAAAACTATTCTAACTCCTTCACTTTGTGAAGGAAATGGAATAGTTTTGCACCAAGCCCTCGATACATACAAAAAGAAACGTCTTGATAAACCAGTTTTCTGAATATGTTTTCTTACATCTATCACTGTGATTTTTTTTATGTATTATATGAATGAGTAGATCTACAGACTTTATTATACTGCAAAGTAAAATCCTCACTTCTGATTGGTTAACTAGCCGTGTACGTGAGTCCATGTACCCTGTGAGCTGACAGGGTACATAGAAATTCCCCATGGCAGGCCCCACATATTATGGTCAGAAACCAAAAGACCGACTTCTCGACTCGGCTAAAGAATAGCAAAATTCATAATGGACAACTGTTGATACGTAAAGAAAAATAATGCAGAAATGAATTAAAAAACATCATTGTTTGAACTGACCAATAAAACAGTTTTTAGAGAAGTTATTATATCGTCCAGCCATCTATAATAACACGAACGCCGATAAAATACAATCCACACCACTTCGGATACCTTCGGGTAGAAATAATGTATTGGGGCGCTTTTAGGGGAATTAGTGTGTTTAGTGATTCAACATGCCAAAATGGATTTATATAAATTATCCGAACCGTAAAACTTTGCAGTATAATAAATTCGTTATACAGTTCTTTCCCAGGTTACATGACGATTTATTCCCGGCTGGTAAAATCATGTAACCCTCGCCTAACGGCTCGGGCAACATGATTTTCCTCAGCCGGGAATAAATCGTCATGTACCCTGGGAAATAACTGTATAACTAATAATGTACAGAGTAATACTTGAGGTTAAGTATTGAGTAATTCCAGAATGGAAAATTTCTGTGAAAGTTTCTGTTCTTGGTATACACAATTATAATGTCATATTTCACTTGTCAAACTAGTCTTTGGTTTGTTTTAATCGATAAAAACTATATGGCTACTCTGTCCTGTCTTTTAAATTATAGATACTGTTTATATTTCTGTTTGTTAAATATTTTGTATGAAATGCGTCTGTTAGAGGGCCCTGGGGTAGATTAGTCTGTTGACTAACAGGGTAACCCTCTTTAAATACAGTAGTTCAGTCATTAATTCATTCAAGCTTATGGTGAACAGTTAGGGATGTTTCTAAAGAAAATGTAATATAACAAACAGTGCAGACCCTGGTGAGAGGGCTCATCTGAGTTTTCAAAGAACATTAGTGACTAGTGTCCTGCACTGTAAGGGATAAGTGTGATCAATATACTCACCCTGGTCAGATTCCAGATCTGAAGAAATGGAGGTACAGTTGGTTGCCGTGCTACACGTGGTGGTCTGTGCGTACCCCGCAGAACTCCCGTCCTCCGCCTCATGGCCCGGTGTCCTGACCACGTGGCCGTAGTAGATGAATTCAAGAAGAAGCGTTTCCTCGTGGCGACCTATTTCCGGGGGCTAAAGAGAATGAAAGATGCGTAGTACTCTTGGTATCTGACTTACTGTACATTTCCATACTTTCAAGCTGATAGATATTGTTAGAAAATTGTTCGATATTATTAGAAAGTACACAATTTCTGATATCAACCAAATAACTAGTTTCAATAGGGATAATTGTCAGAAATCATGAAACAACTAAGAACTACAAATGAATGCAGTGAGCAAGCTATATAAAAAAACTATGCAGATTAGAATGGCTAGATTACAGGCATTCTGGTGAAAAACTTATACAGCCGGACATACATGTATGTACGAGTATACCTTGTGTTTATTTCAGACAATTATAAAATTAGAATAATTAATTAATGTTAACCCTTTTAACGTCTTTACAACAGAGAAGACCAAAATCAGACGTCTCCTGTAGAATCCGTCTAATCATGGTCGGCTCAGTTTGCATATGGGTTTGTACAGCAAAAACCTCTCTTAACCGGAATTCTAGTAGAGAAGAATTTAGATACTTTAAGTCAGGTGACTGCTTAATGCAGAGTGAAAGTCATGCAGAAAGCTCATGACTTTCACCCTTCATTAAGCTGTTACCTGTCTCCAATACCGATATTTATACTAAATTTAACGTCCGGTTAAGAGAGGTTTTACTGTAGATCTAATTCTACAGTTATTTACCTGACTAAAGCATTTCTTGTTAATATCAATATGCCTTTATAAGTACATGTACTAAGCTAATCAATATTCATACATATTATTTTACACGAATATTTGTGGAATAAAGAGTCATTTTATTCAATTAAGGCATTCCATGTCTGCAGGAAGAACAATAAATTCAAGAAGATTCTTTGCTCACTTTGGCGGAGTGTTTGTAGACTGCGAACCGCTTTCGTCTATTTTTTGCATATGCTCGCGTGCTGTGATGTACTAATTTCCCAGATTGTGCCATCGATACTACACAAGACATTATGAGGTTCTGCAGTCTGCCTTCAAGAATACGGAGCGAGTACCCGTCAGCCCAGTCATCAGAGAATAGGAAATCCCAGAAATCAGCTGTAAAAAAAAAAAAAAAATGGTGTTCCATCAATGATATATTCCATGATTTGCATTAGAAAAACTCCATCATTAGCATAATTGATCAAGCGTTCACTGTGCAGAAAGGAGGTTCAGGACTCGATCCAAGGCCAGGTTATATCAAAGACTTGAACCCTTTCCCTCATATAAACGTGTTTTCACGCATTTGGAAACAGAGTAGACCCAGATCAGACGGCTCCTAGAGGAGCCGTCTGATCAGGGTCTGCTCTGTTTACTAATAGAATTTGATAGGTCTGTGACTTTGCTTTCTAAAATATCTACAAAGTTCCACCTTCCACATTTCTTTACAACTATTTTGTTAATGAATATTCAGTAGGTATTAAAATTTGGAATAAAGTCAATAAACACAGAACAGGGAAAGGGTTAAACCTATTGGCGGTATTGCTTAATGTGGATAGTATCATGACTAGTCTGTTCTGTGTCAGGATTATGTGACTGGACGTGGTTGACAATCTCACCTTATAGGCTATCACTGGATTAAAATAAGCTAATTAACATTCAATGTCACTACAACTATAACTTACTTGCATATTCATAGCGTAGAGGATTCACACGATTCCTAATTATGATGGCACCGAATGTGATAGAAGACATTCTAACAAAATAGCTCGAATTCGAATTTTAATTCCAGTATTTTACAAATGTTACATTGACAACGGGGTTTGGTGTATGATTTTTTATTTGTTTTATGAACATACGAAATACAGAACTGAAATTACTTCCCTTAATAGGACTTGCTATTATGTACAGTTAAACCTCTCTAAACCGGACATACAATTTAGCATAAAAATCGGTCTGGATCAGGTAGCAGCTTAATGCAGAGTGAAAGTAAAAAAGGAGCTTTCTGCATGACTTCACCCTGCATTAAGCAGCCACCTATCTACCTATCTATCTATCTATCTATCTATCTATCTCTGTGTACTGCCAACCCCTCTCTCGAGTGTTATAGGCAGGAAAAGGTGCACGTCGGAACTGTTAGTAGCAAAAGATGATAGGAATAAGAACCTAGTAATGAGTATTATCAGGACAGTGAGAGACATGAACAAGGTTCAAGTCATAGATAAAATATTAACAAATTAGTAAGATGTGAAAAAGATTAAAAGTAAAAACACTAGTATGTAACTAATACTGCATCCTCACCACTGCCTGTTTGAAATGGTCAAGGTCAAACAGGGTTGCGATGTTACAGGGAAGCTGGTTCCAAAGGGTAATACAATGAGGAAAGAATGCGAATTTGCGGTAGTCTGATGTAACCTGTATTTGAAGTGAGAGAGGGTGCATATGTCTAGTTGATCTAAGTGGTTTTACAATGTAAGGTGGAAGACTTGTGGATACTAAGTTATGGTAAATTTTAAAGAACATAATAAGGCGGAAGTCAAGTCTACGGTGTTCGAGAGATCGCCAGCCAAGATCTTTCTGCATGGCAGTTACTGATGACAATGGAGAATAATCACGTTTTACCCACCGTATCGCTCGCCTCTGGACCATTTCAACTTTATGAATATTGATTTGTGTATAGGGGTGCCAAACTGTTGAGGCATATTCCAACTGGGGCCGGACCAAGGATTTATATGCAAGTTGTTTTACATTAATTTTTCATTTTTTGTAGTAATATTGTTTTTAATGAATCCTAAGGTTTTGTTTGCATTTGATGTTATTCTTGTGATGTGTGTATTGAAACTTAAGTCTGTAGATAGATCTAGGCCAAGATATTTTGCATTAGGGACGGATGATAAAGCTTGCCATGGAGAAAATACTTGTTTTTTATCACTTTTTTGTTTTTAGTAATGTGGAGTACTTGACACTTAGAGGGATTAAGCCCCATGTCCCACTCCTTTTCCCAGATCTGCATATTATTGAGATATTCCTGTAAAGATTTGGAGTCGGAGGGGGAGTCAATGGTGATGTAGACCGCTGTATCATCAGCAAAGAGTTGAATTTGAGATCTAGAGACAGAGGAAGGAAGCTCATTGATATAAAGAAGGAAGCAGAGAGGACCAAGGACAGAGCCTTGAGGAACACCAGAATTTACAGAGACTTTGGTGGAGTGGGCATCATCCATTACAGCAGTTTGAGTTCTGCCAATTAAGAATGAACGTATCCAGTTTAAGATTTGTGGAGAGACACCGTTATTTTGAAGAGTATAGAGTAGTTTAAGATGGTTTACTTTGTCAAAAGCTTTGCTGAAATCTAGCAGTATATTAAGATCTGTTTGTATCTAAAGGTATCTATTTTCTTCACTTCTAGAATTCCGGTTTATAGAGGTTTTAATACTGTATCTTTAGTTTGAATTCACAATATTAATTACCTATTTTGAATTCCTTGGTGAGCAAAGGATATTCACTGAAATAGTCTTCAACAATGGTGAGTGACTCCAGCGGCTGGACTCCGCGGTCATGCTCCGGCCTGTAAGTGTCCAGATCAATCCCCTTATCATCCTCCTTATCTAGGAACGGGTTCAGGTCGAACCAGGGCTTCTGAATATGCCGCTGATTGATATACTGCCGAGCTCGGTAGTATAAAATATTATGTTTCTCATTTAACGGCGAAAACGTCAAATGGTTAGTCTTTGATATTTCAACAATAGCTGCCATTATCTACATTTCCTTTGAGAAATAAAAGTGAAAAATTCCACAATGATGCCATATGTGGCGCATATTTACGTTACTATGACAGTTTGACGTTATGACGTCACATTGCGTTAATAACATCATCAGTCACCAAGGAATGTCGGGAAATTAAAGGCAAATATATAAAATAACTTGTTTTATGCAAAAAGAGAAATAATAATGTATGTCTACAATTGTTTTAAGGGGAAATAATTTTTCCAAAGTATGATCATATAGATTCTAGTTTTCTTTTAATTTGAGAACTTTAAACTGGTTTTCTTATAAATGTCCCGTCTGTCATAGAAACTACTGTGACGTCACATGTATTATGCTAGCTATCGAAATCTGATAAATTTAGATATATTTTTTTCTCATTTCAGCGCGAAGTAAACAATGTAGACCAATCAGTGAAAACAGATTTTAAAACCGCCGACCACCAATCATTGTAAATATGTAATTTGATTTGTTCTTTATAAAATAGAGGGGATAATGGGTAGAAAAGCTGCTAGGAATAGGATAAACAGGGCAGTACCGTCAGAAAAGCATGATTTGCTCTACTCAAAGGCACGGTACGTGCTCAACCAGCGCCATATCAAGCGACCGTGGTTCAACCTCAATCCGTTTCTCGAGAGAACGGACGAGTCGGAGGATCTGGAAAACTACTTGCCGGACGAGAGCAAGTACATACAGCCGCTTGAGTCGCTCGTGTTGTGTGAGAGCTTCCGCGACGAACTGCCTGTGGACACCAGGGAAATAGCAGTCGGTGGGTATACATTTATTGTTTAAAACTTTACCTGATACCACCCCCTCTTTTTAACACATTTTCCAACAGTACAGACACTAATCAAACAACTCTTGTAGGAGCTATCTAATCAGGGTCTGGTTTGTTTGCTTATGAAATAATATAGGTATTATTCGACTGTTTCTATCCTGGCCAAAATGCTGTTTCTACCCTGGCCAAAAGTCTATGTAGATATGCCATTGTAAATGCTATGTAGATATGCCATTATAAATGCTATGTAGATATGCCATTGTAAATGCTATGTAGATATGCCATTGTAAATGCTATGTAGATATGCCATTATAAATGATATGTTGATATGTCATTTTAAATGCTATGTAGATATGCCATTATAAATCCTATGTAGATAAGCCATTATAAATGTTCAGCTAATTATTATTCACAAAGTGAAAGGGAAAAAATGATACATGATACGATCAGTGTATACCAATGTGAAGTCCCGAATTAAAATTTCGAATACACTGAATGATCAATATGAATGTACACGTATATGTATTTATTAGTAGGTATAAGACAATCTGTCTTTCTTATTTTTAAGACTGTTTTGACACATTTAAAAACATTGCACGATAGATTAAGCAAATGATTTTTAGAAATAATAGTTCAGAATATCAAACACTACTTAAATAGTTTGGCTTAACGCTGTAGCAAATGATAATTGAATGTAAATACATAAAAAAAAAAGGTAATACAATGGTACTCCGTTGGAAATCCTGAACATATTTACATACCTAGGGTTACATTTGCTAATAGTGAATCTGACCCCACCCCCTCCGGCCAATACGTCTTTTTCTACTGATGCCATTGAATTCAAACATGACAAATGGAACAGGCTTGATGAGAGGAAGTGTCATGCACAAGGTCCATAACTCTAGCTTCAGTATTTTTGAAGTTATTCCCCTTTTTGCATTTTTGTCTGGCTAATAAGTCCTGTTCTACTGATACCATTGAATTCAAACATGACACATGTAACGGGCTTGATGAGAGGAGGTGTCATGCACAAGGTCTATAACTCTAGCTTCAGTATTTTTAGAGTTATTCCCCTTTTTAGCTCACCAGAGCACTTTTGTGCTCAGGGTGAGCTTTTGTGATCACTTGATGTCCGTCGTCCGTCGTCGTGCGTCGTGCGTCGTCCGTCGTCCGTCGTGCGTCGTCCGTCGTCGGGCGTCAACAATTTGAACCTTTAAAAATCTTCTCCTCTGAATCTACAGAGTTCTCAGCTTTCATCTTTGGTACATAGCATCACGAAGTAAATACAGATCTGTATTTACTTCGTGATAGCATCATCTTTAGGTCCTCTACAAAAGTTATATAAATTTTACCCCTGGGGTCAAAATTGGCCCCGGCCCAGGGGTGCCTTGTTTTCTATTGAAATATATAGTAAAACTTTGAAAATCTTCTCCTCTGAATCTACAGGGTTCTCAGCTTTCATATTTGGCATATAGCATCATGTTCAGGTCCTCTACAAAAGTTATATAAATTATGCCCCTGGGGTCAAAATTGGCCCCGCCCCAGGGGTAGCCAGTTTTGAATAGAAACATATAGTGACAACTTTGAAAATCTTCTCCTCTGAATCTACATGGTTCTCAGCTTTCATATTTGGCACATAGCATCATGTTCAGGTCATCTACAAAAGTTATATAAATTATGCCGCAGTGGTCAAAATTGGCCCCGCCCCAGGGGTAGCCAGATTTCATTAGAAACATATAGTGACAACTTTGAAAATCTTCTCCTCTGAATCTACAGGGTTCTCAGCTTTCATATTTGGCATATAGCATCATGTTCAGGTCCTCTACAAAAGTTATATAAATTATGCCCCTGGGGTCAAAATTGGCCCCGCCCCAGGGGTTGCCAGTTTTGAATAGAAACATATAGTGACAACTTTGAAAATCTTTTCTTCTGAATCTACAGGGTTCTCAGCTTTCATATTTGGCACATAACATCATGATCAGGTTCTGTGCAAATGTTATATATATTATGCCCTTGGGGTCAAAATTGACCCCGTCCCAGGGGTGACCGTTTTTGTATAGCTGACTGCAGATTAGAACAATCAGATCCTTTACTGGTCACTGATAATTAGGTCAAGCAGTATACTGCAGACAGGTGCACTCACTGTGTATTAGCTTGGAGTGCTGTGACTTACAATTATGTGGGGTAGAGTTAGTCATTTCTTAACCCTTTAGACCATGAATGAATATTCATGTAGGAGATGATGCCATCATGAATATTAATTAACATAATTTCTATTGTGGATGAATTAGCAAAAACTGTGACCTGATAAATACTAGAATCAGAACTATATCATGTCAAAAGCAAACAGAGCAGACCCTGATCAGCCATCTGATCTTGGTA